>VYXC01010087.1:316217-395277 GCA_013397175.1 Platysteira castanea
ATTTTATATATATATATATATAATAACTCTAGAGAAAGCAGAAATTTGGATAGAGAAGGCTGTTAAACATATAAAGAGCTAATAAGAACCAGAGCTAACAGAGCTGGTAGTCAAAAACGCACAGTAAAGCTGACTGATGATAATTATACCAAATGAATACATTGGAGAGTCTATCAAATGACTTTGTTGGCAAAACAGGATGTTCTTCATGACTAAATGATCTGGCTTATAATGGAAGCTAATCAAGGACCATTATGGGTTTTTTTGGATCCATAATCAATTAAACACAAAATCAATTCACAGCTTCACTCCAGTCCTTACCATATCCACTTTGATCACCCAAATGTAACTGGCAAAATGGTGCAGCAGAAGTAAAGAGTCAGAAAACATACAAGAAGCTGCTATGCTGCTGAAGCTGAAGTACGTCCATCTTTGAGATGCCTGCTATTTTCATATATTTTTGAGTGCTTTCAATTTTTAAAAGAGAAACCTAATCAAGATTTTTCTAAATAAATGCAGGCAACAAGTATAAAAAACAATTCTGACTTGAAATCCTTGCTTTAGCATAATAATAGAAACTAGCCCACTAAATCCTACCAGTCGCACTTTCTGCAGTCTTACATGAAGGAAGAGAATCTAAGCTGGAAATTTGGCCTCTATTGCCTTTTTAAGTTTCTACCTGTCCCAAGACTGGCAGTGGAGTATCAAATTTCATTAAAAGCTGTGTGTTCCCTTATCATCCAACACTATCAGCCACTCACCTCACCTGGAGTCTTCAACATAACAGAAAGCCAAGTTCCAGACTTGGAACTGTACCAGATACACTCCTGCCATGTTTTCCTTGGTTTAGAACACCAAGAGAAGACAACTTTTTCAAGGTGGCTGAAAGCTAACATACATTCACTCTAAAAACTGTACAACACAAATGCCACCCCTATATGATGAAATGTCACACTCTGTTCCACGAGATTATTTAAAAATAAAAATTATATCAAGCATTCCCTCTGTCCAATATAGAGAAAGCCAGTTAATAGCTCCAGGAATGAAACATACTTCCGAAGGCCTTCAGATAACAATAAACACAAAAAAGTCTACGCAGAAGACAGTTAAAGTTAGCAGATGCAAATCACTTCAAACTACCTACCATGAATTTCAAGTCCTTTTTTTTTTCTTCCACCTGGTGTGTTTAAAAAAAACCACCAAGATATTGAATCAAGCAGCAAGAGATGCTTGTGTGCTACAGCTGCACAAGGAGCTCACAGGGGGTTTTGATTCCAGCTGCTTCTGAAGACATGATCTTATCACGACTTCAAACTATTACCTGGGCCATTTCTTAAAGGCATCTTAATTTCTGTCTTTCTAAACTCCATCTTCAGAAAAATGAACCTAGTTATAGAGCCACTAATAGAAGTGATCTTCATGCACCAGTCTGCAACCACAGGAGAGGTACATGTCAAAGGAACAACCTACAGCCTCCCCCTCACTTGAGCCCAGCAGTCCATCACCTTAGAGCGTAAAGAAGTCATGCTTNTCTGCGTCTCCTTGCTCAGCAGGTGCTCAGGTTGGGAAGAACTGACAGTACCTGAGAGCATACTCTCTGGAAACCATTTTTTTAAATGTTGGAATAAAGAAAGCGAGAAGAAAATGAAGGAATGAAGAAACTATATTTTCCAGTTTTAAAAAGAGAAGGTAAAGAATAACTCTATAGTTATATATAAATATATATATATTTTATATTTTATATATATAATATATATGTATTTTATATATTATATATATAATTTTATATNATCTAAGCTGGAAATTTGGCCTCTATTGCCTTTTTAAGTTTCTACCTGTCCCAAGACTGGCAGTGGAGTATCAAATTTCATTAAAAGCTGTGTGTTCCCTTATCATCCAACACTATCAGCCACTCACCTCACCTGGAGTCTTCAACATAACAGAAAGCCAAGTTCCAGACTTGGAACTGTACCAGATACACTCCTGCCATGTTTTCCTTGGTTTAGAACACCAAGAGAAGACAACTTTTTCAAGGTGGCTGAAAGCTAACATACATTCACTCTAAAAACTGTACAACACAAATGCCACCCCTATATGATGAAATGTCACACTCTGTTCCACGAGATTATTTAAAAATAAAAATTATATCAAGCATTCCCTCTGTCCAATATAGAGAAAGCCAGTTAATAGCTCCAGGAATGAAACATACTTCCGAAGGCCTTCAGATAACAATAAACACAAAAAAGTCTACGCAGAAGACAGTTAAAGTTAGCAGATGCAAATCACTTCAAACTACCTACCATGAATTTCAAGTCCTTTTTTTTTTCTTCCACCTGGTGTGTTTAAAAAAAACCACCAAGATATTGAATCAAGCAGCAAGAGATGCTTGTGTGCTACAGCTGCACAAGGAGCTCACAGGGGGTTTTGATTCCGGCTGCTTCTGAAGACATGATCTTATCACGACTTCAAACTATTACCTGGGCCATTTCTTAAAGGCATCTTAATTTCTGTCTTTCTAAACTCCATCTTCAGAAAAATGAACCTAGTTATAGAGCCACTAATAGAAGTGATCTTCATGCACCAGTCTGCAACCACAGGAGAGGTACATGTCAAAGGAACAACCTACAGCCTCCCCCTCACTTGAGCCCAGCAGTCCATCACCTTAGAGCGTAAAGAAGTCATGCTTTCCACACAGAATCATATTCTCAGTTGAATTTTCTACATGGCTTTATATTTTTTACTTAATTGCTATGTTTTTTTCTGGGTTTTTTTGGTTTTTTGTTTGATTTGGTATTTTTGTGATAGGCACCCTATTTATTCCAAACTAAACCTAGTTAGTTGCATTAAAGACTGAAAGTCAAGTAAAGAACAGGAGAAGAAAAAAGCAGCTGAGAGACAGGACAACAATCAAAGAAGAGGTAGTCTAGTAACTTCAGATATCATGCACAAAGAAACAAGCACTAGGCACATTTATTTTTAATGTTAAGTCACTGTCAGGTAGTAGAAGATGCCTTTTGCAATAACAAAACCTGCCGCAACATGAAAATTTCATGGGACTGGAAACAGGCACTTGAGTCTCAATCCTTCCTTCTCTCTGCTTCTGCCTGTAACTCTGCTTGCCTCCTGTGACTATGAGATGCCACTTAAATGATTTTTAGCTAGGTCAAGATGCTTTACTCCTTGTACTGCTCAGTCCCACTCCCTTAATTCTTACCTCATGGGGAATCCTTTCCCCCTGAATGTACAGAAGTTACTGTCACCTCCTAGGTACAGAACTCCTGTGCAACAGAAGAATTTAACAGCATCTTAATATCTGCTGATATAAGAGTTATCATCGTTCTCTCCCAGCAACCATGCTCCTTAACACAGACAATCGAATTCAGAATTATATTAGATAAGTTCTGTGTTATGAAGTCACTGTGCTACACAGGATATTTGATTTCTTATTTCTACCTTTTCAGGACAAAGGTACCCACCTAAAAAAAAAAAAAATCCCTGCTGTTTACTTCCAATCATCTATTGCAAAAATTTTCCTAACATCACCAAACATGAATTATTAATACTCTCCCCTCTGTTGGAAGAAGAAAACTCCCAAACTGACAACATACATGCATATTACTGCAAAGAAAGAGACAAATACTACCTCCAACTTCCTTCCCAGTGAAACCAAGAGAGAAAACAATTACTCCCTTATGTTAAAAAGAAATCCACTCAGTGGCTCTAAAAATCCATGGAAGATTCCCTAACTCTTTAGTGATTACAGTCAAAGTCCTCATTGCAAAATCTGTCCCAGTGAGGACCTTATTTCTTAAAGCCTGCTGCAGATACTTACATAGAAAGAGGAAGATTTTAAGACAACCATCACAAACCCAAGACGGCAGAAAGCACAGAGGGCTTTGACTTATATTCAAGCCAACAAGTAGATGACACACACTCAGCCTGTACCCCTGAAACCAACAAAACCAGATCCTGTTAGGATGTATTTAGCACTGCTAAGAAATAACAGCACAGAAGAACACTGAAAGATGCCTACACACACAAACACACAGAGCAGACAAGAACAGCTGTCTCTCTCACACACACACAGCTGCTGCCCCCGCTCCCGGGCCGGCAGCAGTGACTGGTCCCGCACAGCCCCCGGGCTGCTGTCCGCAGGCAGCGGCGGCACCGGCGCTACTCACCCGGCGCTGGCTGCGGCGCTGCCCCGCTCCGGCCTCCGGCCGCCCTCACGCAGGGCCGCCCTGCTCCCCCATACACGCGGCGGCGGCTCGGGGCACGCTCGGCGGCACCGGCAGCCGATTTCAGCCCGGCGGCGCTCAGAAGTTTCTTCTCCTGCCCCCTCCCTCAGCCGCTCAGGCGACCTGTGCGCAGGCGGGGCTGCCACCATCCCACGGGGGCTGCCGCCCTGCCCCGGGAGCCGCGCCGGGGGCAGCCCGCGGCGGCGGGCGAGGCGGCGGCGTGCGAGGGTGATGGATAATGTGCGATGTGTTGTGTGCGCCGGCCGAGGGGCTGGGGAGGCCTGGCAGGGCCAGCCCCCGGGTTTCGGGTTTCACGGGCAGCTGGCAGCCCCGGGGCGCGCCGCCGGCTCCGCGGCTGGAGGAACGCGCCTGCCTTCCCAGACGCTCTGGGAATGCCAGCACCGGGACACCCGCTGGGAGCCGTCCCGGGCTGTCCCTAGCCCTGCCACGCTCCAAGGGGACGCGCAGACAGCCCGAGATCCTACGCAGAGTTTTGCCGCCCCCTCTCCTTTCTCCTTTGTGCCTGTGATGCAGCTTTAGTCGACCGAACACGCTCCGAGCAGCCCCGACTCATCCGCTTCCAACAGCACCTCTGCAACTTAGCACGGCTTAGCTCTTTTTAAGAAGGTCTCGGGATTTTACCCATCCACACCCGCACAACGAGGGTCCAGAGGCCCAGTTCTGACTTAAGTGCACAGCAGAAATCTGGGAATGAGGGTGGAAACTGCAGCCCTGATTGGGTTTCGGGAGCTGCTGTCGGCTCCCTGGATGGCAGGAGTGATGCCTGCTCCCGAGTGACTCAGGAAGCATGAGACTGCACTCTGCTTTTTCCCATACTCAGAGAGGGCAGTGAACGACGTGTAACCCTCCGTCCTCCCTTCCACCACACCACAGTATTGGTTTTCGGTGGAAACAGCCTCTCCCGGAAAATCCTAGATGCTGTGTTTCTTCTTTCAGATCCTCATCATGAGACAAAAAGCAGTTTCTAATACGATACCACGATGAGATCATAAGAAAAAAAGTTACTAATAATGATAGTTGAAGATGGCACAATATCGCATTTTGAAGCCCAAGCAGGGTTCAGCCTACTGTACACACTGACAACAAAATCCTGCACATTTTCAGCTACACATACCAGGCACGTGGTGTTCCTCTAATGACTGGAGCTGGAGATCTCTAGAAGCGAGAAAAATGTATTGCATGGGAATCTCAGCATCTCATGAGTGCAGCTTGGACAGATGTAGACACGCTCCCACTGACTTCCCTCCCATGACCCATTTCTCACAATGATGTGTGCTGGTTCCAGCTCCACCCAGTGTGAAAGCACTAAAAAATCCCCAGTACCCCAGAATAGGTACAACCTTCTGAAAGCAATCAGTTCTCTGATTTATTCCTCAGATTTATGAGGTTTTTCAATAGACGAGGTCTGAAGAATATTTACGTAGTGTAGCAGGTGACATGTCATAGCTTGCAGCAGTGATAAATGGGATACCACTGTACTGGAAAAGCTTCTACTTTTTACAGAAACAAAATAATTCAGCTACCTGGTTATCCATACTGAATCAAACCTCTGAACTCTGCCTCTCACTAATGCTGCAGGAAGGGTTGGGGCCTGCAGCAGTCAGCCCAGATACCAGCACATTTATAAAGCGGAATACCCAAGGCACTTCTCTCAGCTTCCCAGCTTTTCATGAGATAACCAGCCAGAAAAGAGAACTAAGCAAGCCATTAAGCATGAGGGCTAGTCCCTGCTTCTGCCTCTGGAAAAGAAATCCACAGAGATAAAGCAAGGAGGAGGCAGAGCAAACTCATTCCTATGATCTCCCTGCCAAATGGAGAGATTTGGCCAACAGAGGTCCTCAGCATCTGGAACAGCACGCTGCACCCCACCAAAATTCAGCTTCTCCCAGGAGCCATACCAGTTTGAAGAAACCACTGAGTCTTGTTGACTCTATGCCAATGTAATTTAAGACTAAACAGGGTGTATCATACATGGCTGCTCAGGAAGAGAAAAGAAACGTGCACAAACTTTAGATGATGAGGAGGACAGAATTAAACACATGCACAGCAGGATACCTATGCTGGCCTTCAGTTTGCTTGGCTGCCAAATTCATGCTCAGAGGGAGAACAGCCAGAATGACACACTAGAAAAAACATTTTTTAGTGGGCTGGAAAGCCTTCCATCGTCAAGGACCATGCCTGCACTGACAAGGGGCCTGTACATATGGGAGCCTCACTTTATGCTTCCCAGTTATCAACATTATATAAAATCACAGTTATCAACATTATATAAGCTTTGTGTCTGCAGTTCTGTGCCTTTATCTGAACAACAGCCATATTAAGACACAAGACCTTTGTTTAAATTATGGGACACTACTGTTCTGTTACTGTGCTGTTCTCTTAAGAGAGAAGTAACCCCAGGGAAATTTCCAGCTACCGTAGAGAAAGGAGAGTGGCACAATGTACTTCCTAAGCACAGGGACACACAGGAAGCAAGCTGCAGGGCAAACTGGAACTGCTGGCTGCAGCACTGGGTAAACACAGAGCCCCTGGTCCTGTGCCAGACCTGCTGGTGCACAACAGGCAGCTCACAGCCTTGTGCCCACAACGCAGGTGCTTTCAAAAGCTGAGCTGCAAAACCACTCATGTCCTTGAACAACTGCACATGTGAAGTCTGGCTATCAATACAAACTTACAAACAGTGAGGAGACCCTTTCGGATTCCCTTCCTTACTTTGCTTATGGGTGGTCACTTGCTTCTCTTCTTTCTCTCTGTTTATGGTTTGCTAACTGGTACTCTTCTAAAGCTGAGGTTTAGACCATAAAGCAGTTCATACTTGCAGCTTCATGAGCATTGAAATCCTTCAGCCTGAGTTGTGTTTTTTACGTGTACATCATCAATATCCAATCATTCACTAGCTGCACTGGGAAAAAATCAGTAGCAGCAGGCCTATAACTGGAAACAGCTTATCCAACTCCATGCAATCCACAGTTAAGGCAAAGAAAAGCCTGTTTTGGTGCCAGTAGGTACCATCTCATGTCAGAACATCTCCTATCTTACTCCTTAGATACCAAATCTAAGATTGAGACACTTCAAAGACTTGACCTTTGCATGGCAGGGAACTACGATTTTGAGTCTTTGCCTCTGGAAAAACAACACATTGTTTTTTCCAGAACATTTAATCTAGAAAGACTTTACCAAACAATCAAACAGGAAGGAGGAAATCTGCCTTTGCCAGACAGTTTGGCCCTGCTCAGGCATGGAATACCCTTAGGCAAGTGCAAGCAGTTCCAAAGGTAATCCCCCTGCCCTGGGCAAATATGTTCCTAGGGCAAGTATACATATAAATGTACCTATAGAGAGTCTTCGGAACACAACTTCTCTGCAGACATCTCTGCAGTCTGGTAAGCAAAGTGGGCAAAAGTCTAAGCAAGCAGGAAAAAACACCACTTTTTTTTCAGTGTAACTAAACCCGGAAGGCATCTGCTACCCCTGCAGATTCTGTTGTCTAATACCAACAGAGAAGACTGTGCTAAATTCACTTTACATTTCAGGAAATATCTTCTCATCCTATTCTCACTGGTTATGTTCTTCAATAGAACAAGCTGGACAGTCGTTTCCTATTCTCAGTTTCATGGAAATCAATTCACTTTATCATGAACTCACTCATGGATGAAATCTGTCATATCCCCTCAGTGCCTGGATTATTTTGGAAGAGGCAGTATTTTTTTTAACATTACTGTTTTAATTTATGTTGGGTATTTTTGAGTACTGGCTTACCACTATTTCCTTTGTGTATCCTATAGTACAGCTGACAACAAGGAAAGAACTGGAATTTCAAATAGCAAGTGTCATCAAAATTTAGGGCCACAAGTTAGAAAACACAGCTACAGCTCACTGAATAAATATGCTCCTGTATCTTTAGTCCTCAGCAAGAAAAGGAAAAGCCATACTCAGAATTAAGAGACAGCACCCAGAAAAGTGGCTTAAATCTTTGCTGTTTCCCCAGGGACAGATTCTGCAAGATGTTTCACAAATGAGTAAAGCTGCTTACACTAACAGCCATAAAGCACAGACATGCAAGTGCTCAGAGACAGGGCCAAAACCTGACATGATGAAAATGGTTTGAAAAGTGTTAAGTTCTTCCTTCCACATACAGGAAACTTCTACTCAAAGTCATCAAGAATGTTTGAATAATTTCTGGTTCTTCAAATCTATCAAATATTAAGCTGTCTGGCTGGGAATCATTTTATCTCAAATAAGCCATGGGCATTCTGCCATTTACATATCCACTTCCACCAACTGCAGCAAAATATTGCTTACCAGTTTGTTGATTTTTCTGCTTTCCCTCCCTTATAACTTGCTCCATCCCTGTGCTTGGCTGAACCTCACATACAATAGTTGCACTCAATACCATGATTCCTAGCTACATGTTCTGTTTTCCAGTCTAGATAACTGGGACTAATGTAGGACTCTTAAGATGTGTGTGTCACACATCAAATCACACAAAATTGTGATAATAATTTTTTTAAAAAAGGTTTTTCATCACTTCCCTTTTCCTTTCTGTGCAAGTGCTCACAATAACCTCATGTTTAGGTTGGATGTCAGTATTCAGCAGAGAATTTCTCCTCCTCTTACAAGAGTCCAAACAATTTTATCTGGTCTGCTTCCTTCAAGTTCAGATTGTTGAGTCTTGAGTTGTACTAAAATTATTATGGAAAACAAAACAAGGTTATTCTGGATGTACAGAAGGAAGCTTATTCCACTGTGTCCTGACTGAGGAAAAGACAGCCACCCATGTAATATATGCTTCAAATTATACTTATTCCTTAGAACTGAGAAAACATTAGAAGGCACAGAATAGAGCTTCAATAGATAAAGTGATGATAAAGTGTGAAAGATCAATGCAGAAATGTAGAAACAAGACAACCAGCACCGGGAACATCAACACAAGGCTTTAAAACTAATGTTTTTGTTAAAGCACTCGATGACTTCAAGACTTGACTCTTTCACAAGGCTGTTGCCAAGGATCTCAGATTAGATTACACCACTTGGCTTTGATTTCCTAAACATCTTCCAGTATTGCTCCAAGATTACTTTGGAATTAGCTCTTACTAGCATAAACATACTATTCTTTCCCAGCTATAAAGCAAATTTCTTTTGGACTCACAGGACAGGCAGAAGGTAACTGACCTTGTGTCTTTGGTCAGAAGCACAGAACACAAACATGTGTATCCTTCCCTGCTGCCATCCCTTCTAGGAAGATATAAAAATAAGAATCCCCTTCCTAATGTAGCCATTCCAGTGGTGAATCTTGATTTACTGTTATAGGTCACAGCTCAAACCTGCGAAGTCTGGATCCTGTTTGCACAGGACAGTTTAGAACAGAAAGTTTTACTTCTATTCCTTTCTATACAGAGAGTAGAACCCTCAAATATGCAAATATAACTTGTGTTTTCTTCCAAATTTGACAATGGGCATTTTGCAGAGTACTTGGTTCCATGCAAAAATAGTGTTGGGGTTTTTTTAAGTTACTTCAAAAAACCCAAATAATGGGATCTTCCTAGAAGCTGAAATTCACATGAAAATAAGGGGTTTTTAGCCTGTACCTCTTGGGAACACTGACATTACCCAACAAGATTTCTTCCCCTTAAAAATTAACATCTACATTTATATTCTGCAATACAGAAAGCTCCTTGGTTGCCTATTTAGCAGCTGGAGCAACCAAGATGAAATTAGCAAACCCAAAAATACTGGATTTCAGTGTTAATTTTTGGTTATACACTTAAAATGTATGTACACAAGAATTCAAGCAGAACTTAATATTAGAGTTATGTTCCTGCTAACTGGTGTTTAAATGCATAGTCTCACTTTTTAGTCAAATACGTAGACTCTGAGCAACTTCACTTTCATAAGCAACATAGCAGCAGCTGCAATAGAAAACTAGTGGGAAAAAAGCAGTAGAAAGTAAGCAGTAGGGATAAAAAAACAAGCCCTAAGAGCTCGGCGGAGTTCACCACTGGCCAAGGAACCTTCTCAAGTCACTAAGAAGTGAATGTTCCTCATCAACAGTAAACAGGAGGTTTACGTGGCCTCTCAGTAGGCTGGATGGAAAAACAGAAACAGCCACCCTGTCAAGCAGCAGTAAATTTACAAGGGAAAAACAGCAGCCCATGGTGAGCCTGGAATAATACACAGGAATAACTGCATGAAATGTGATGAATGTAACAGTTAAGCCAGCAGGTAAAGAATTCAGAAAACCCTAAACAATGAAATTATGTGTCTGTGCTTTGCAATTCCCATGATTTCTAACAAGCTGTCTTCACACCCTGTGCAGAGGACACTCATTCACCTGTCAAGGCTGATCTCTGAGGAGAAATATGAAAACACCACAGAGCACATCCTTCCCAGGTGACCATGTTCTCCTTCCTATGCTTTCTTGTAACAAAAGGCCTTTATAGCAAATATACAGTTACAGTTATTGCACAAGGCACGATTTGTGTCTGTTTAAAAATGCTCAAGTCCCTATCTATCACAGCAATGACTTCTGCTGACATCCACAGCCAGACATCACCCTCTGAGTCAGTCACTGTTGCCTTAGACCAGTAGAGAAGAAGCACAGAGGGGTAGGAAGTCAGTGTCTCAAACAACTTGCACTAAGAAACATCTGTATTTTTTTAGTTGAGGAAACCATCACAACCATTGCATTATATTTTACCCTGGTGGCATGTGAGGAGGAGTGACCTAACAAAAACCGTGTTTAACCCCAATGTGTGATCCCAGAGGTCAGTCCCAACCTCTTGGACTTAAGCTCTGAAGTGACAAGCCCCACTGCATGAACTACATCATTTAAGGTGCAAAGGGCAAGAAAGGTAAAATGAGTATGACCACAACAAAAAAACACGAGAGCAAAAACTAAAGGCAATTGTTACACAATTTGCCCACAAAACACTCTCTTGCACAGGACAACAGGCTTAGTCACCAGAGGAAAATTAGAAATTTTGCTCTTGAACACTTGGATAAGGCCGTAAAAAACTCAGATAGCTTTTCTGGATCAGCTTTCATTAGTGAGCAAAAGTAAGCAAGGGTGATGGAAACAAATTACTCTGTTCTGTATTACTGAAGGATTACTTTGAAGAGTGCATCAAAAAGGAGCACTAAAATATCTTTAATTCATCCAGTAGAGTTACTGTGTCAAGACTGATACTATCAGGACTTGCACAATGCCTTACAGATGGAGCATACCATTTCCCAAATTGTGGAAATCTCACCTTTTCTCAGACATTCTTCCAGGTGCAAGTAGACTTTCTAACATTACTGCATCTTCGTGATAGCAGTTGTCATGGACTGGGTGTCTTTGCTATATGGTACTTGCACAAAATCTGGACCTCCTATCACCAACACATTGTGTGCCAGGGTAACCTCAGTCCTTTGGTAAATCCACAGATTATTTTCTTGCAGGATGTTGCCTGCAGTATCTGTGTTTTGCAATAATTTAAGTGTGATCCTGGAATATCCATCACCACTTCCTTCAAGGACAGATGCCAGTAGGCTGCACCAGGGGCTGATAACATCCAGCATCTTACTACTGCAACAAATGTTTCCAGATAAGTTATCATTTCCTACCTCTGAATAGTTTACCCTGTCAGTGTGCCACTGACTGTCATTGACTATCATGATGTATTAATATTATTGATCAGCATCTGCAGTGCACAATATTTATTTCATCTAAATCCTTCCGGGAGACTCACCATCTTTCTGTTAATGTTATGAATGCATTCTTATTACCCTAGCACTGAAAATGCTTTTATTACTGTTGCTGTTGCTTTCTTTCATCTTGCTTTCTAAAATTTGATTTTATTGGTGATATCAGTAAGTGTCTGGACTTCTTTCAACCATGTATTAAGGCATATCTCTCCAGTTACTCTAGTTAGGCATCCAGGGAAAAAATTATTAAGAATTGTTCAGTGCCTCACGAAAATATGGGCCACATGGACTTAGTTACCTATTTCTTCCCTTCCACTGTGGTCCTAACTAGAAGAAACTGAAATAAAAGTTCAAATGGTTACAGCTCAGATGGCTTTTGCTAGTGGACTGTTTGCTTTCCAAGTGTCCCTAGCAGTTCTTGCTGCACTTTAATGTGTGATACATTATTTTGCAGTACTGTCAATCCTGTAAATCTGGTCTTACTGTGTTCCTTTGTATGGTGTAAATTTAAACCAGCAGAGTAAAGCCAAAAGATGAGATGTGTCTCAGCAGAAAAGATAAGATGCAATCCCATTCATATTTGTGGATTGCCGATCCCAGTTAGTTTCATCACATTTTCATGGTAAGCTTGGTTACCCCTGAAGTACCGGGAAGCTGAGCAGAAAAGCTCAGCTTCAAAGCTGCAGCAGTGTTTGCCATTCCTCATCATGCATTTCACAGGAGCTACAGCTAAGGAAAGCCTGAGGATCTCCCAATTAAAGCCTTCAAATTCCAGCAGGTGATTCAAGTGACAGATTGTTCTAGCAACAGATTAACAGAAAACAGAGCAGTCCAAAGTCATTTCTCTCATACTCTCTTGGATGCATCCTGAGGCATGACTGACAGATAGACTTCCATCTCAAACACTGGCATTTGCTTCAAAATACTAGAGAGAGTTCTTGAGCCATTTGATTGTAATAGCAAAAGTGAGGCTTTTACCTTTAGAGTCAAAAAGCCCCATTTGCCACTCAGCCTACTCCCTTTGGATCAAGCATAAATAGGAACCTCTTTCAGCTATCCCATACATAAAAGCCATTCTAGTAACTGTCCATTCTTCTCCCACATACAAGCTGTTTTCAAGGCCAGTCAATTGACTCCGAGTACTTCTGAGATGTATTTTATGCCTTCCAGGTGCTTAATAAAAACCTTTCAGCAGAAAAACCCCTCAACTAGCTCTTGGGTTTCTCTTGCAATACCATTGTCATCTGTTCTTTTTCCCTTTAGAGCTCCCTATGGATACTTCCCTCATCATCAAGACCTTCTACCCAAGAATAACGCTGCCAACAAGAACAGGATTTTTACATTTGAATGTTTTAAAGCATCTATATTCTGCTTGCCACAGAGGTCTGTCTTAAGCCCCTGTCACAATTTCCTCAACATGATACGAAATAGATGCAGTGAGTGGAGGTGATGCCGTGAGCAGGGGCTACATGAAATCAGAGAGTCAAATGAAGCAACATAACTGGATACCTAATCGTGGCAATAAAGGCTGCTGCACTCATCTCCACATGCCTCATTTAGTTTTATGAGTATTTTCCAGAACCTAATGTATGCCTGATGACCTGTGTACTCAAAGTTTTTAATTCCAGAGACTTTATCAAAGTGTCATGGCAAATGACCTCCTCCTCTAGGCAAGCAGCCACAGAAAAGAAGCAGGTCACTTCTTGTAACAATGAGGTAATTAAGGCTATTACTTCTAGAAGAAAAAATGCTTCCCTTCCTTAAGTACTCAGAATAATGCTTTAAAGTCACAAAAAACGGCAGGGATTACTACTTCATGCAGTATAATCCAGGAGGGATTACATACAGACCCCTCATTTTTTGACCCCACAATTTCATCACGCAGTTTACCCAGAGCTGGTGAATTTTGTATTAAATACATATATAAAGGACCTGGCATATAGGTTATACTGGGTTGTTGGTTTTTTTCTTTTTCATTTAATCTCATTTTGGCAGTATTTACTGCAAGCACAGAGGTCAGTTTGCCCCTCACAAGCAAGCTACAACAATCAACACTTGCTGCTCCCCAGATTCTTCAGTGCTGTGGAAGAAGGCTCCTGTGGCAGACATCCAGATCCAAAAATAGCAAAACGAAAATCACACCTGGTATCTCCAAAATCAAGAAATTCACAGTTGGTCCCATAAGGCCTTGGTCATGCGGTTTTTCTCATTGTGAGGGAAGCTGACACCTTTCACTCTTTGAAGACAGGAGCCTTTCCAAGCTAATACGCAATTCCAGCACTTGGACTCTACAGCAGATGCTGAAAAGCAAGGGAGAGACCTGGCAGAGGCTCCCAGTGATTCACACCTGCCTCACACTGTGCATCACTGTCTGTATCAGTTATGGGGGAACAGAAACTAATGGATAAGAATGCATACTAAATACCAACAGCTAGCAAGTGAGACTAAACAACCAGATAAATAATATTAAACAGAAATTACACTTCAGAAGACACCTTCAGGTTTCTTTTCCTTATGCACCTGACCACCTCTGCAACCTCATATTTCTCTTCTGACCCTCTATCTTTGCTACTAGAGATCTCTTTATCTCCATTTAGGGCGAAGCAGTTCTGGAAGACTTTTAGGCAACAGCAAACAAACAGAAATTGTCCACTTACAAGGAGACCTTCAAGGAGCATTTAACATGCAAGCAACTGCTGATAGAGGAAGAGCATCATCTGCCTCATCTCCACCAAGCCTTTCACAGGAAGCTCCAAGCACCAGCAAGTTAAAAGCTTCTCCTCTTTTTAATTCTTTTTCCTGATAAATCACTTTCCGCCCTGCCCCAGGACAGGATGTCACAACCTCACTGGCATTTATTTTATTTTGTGAATCTCTGACTCTGAGATAAAACTTTTGCCATCAGACAAAAAAAAAAAAAAGGAAAAGAAAAAGAAAAAAAAAGACAATCTTTGCCCTGTAAGTGGCAGAGGATCTGTGTGATGATAATACTCACTAGCTCTATTTCACCCAAGCTCCCCTTGCCCACCCAAGCCCCCCTCACCCATCTAATTGTGTTCAAACAATACAGACTGTGGAGCAGGAAGAAAATGTAATTGGTTACACAGGGAAAGAAACTTTCTGTGGAACTGGATCACACTGCATCTACCATTAAGCCCACAGTGGGATTCAAATCCCTTTCAGAGAGGCTGCCAAAACCCTTGCCAGCTCTCAGCCAGAACCAAGCTGTCAAACACAGACCAGAGCTTTGTAGCAACCCGAGCCTTCCTGCTTGCCAGACCTTGGGGACCAGAAGCAGCAGAAAATGCAACACTCTCATGACTGGCTCCCTCACCACTCCCAGTAAGTTGCTGCACTGCTAACAGGATAACAGAGCTGAAAAATTCAGAGTAGGAAAATGCATCCCAGACTGTAAAACCATTCCTACTTGATGCTTACATAGAAGTCATGCACAGTCAATCCTGTAACTGGAATATTTCAGCAAAACTGGATGCTAAAAAAAAAAAACCCAAAACAAAAAACCACTGTTACTTCTCCCCCATCAAAAAAATTGTAATTGTGGTTTGGGGAACTTATGGATACTGCAGTGGTAATGTCCCGTTAATTTCTTTTCTTCAACCTACCTGGCAAGTCTCAAAAATGAGACAGATGTCATGAGTGATATAAACAGAGAGCAGGATCCAGCCCAAAAAAAGCAATGAGCTAGGGGCCTTGAGATTTGAGCTCTAGTCCAAGTTTCTGCCAGCCAAGCAAATCTGGGAAACCCATGCTGCTATTCTGTGTCTTTCTTCTTCCTCCCCCCCTTCTAACACATCTGTTTCAATTTAAGCTCTCCAGGACAATGACTCTCTGTTGCTACAATGCCCATCATGTTGTGCTTCCATTAGGAAGCAACAAAAACCTTATATGAAACGTGACTGTAGGATACCCAGGCTTAGTTCTCAACAATTCTGGCACAGGATTTTATTTTCTGTATTTTCTGCTGCAGGGAAACAGGATGAAGTCACCCACTCATTGCACTGGAAGCAAAGTAAGGAGGAATTTGGACTGTGAATCTCATCTCGACAGATCAGGAAACACATCTTCAAGTAGTTGTATAGAGCACAAGTAAATAATGCCTTGCCAACTTTTCCCCAGACCATAAAAATCAGAGGGAACTCATTTTTTTCCATATTTGGTGCTATGTAGATGGCCTGGAAAAGGGAAGTAAAAAGTAGCCCAGTGCTGGTCCCACTATGTGGGGTAAACAGTCTCAAAAGAGAAGATGAGAAGTGGGCTGAGTAACTAAACTTCTTCAAAGCCTATGAACACCAGACCAGCTATATTCTGCAGCAGGGCAATAAAAAACCTACTAAAGTACACCAGTGCATCACTGACCTATCTGTGGGCATCTACTGCAGCAACACCCTGATTATTAAAGTGATACTGGCCACTGGGACATAGGAAGGGGCTCCCAAGGAGTAATGGATGTCCACAACACAGATCAGGGTTTAGAGGAGAAAGCAGAATCATTTTAGTCCTGCTCAGCCAGGTGCATACTGCTAGATAAGCCTGGTATCTCCTGCCAAACTGCACCAGACTGTTGCTGCTTTAATACTATTTTTACAAATATTTTAACTCACTTTATCCATCACCCTGTCTCCAGTGAACTCAAAGGTTAAATGCTCTTGCACACCACCTGCAGACCTTTCTCCATACCAGGAAACTTTTCTATTAATTACAGGATAAGAAATACAGGACTGGTAAAGAGAATAACTGAGAGGGTGAAGGATAAGCTTTGGCTTGATGTGATGAAGTAGCAAAGCAAAAATCTAATACGAGTGAATCACAGTTGATTTTAGTAAAATGTAATTACATTAATCAGTTGGACATTTCCTGGGGAAGAAAAAGCAAACCAAACCACACTGACATCACAGAGTATGAAAATCTTGTTAGCAGAATGAGGGAAGAGCTTTTTGTCCTTGCTTTACCTTTGTAACTCAAAGCTGAAAAGACAGCCATTAGCATTCACGTTACCAGGAGCAGTCCACAGGAGAACTTTACCAGATCATGAGGCAAACTCACCAGGTCTTTACCTTCCAATGCACTGCTACAGAATTTTAGTCCACGGTCTCATTTTACAAGTATTTTGTGGGTGCCCCTTGATGGCACAGACTGAGAAGTCAGTAATTCTGTGAGTTGCTTTTGTGAATATTATTGTCAAATAATAAATGTTTCTATCCTTTGCAGGCTGAAGGCAAGCATTTACTCTATTTTATTTTGGCTGTTCACTTTTAATGGAAAATCCAAACATTTTGTGTATGAGATGATGTTTGACACATTTTGTTATGAGCATGGTGTGAATGAGATGCAACCAGTGGTAACTGTGACAGAATGCAATGGACAGGAATGAGATGACCTGGATAGAAAAGTAAACAACTTAATTCACTTTTAAATAGAGTGGCTCCTGAAAAGCTGTAATTGATTTCCTAATATGGGCAGGATGGCCACAATTCAATATCCCGTTCCATTTTGTCTCCGGAATTTTTAAGAAGGATTGATTTGCTTTGGGTACTTTTACTTAGCAGCTTTCCCGTCAAATAAATGGATTTTTATTTCACTGACAAGAACAGGATGGAAAGACTCCAGTGGTTTGAGGGGGCTGAGGGGTTGGGTTTTTTTGGAGGTGTTTCTCAAGCCCGGGGAAAAAACATTACTGTAATCTCAGACAATAAATCCTGAGAGATTTCTAAATATATTTCAAGGCCAGATTTTCAATTTCCATGAAGCATATAGAGTAAACTAGAAAGAGGGAGTTTTTAGTGCCACAATAAAGCACTCAGACATGGTCTGGTGGCTTACAGTGCCACCTGGACCCTTTCAGTGTTTGTTTTTTCCTTCACACCTCTCTTTAGTCTGATTCTCTCTAGATCCCATTATTCTTTCCTAAAGTTACAAGTTTAACTGCATTAAAGCAGCAATCCCAAGAAACCACATAAGTCATACAACTTACATACCTACAGTCTCTCAAAATCTTAATCACACGCCATTTTTTCTAAGACTCAAAATTTCCCAACTCTTCTCACCCTCCTTTCACCAAACCCAACAGTCCCAGGCCAACCTGAGATATTCAGGGCAGTTGGTTCCTGCCTTTTTCCACACAACTCACACTTCCACTTTGTAACATCACTTCTGGAAGTATTTTACCATTTCTACCTTGTGAAATAAATCCAGTGATCGAGCAAGAAGGACGAGAGCACTGAAATGGACCTAAGCGAAAAACTGTGCCTCGATGATCAGGTGTATTGATGAAAACAGTAATTGTTATCTAAAATACAGCTACTTCTATTCAGGCTGTCCCCACAAGGGGCCATACCAAACTTCAGCACTTGAACAAGTCCAAACAACAAGGAATCCTGGATCAAAGTGGTCATTTCATAGCCTCAAGCACATTTCCAACACTCAACCGATATTTCTGAACCTGTAAAAAAAATTAAAATCTATTCTTTTCCAGCATGTCAAGCAAAGCCAGCTGTTTGCTTCGTCAGGACAGGTCACCACTAGTTAACACTCAGCTGCCAAGCATGAACACGTTTGACAATTATTTCAGTGGTACAAACTGTGCACAAGTCTCCCATTTCTGTGATAAAGTACTGAATGCCTCATTAACTGAGAACACACACCGGTGACAATTACAGCCTGAGGTACTGAAAAACCTCACACTGGAGTTTCCCTTTCTATCACCAGAAATTGGCTGCACCAAGCTCCACACATACCTAAGTTTTTCAAATCCATAAATTGAGCAAAATTTCTGGTGTGGAAAGACATTTAAATTCAGCCCACATGCAAAAGTCAAAAAAAGTAAAAAACTACAATTAGCTTCTAAGCTAATAAAAACATGTCCTCATTTTCATCCTTTTCTTTATATTTTCATGATTCTTTGTACAGTTACAAAGTATTCTGTGTACCTCAGCTTTGTCACAAGACATAACACGACTTGATCACAGCCTCCTGTTTATGTTGCCAGCGGTGAACTAGTTAAAGCACAAGTCTAAGGTTTCACAGTGGGGACTGATGACAGCTCTGTCATTGTTGTCAAACTATAAAGCCCTCAGCAGTTTGCAGCAGAGTGAAATTAAGTAGACAGTGACTTCCCTCTGTGCTATTCCATTGTTAATTTTTCTCTGGACTGTCCCTCTCTGTTTCTTACCCTTCTCCAATTTCCTCAGGATGAGAGAAAGACATAGTACATATTTAAATAGCTACTGCAATTATTTCACTACCAGGAGAATGGAAAAATAAGAGAAAGGCTGAATCCATGCTGCTGAACTTCTCTTGATGGTGGTATTCTCCCTTTTTTTTTCAATGGAATCTTGCCCTACAATAGCATCTGTGTTTCATCTCTCCTGGCCCAGCTTCTTTGAAATGTGGCTTTCTTTTGGGAAGTTTTTGCTAAGAATGCAGTAATACAGTGGGAGCACTAGCATGAAGATGTGTTCCTTGCAAGAACTTAATTTGGTGGAAAAAAGCACTAGAGTATGTTTTATGCTGCTGCAAACCATTGGGACCACAGCACTACGGGAGCTGGTCCAAAGCTGACCACGGGGTAATAATTAGCATCTCACAGCAACTTTACAAAGCATGAAATTAAAATTTGGATAATAAAGAGGAAAGATTGGAAGCAGTTCACTGTCCAGAGTTTGCAAATGTCTGCATAAAATCATGATGTTGCTACATGCTTTCTAAATTCTTGGGAATTGTAGCATTTCAATGATGCTTTTAGCTACAACTGATATACATTTGGAGCTTTTTGTTTGACTTTTTAAAAATAGTTTTCAACTGCACTATGAAGGCGTGAATGTGAAAACTACAGCATGAAAGAGTTGTGGTAACAAATTACCAGAATTTGCATTGTCACAGAACCTTAACAAATTTCCGGATTTCTTTGTGATCAAACCCACAGTAACTGTAATTGTCTTTGCAGTAACCACCTAAGTGCTAATCTTTCAAAAATTCATCCATACCCATCACAATTTCATGTTTTCCTCTGTAGCAACATCCAGAAAAATAATAGGTCTTGTTTGTTTCCTGTCAACTATTTTTCACTTTTTCAGGAGTGTTATAACCACTTATTTCTTCAGCTGAGTGAACTGAGCCACAAGGGCTGAAATGTTCAAGTCCACACACAAAAAAAGAAAAACATTTCATGATTAAAAGAAACCAGACTTGGTTCTTTGTTACAACTCCTAGTCATTACTCTACCTTATCCCTTTAATTATTTGGTATTCCTTCATCTAAGCCTGTTAGAGAAGCTGAGCTAGATGTAGCACACTTAATTAAAGCTGAGCTTCAGCATTCAGCTCTTTTCTATCTGGAAATTGCTATAATGAGACTCTCGTTGGCCAAATAAGAATGCAAATGTTCTCTTATGACAGAGCCAGTGATGAACTAAGAAATATCCCTCTCATTAAAGGTGCAGCCATCTCACTTAGCGTTTCAGGTCATTGAAATCACTCAGGGGAGCTTCCTCCTGAAAGAATAGCCCTAGATTTATGGTGACTAAAGAGAAGCTGATGCTTTAAGTGTTGAAAGGAGGTGTGCAAATATTAGATGATTGTAAATCCACTTAAGAAAGTGTAAGGCTGTCAAGGCCAACTGTTGCAAGACATTACTCACTTATACAACCTAACAGCTCAGCATTCCTCCTGAATGCTATAGCCACCTTGTCAACATAGGCAGTGTATTCTTTTGCCACAGACACTCAGAAAAGTCAACTTTAAAGCCAATACAAATGCAGCTATGATTTTTCGGTAAAAACTTCATTTTTCTGCTTTTGGGCTTAGGGAAATAGGGAGCAGTTGTTTCCTAGACACGTATATTGCTCCCTTAACCATGTGCCACCCTGGGACAATGTACAAACAAGCAAAATGCTTACAACAGAAACTGTAGAGACAGTACATACATTCTGTGCCACGTGCTAAAGCACTGCTCTGCACAGCAGTTCTGCCCTCACTCTAAAATGGATTAAATAATTCGTGCATCATGCAGACTTTCAGACAAAGTTCTCTTCTGTCTGTGTCACGGCAAAAGCAGCACACATATAAAACCATTCTTAAAATAAAGGAAAAGCATGTTTTATAGCAATGTAATTGTGTTCTGGACATAACTTGATTGTCTATTTACTCAGTGACAATGAGTTCATCATCTTGTTCACTCTGAACATCCAGTGCTGCTTGAAGAAAATGAAAACAGGATCTTGAAGTCTAGGGCTGCTCTGCAACTGGAACGGTACACAAGCTCTGCTCTGCCAAGCACCAAAGTATGGCTGTTGTAGTCAGGAAGAACATTTGACACAGCTTTTCACCGAGGAGCCAAAAAGTTGTATTTCTGATAGCACTGACAGCAATTTAAAAGCTAGCCTTAGCTAGGATGAAAATCCAATACCCAGAGTGACATACAAATTGTTATTTGTTAAATGCAGAAAATGTTTCTTCAACAGATACTCCTCACCACTTTTTTTTTTCTTACAACAATAATCTAATGTTTCAGATATCCATCAAAAGTGTTATTATCTATTCTTCATCTCCATGTTTCTAGATCCATCATTACCATCTTGTTTGGAGTTCTTCTGTAAGGGATCTCTAATCTACCACATCTAAGCTCCCTTAAAAAGCACAGTACCTTTCACCTTTAATTAGCATGGATTCCTACAATGGAAATTATCCTATCAGCAGGAACGCAGCAGTAAACCTGTTCCAATGGCTGATTTTAGGGGGTTTACTGAGAACATAACTTTATGTAGCATCAATAACCCTTTATAACCTAAAATAACCTTAGAACTTTGCTGTCTGCGTGATGCGATCTGGGCATTCCTTGATGTTAGGACTCTTCATTATCTTTCCTCTTCCAACTTCAAGCAATGTTTAATGGAAAATTACAGCTAACTTTCCCCCATCCCAAAGTCCCTTACCAAAAAAAGTAAACATACTCCTTCTTTACCATTTTCCAAGGAACAGACAACACTGGCAAGACTCCCACATAATCTTTTTCGTTTATTATATGCTCTGTCTTAGCTTTCACAGGTATTAGCAAAACAATAGCTCAAGTCATGTCCCCACCTTCCAGATGGTGAAAAACCACATTCAATGGCCAATAATTGCACTAACATGCTACACTGTGTGTTTGGTAATTAAACTAAACTCCATGTACACATTCACATCAACACATGGATTCTGGGCCATTTGTTGCAGAGCTCTCGTAGCTACATTTGAAGCTACTCCTGTTAATAAATTACTTCTTTGTATTAAGAAGAATATACAGACAAGTATCTGCAAAATCAGCCTCCAGGCCTCTTGTTGGTATCAGCAGCAATATTTCACGAGTGTTTGTTCAGCATTACTCAGCTTTGCACGGGGCCTCTGCAATAACCAAGTTTCCCTACTGGCTGTCACTTGTAATTTTATGATCCACTTCTTCTACAGCACGAAAGCCTCCCTCCATCAGCACCATCACACAGAGCACCTCCAGAGCTCTACTTTTAAGAGCTGATACTGATGCCTGGTAGTTCAGCTGAGCTGCTGGCACATGTATGAATGCAGTAGTGCTGTTCGTCTCCTTGACTTAACCAACAGAATCCATCTGCTGGCCATTTTGGGCTGAGTGACTTCAGAAGGGTCAAACAGATCAGGAAACTCACACAAAGAGACCAGGTCTACAAAACACATCTTGAGCTGTGCTCTGCAAAAGCAGCATTCAATGATCTTCTGTGTAAAATTTTGGAAAATCTCTTTTTATCCGTATTGAGTAGTATCTCTACTGCAATTTCCACTGTAAGAAACTGACAAAACACCAACATCAGAGCCACAGCCTGAGTCTGCTTCATATCAGTGTCTCCAAAGAGGTAAAGGTTTACTTCAGCTTTAAAGAAAGAGAAAGGTAAACCAAACATTTTTAAAAGAACCTACCATTCAAGCAGAACTCCTGAAAGCCTCGCTAGCTCTCAACAACACACTGACATTCATTATCCTCAGTAATTAGTAGTACCTTTGTGCCTCAGCAAGCTGGAGGCCAGATCATCCGCAGTTCTGGCCTGTGGATATAGTAAAATGCAGATATTAGAATCACTGAAGTAGTTGAATTGTTTTCTTCTGATTTATCCTTTACAAAGTGCCACAGTAAGACTGGTATTCACTCAAGCAAATGGCTTTAGCTATACCTGTGTCACGGATACCTGAGCTGCTCACTTCATATTGTTTTCAAAATTACTTGTCCCACCCCTGTTACAGAAATCCATCAGTGCTCTTGCATTAGTGCTAATCTTCAGTTTAAATCTACATAATAAAGCAAGCATAAGTAACTGGCTGAAAAAGTTAAGCCTGAAAATGTAGAAAATATCTCAGAGCATGGCTGAAAATCATCTGAGCTGGCTCTGGAAGCTTCTAAAGAACTACTCCATGCTATGTCTAACCATAATTAGGAATTTCCTGCAGTCTCTAAAGTATGGTCCATGAGAAAAATTAGGAGATACTGGAAAAAGGGTCAGCAAATTGCTGGTGAAAAAAATACCATCTTGCATGAGAACTATATTAACAGTAGAATACAGTGGAAACAATGTAGAGCCAAAACATGTTTGGTAAGGCATACTGAGCAGAAAAACTAAGCAACAACCAGTCGTCACTAAACTATTTCATCAGAGTGGAAATATTTACCAATAAGCTTGTTTTAAAAGAAAGTACAGTAGCTGGTAATATTTGGTGAAGACAAGACAGACATGAACAAGTATAGCTAGACAAATTTCTGAGACCCAGCAGGTGTCTCTGCTACCCATAGGAGTGTCTTAAATTAGGTCGAATGTACGTCTTAACAGTTGTTTTCCTCAAACATTCACTGAGCCTGCATCCCGGGAGTTCAGACTGGACATCAGGAAAAGATTCTGAGAGTGGCCTAGTGAGAGAGTGAGTGGTCAGTGGAACAGGCTCCCCAGAGAAGTGATCATGGCACCGAGCCTGACAGAGTTCAAGTAGTGTCTGGATGATGCTCTTAGTCATATGGTTTAGTTTTATATAATCCTGCAAGGAGCAGGGAATTGGACTTGATGATCCTTATGGGACCCTTCCAACCTGAGGTATTCTCTGTTACAGGCCTGGCCTGGCCCCACCAACTACTGTTTGTCCTTCATCCAAAGCATGCAGACAAAAAAAAAGCAGTGGCTTCACTAGTTAGAATAATTTGAGAATAACCTTTTTTCCTCAACCTTGTCTAGATTAGTAGTCTGACCTTTTCAGTTTTACTTCACCATATACACAGAAAATAGTTGCTACTTTAGAGTTAATGAGGGGTACAGTTACGGCGTCCTGCAGCGCTTAAGTATGAGCACAAAACATAAGGTACGTAAAGCACTGGTTCTTCAGGTGAGGAAAAATGAGCAGTTCAAGCACAGGCACACAGATTTTCACTGATGAACCTGCAACTTCAACAGATTGCACAAGACCAGAGAGGTGTCCAGTGTTTCTTGTCCTGTTTAATATCTTTAATGATGATCTGGGTGAGGGGATTGAGTCTACCACTAGCAAATTTGCAGATGACACCAGGAGGGCAGGAGGGCTCTGCAGCAGGATCTGGACAGGCTGAGGCCAACAGCATGAGGTTCCACAAGACCAAGTGCCGGGTTGCAGTTGGGTCACAACAACCCCAGGCAGCACCACAGTCTGAGGGATGAGTGGGTGGAAAGTGGTCCAGTGGAAAAGGACCTGGGGGTGCTGGCTGACAGCAGCTGACCATGATCCAGTGTGTGCCCAGGTGGCCAGGATGGGCAATGTTTCAGAAACAGTGTGGCCAGCAGGACCAGGGCAGTGACTGTCCCCCTGTACTGAGCACTGGTGAGGCCACACTTCGGGTGGTGTGTCCGGTTCTGGGCCTCTCAGTTCAGGAAGGAAAACCGAGATTCTGGAGCAGATCCAGAGACAGGCAACGAAGCTGCCACTCAGCCAGACTCATGAGAGACTATTTTCCACTCTTCCACATTTGCTGGTCTTCTCTGTGAATGCTGATTTTCCTGTCCAGTTGTGATTATGCCCTCACAGAAAGCTGCCTTCTTACATCTCTGCCTACAGTGAATGCAAGTGCCTGATAAAGGAGCATAACTGCACTAAGACAGTCACTTAGCTGGAGTGGTTTAGCAGACAGGAGGCTGCACTGAGGCTGCACTCCAGCAGGCTGATTAAAAAACCTCCAAGGCAATAGTAACTCAACTCTGATAGCCAGAACATTGCTAGAGTCACAGTAGTATTTCATCTCTGAAAGGAGTTGTTCATTATCTTGCCCAATGATCTCATCTCAGGATCCATCACTCGCTTGTTCAGTTGTTTTTCTTTTTACTGCAGTATCTGGAGCTTTAATCATGAACTGTTTTAGAAAGGGCAGTCTCGACTGAGCCAAACTACAGAGGCATATGAGCAAGATGCAAGAGTTAAGTTCAGTCAGAGCTACTTCAGTTTATCAGAGTGGGAAGGTAGCAAAAAAAGACTTTTTACTCTAACTGTACAAGAGGCTCCCCTTGCCTGATGCTTGTGCTCCCAAATGTGGGACAGCTGACCAAACTCAGGCATAAACTCAAGCGGCCTCTCCTTAACCCCTTTCTCAGTTAAACTCTTCTACAAAATTGACTTCCAGGCATGAAGCATCTGCACCAAATCAGACATCCAGCTGAGCACAGACTAACAGAGCACTCTCCAAGTATAAGAAAAGAAAGAGCAGAGTGCAGAAGACAAAAGGTCACAAATAAAGCTGGCAACAGGCCCAAAATTTGCATTTCTACTCCTGAAAAACTTCTCCTGCACCACCTAACCAAGCAGCCCTCAGGTACTGAAGCACACAGACAAGGAACATTCTCTGGGCATGCCAATATGGGACAATATTCATGCTCTATTCAATCCAGGGAAACATTTGAACCATAGTTAGACTAGATACTAATCTGCAACCTGAGTTATACTGTGATCCCAGAGTCTTCTCAGTTTCTAAAACATCTTAGAAAGGATATTATGAGCACTACTACCTTATTTCTAATAGGGAGGCAGACTGCAAATAGACATCTCTCATTGCTGTCCTCAAGTAACACTGAATTTTAAATAGTTAAGATGTACACTTGGTCTCATCACAAACTAGGTAGAATATTTATTTTCTGTTTTCCAGTTACTGGAGTCACTTTACACAACAGAAATGTATCAAGGTTTTTTCATTAGACTTTTAATGTAGTCATTTTACCTGTACAAACGGAATGTAAGAAATGACCAAAACAGCTCAGAGGTGTAAATCCTTTTAGAAATGAAAACTGGTATTTTGTGTCCTAACTACTATTTTTTAGTTTTTAAAATTGCACATTATTTTGACATTCTAGAAAATATACATCTAAGTGGGATCTGAAATCCCACTAAAACCTCTACAGGCTAAATGCCAGCAATGTTTAACACTGGAGAATTCTGCTGCAGGAGAATAATCTCTACGTCAGTGGAATTGAATAGGTTTGCTTATAAAACACATGCAGCTACACAGATGTCCTTTACTAAAGAAAATATTTAACCCTATTTCCATTACACAGAAGTTTGCATGCCAGGGAATCCAGCACACGAAATATATTTAAATTCAATATATATAATTTTTGTTGGTTTTTTTTATTGTAGCACATAGACATAAATAAAAGGACAGGGAAGTAATAAGTTACATGCTCACAAAATACTATCAACTCTGCATAGTAAATGGAGGAAAACATGATTATAGTTTAATTCGAAGCAATCAGACACGCTACTAAAAAGTGCAGTGGAGAAACTGATTGCAGAGGGAAATAAATCAGGAAATTTCTTCAGTGAGCAATAGTTGCTAAGTACCATTAATTGGTGCTGTACATTTCCTATGGAATTCTCTGTGAAGGTGGTAAAGTTTAAAGACGCATTTACGAAGTAAAAGACTGACAACACTCCTGCTTCCAAGCAGTTCAGCTGACCTTACTGCCCCACAACTCTTTTTTTTGGGAAAAGTTAATCTGAGCTCTCTTGCTTGGTACTCACAGGAAGGGCAGTAAGCCCTGGAAGGAAAGCACAGTAAATACCAGATGATAAATTGCCATGTGTGTGCATGAAAAGAACCAACAGTTCTTAAGATTTCTGTGTAATAAAGGCAGTCCAGAGTGCTATTTCTCATTGAATGTATGATTTTTTTTTAATTGAGCTGAGTCACAGATTGTCAAATATGAAATGCTGACTTTTTAACCTTTGATTTGTCTGAATCATAACAGGAAAAATAAATAGATGATAAAACTAGTAAGAAATTTGTCTTTTCAGTTTTACAAAGAAACAGTTTCCCACAATAAAACTGATATTCTAATTCTAAGCTTCTGAACAAGACACTCTTCTAAAGCTTTGTATCCATTGGTACTATAAATCAGAAGCTTTTAAGTTGATTTCATTTATTTTAATGTATTTTCTTCATCTGGAAATTTAATGCTTCAGCATGCTGTTCTTTTAAATCAGAAAAGAACTTTATTATTACAGCTATGGGGAGGGTTATTGCTGCTTTAACCAGTAAGTTAGATTTTCATCCTGGTTCCTGCCTCAGTGTTTGATGAGCAAGAATTTTGAAAAATCAGAGATGATAACATCCATTTCCCAAATGATGAAAACAGGTATACTTCCCATTTATTTCCATGGATGACACTAAGCCATGTCGTACCTAAGGCTCAGACAACTTTGCATCAGAGAGAATGGGTTCTGGGTTAGTTTCATAGTTTTTATTCTAAAAGTACCGGTAAATTGGTTTGGGGTATTTTTAATTTGTTTTGTTTTTATATCTTTAACTCTTGGTAGCTGCTACCTCCAGGGTACATCTTCCAAAACATTTCTTTTATTAATACAAAGATTTAAGAAAACTTCCTTTTCCTCTCTGAGTTTTCAATGAAATACAAGCTAAAATGTGTCCAGAACCCTTGTGATGTGATCCTGGCTCAGACAGAGCTTTACACTGGCTCAGCCCAAACTTTTGCCTTCCATGAGCTTTTTAAACTCAATTTTTGTTTTTCACCTGCATCTTGGAGGCTCCCCCTACCTCTTCAAGCTCACCTTCCTTGCAGACAGCCCCAGTTAACCCAGGCTTCTGAGGCAGCCCAAGAATGGGTGCAAGTAGAAGAAAAGTTGAAAGACAGCAACCACACTGAATCAAGTTTGTTACAGCTGCAATATGACCTCTATTATAAAACACAGAAAAACAAGAACAGCTGCCAACACCATGCTGACAAAACAAACAAGAACCTAAAAAAATTGTTCTGGCTTTACCATTGTGTGACATAGGGAGTCCACATCTTCACTTAAAATCAATGTGCCTAAATCCACTTAGGATCAGTTTAAACTGGATCAGTTTAGAACAAAATTCAGCTAGTGCCCCTAAATAGACATGAAGTGTGCCTGTTTTCTTCTGTCACATGGTTCACTCTGCTGGAATACCAAACTTAGTTTCCAGTCTCGACTTTCTGCTTCTACCTCTGTGCCACCATTTAGAGCTGTGCAAACAAATGAAACTGAGCCCTTCTTCTTCAGCCAGAACATGGGTAAATAACTGCAGTGCCTGCAAGGCAGCAGGGAGACCAGGCCCAAAGGGAAACACACTCAGCAAAGGCTTGGGGCTCCCTCCCACCAGTGGCTTCAAAACTCTGCATCAAACTTGACACCTGCTTGCAGTCTCACATCTGCCTGTCACAGACAGAATACCTGCCCCCCCAAAAAAGTCACAGCAAGGAAGCATGCAGTGAAAGATCAACCAAGATTATTCTTCACTGACTATGTATGAGTATTTTAGTTCAGCTTTGGGGTAACACCTGATAATCAAACATCTCAACTGTAGGCAGCAGTAAAAGTAGGTGAGCTCTCCAAGTTAATTTTTAAAATATTTAACTTGATATACCGGGAAGGAAAATTTATTCTTCCTTTCATCACCAATGTGTTAATATCATTGTGGAGGAGCAGCTTGTCAGAGCTCAAAGTCAAATTTCAGCCTGTTTTATAAAATCCATGTGCCTGAAATCAGACAACCAACAACAACAACAAATAAAACCACAAAAGTCCTCCAAACAAAGAACAACCCCCAAAGCCAAAACACAAAAATAGAGGAGACATGTCCAATACATATAAAAGTAATTCCAGGTGTTCTCACAGTTTCCTGAAACACCATCTTTGTACTCTCCTCCCTCACTAAAAACAGTGCTTACCAAGTTACCTGTATTTTGATCTATCCTGAAACCATCATCATCACATCACTCATGAAAAAAAAAGTGTAAACTGTGAAACTTTTCAGTGTCTGAAAATAGAGCTGCCTGTTGTTTGCAACATCCTGCGTGCATGCAGGGAAGGGGGAGAGGAAAACAAGGTAAGTGAAGCAAATACCTTGAAGGCTATTGTGGAGGAGAGCACTGCATTAATACCCTGGTAATCTGGCCCATGCTAGCCCTTTAAGGGGTTTTGATACACAAGATGAAAGGAAAAGTTGATCAAGAGAGAATTAATTACTTTCAGTGTTACCAGAGAGACTTTTTTCCAATAATGCTACAGAAATCTAACAGTGTGGTTGGGGCAAACAGATTATTGTAAAGAAACTACCCAAGATTTTGCAATACACTGAGCCAAAAATATTACACGGCTTTGTTTTAAGGCACTTCTAGACACAGTACTTGAGCTGTTTACTGAGCAGTCCACAAGCAGCCTACTCAGATATTTGATTTTATCAGCACAGGCCACCCACATCTGACCCAGTAAAAGTGCACATGTGCAAGAAGAATCCCCCCAAAACAGTGCATCTTTTTTATATAATCTGACCTTTAGCAAACAAAACCTCTTCTTTTCTGTCATATTCATACAGAAAGAAATCCAGTACACAATTTCATGGAAAGTACACTGGAAAAAATTCTGTATCACTGAGCATGGCAATAAGTCAACACAGGAATTTCTTCTGAGACTTTTCAATAACTCAAAATTTCTTTTAGTTCCAAGTTTATGGAAGAATATCAATACAAAATGATTACATGTCACACATGTACCTAATGAGTTTCAGTTTGGCAAGGCAGACCTGAGACTCCGTGAGAAAAAAATGGAAGGACCAAGTAGAGTTGCTCATTATAGGAGGTGCTAGACAACACATGCTGACAATTACTGTGTCATCTGAAAATGTGTATTTTGCTTATATTTCCCTTACGGCACAGGCAGGATGAAAAGTAACAGAAACTGTGTTTCATCTTTTTTTCTTTTTCCAAAACCTACAGTTTATCCACAGAAAAATGCTTGTGGGCAATCTGTAAGGTTTCAGAACAGGGAGAGCAGGGAGAAATAGAGCCTAAAGCAGCAAAAAAAAAAAAAANAAAAAAAAGTTAGAAAAAAGTTTTAAATGCAGTGAACAAACCTCCATCAACCACCAGAGAACCACCACCATGTTTCAGTTTGGTTTAGAAACCATAGCCTGCACTGACTGAACAATTTGGTTTATACTTTCAACTTATTCCTCATGTGGGGATCCAGTTGTCATGTCTCAAGTCAAACACAGGTACCTAGAAGAGAATTAGCTCGTGACATGAAATGCACAATTGATGCTTCTATGTATGGCAGCTTTCTCTTCTAGAGAGAGAAAGTGCAAAATAAAGAGTTCGACTGCAAAAGTATTTGCAGCACCACGCTATTCTCACGCTTCTTATCAGTCAGCACAGATTTTGACAGAGATACCAGGGAACTGGAGAGCTGTGGGATGTAAGGCCTTCCATTAGATACAGGAACGCCTACAGGACCAGGTCATGGGGAAACTGAGCTCTGCTGTGGCCAGCGTTGTGTTTATGTAACACCTACAGACAAATCAGTTTTGGTTACTGTAGAGTAATTACCAGCCAAGATGCATTCCCTTCCCTCAAACAACACTTCAAACAGATACCCTCAAAAGACAGGAAACTTGTTAAGGATAAAAAAAAAAAAATATCACATTGCTAACAAGATAATATTCAATATTAAAGGATGAACAGCATGAGCAGCCTTTTGTGAATTAGATGCCCTACTGCAACTGTGCCTCAAAGCAAATTGGGCAGCAGCAGATGCTGTGTAATAGGCAACTAATAGAAAGCACCCAGCACACGAGAGTGCTGAAAGATTGCCTTGCCTCTTTTATGCAGTGACTCTTAGCTTCTGTATACACCTAGACACCTTGATTTGCTCACCTCTTTAGATTTTTTATGACATAATGATCATCTCAAGCCATCTGAAAGTGCAACAAAGCGGGGACATCCATGAACAACTTCTTTGTTAAGCACAGCAAGCAGCCTTAGTGACTCATCCATTAGTGACACTCACCCATTTTTCTCTACCTGAATAAAAACATGCCACTAAAACGGGAAATACCATTTTTCAGCATACAATTTGGTTACTTTGAGGTTAAAGAACATTATATCCAAAGTGTGTTGAATCTTAAGTCCTAGAATATAATCCAAAATGAAACAAAACAAAATATATGTGCCCCCAAATCCTTCAAAACTGCAATAGTTCATTGCTTAAATCATTAAAAAATTATTTTTGTGATAGCTCAAGAATAACAAATATTCAATGATGAACTCAATGTACATTCAGGGAAATGAAGCACCATTACCCGATGATTGTATACTTTAACTATTTTCAAAACTTGTTTTATAGAAGTGATCAATTTCAAGTTTCAAAGGTGTTAGGAAGTATAAGATCTTAAGAAGCCGTGAAAAGTGCTGTCACTCTTCATTTTTGTATTTCACTTGACTTACTCATGTCTCCATGACTTCACATTGTAACTTTTCAACAACTAATCCTACAATCATATTTGAATTGTACAGGAACAGGATAGGTCTAATAGCATATTAATAGCTATGGAACTTCGTTTCCCATATGAATGGTACTTTCTACTGCTATTATTTCACTATACTAAGTCTGATACAGAGTTTACCAAACAGCTAAAAAGTTCAGATCAAATGTAAAAGAAAAAGATGTTACAGTCTACACTTTATTAGCAGACAGTGTGCAGTTGTGGGGTAAGGCTTTTGTAGGAAGAATGGCAAGCCGTAGCCTCAGTTGTCTGGTTGGATAGCACAGTGGTGACTGATGAAAGCTTGTCTCCTTACATCCTACAGGTCCTTTCCAGGGCAGTTCATGTCTGGCTGTACTGTAATGTGAGCTCCCAATAAACATCTCATTATTTTGCTCAGTTCTGCTCAACAATCCCCTTTCAAAAACAATGCCCCAACCCCATCAAAACCTATTGCAGATTTCTGTTTTCGCATGTCTCACACTATGTAATTCATTCAGATAGTGACCAAGGGATTTACTACTGAGGTTGAACTTAAGTTACAGAAGAAAAAAAATTTTATGCTGAGAAAAACTGCTTCTTGATGTGTACTTAGCTTTTAATGCAGCGTGCACTTGGAAGCTGCTAGAGAATTAAACCTGTCCCAGACCTTGCCAGCTGCTCTGTGTGCTTCCGAAATAACCTTGGGAAGGAGCTAGCAACAATCTGTGTCCCAGCTCCCGGAATGCCAAGCATTCACACGTTACAGCAACAGATGCTCGATTACGGCACTGCAGCTTTCTGTACTGGCACACTTTCATTTGTTCCCAGCCGTCATCTCCACTGACCTCCTACAGACCTCGGACCAAAAACAAAGTGGGGAAAACTGCATTCAGGATCCCAGACAAAATGCAGCTTTCCCTCAGTGTAACGTTACCTGACAAGCCAAAACAAAAAGCAGACCAGATTTCAGCTACAGTCACAGTATCACACACTTGCAGTACCCTCAGGACAGTACTTACATTAGTAAAATTAGCATATAACAAATGAACCTGGCAGAACTCTTTCCCTCCCAAGAAACCAGCATCAAATTTTCCCAGTTACTAAATCATCACAAAACAAGATGTGATTGGCCCATACAAAACCAAGAAACATATCCTGGTTGTTCAAAGAGGTCATGGAGTTTCCTCAGATACTGTTGAAAAAGACGGCCCTTAACTTTAGCTTTACTCCCAAGAATCTCCTGGAAAATATAGTGCTATTTATCAATATCAGAGACAGTTGGGTGAAGTTTGTATTTCCACAGACCTTCTGTGCAATGGCTGAGACTGAAATTTTTTTTCTGCAATTTGAAGGGATTTCAAAGTACATTCTCCCCAAGCACACAGAAGAGTTTCCACAGCAGTTCCTTTTCACATAAGTGTTTGCCAAAAAGATGATACTCATGGGAAAATATTTTTTTTACTCTTAACTAGGAATGTTCAAACAAGTTCGTTCCTATAACTGTATGAGAATTATGACACAGAACAAGCATGAGAATGAATGCAAAGAAACCCTATCTGTGAACTGACACTTGAAATAACGTACACATAACTGGTACAGAGAACTCAGATACTAATTAATAAAGGATCAGCAATGCTTGAATATTTTGCCAAAACATGCATAAGGCATTTAACCTAGAGCTGGTTGTATAACCTGAAATACTCTAGCCCTAAATCTCCTTCCCTTCTATAATCTGCTTGTACCTACAGTAAAAAGGTATCAGTACCTGAAGGACACTATGCATCATTTCATATTCTCTGCTTCAGAATTTGTATCTCTTGCAAGCAATCAGATCTGGAACTTAAGCCAAAAGGCAAGTCCCTGAGCTGGTATACAGCAGTTTTCAATACACAACACACAGTGGTCAAGCAATTTTGCATTAAGACAGTCAAAAAAAAAAAAGCGCTGAGCTTTAGAGTGCTCCCATGAGATTTGATGTGCAAGTCTTTAGGGGGAAGATGAAGGGTCGGAGAATGACCAGTAAACAGTGGGTGGCAGCCACCTCCAGTCCTCCAGCTCTTCACCTGATGAGCTCACGAGACAAAAGCCCTATAAACCATCTCCCACGAGGTCCTCAGAGGAACCCTCTGATTTCTGGATAATATTTTACGGGCCCTCTGGGTATCCAGACAGAGGTCATGTCTATGGTGACTGTACTGTGCAGCCATCCCAGAAAGCTGGAACAGTTGAATCATAACATTTGGTCAGAGATGTGTCAGGAGGCTGAGCTGTTTCATTCATGGGCCTGACAAGTTCATGTGAGGGGACTCTGTGGCCTTATGTCTCCTCTGTTCTCTTTTCCTGCTCTGTCCTGGCAGGTGTCATTAATAATCCTTTTGCGGATTTCACGTGGTCTGACCTCTGTTTAGGAGGAAGACTACAGTAAATTCTCTTGAAGGACCAGGGAAAAGTCTGGGTGTTATTCCAGCACCAGCTCTGCCTGCTCTAGAGAGAACCTTCAGAAAGCTACACGGGTAGAGCATTTGAGAGGGTGTGTGGGAACGTTTACGGCAGTGCTCCTTTTGAAAGGTGTTTCTTAGTAGCCAGTTACCATATTGAAGGAAATAATCCTTGCAATCCTTGTTTAGGACAGGACATATGTACACACAAACAGATCAGGGCTTTTTCAGTCCCATCACCAGAGTGTCAAGTGGCAGCGAAACCGGCACAAAATGTTCTGCCCCATAAAAATCTCAAATCTTAATGAAACCATAACAGAAATGAGGGAGCCAGCTTTCCTGTGTTCTGGGAAAGCAAACACAGATTTGATGTGCCAGGGGTCTCATATTCCACCAAAAACAAACAGCTTCAGGGGTTAAAGTCAGCAGAAGACAGATGTGCTGCCTTTTCCCATCAGCCATCCATATCCTGTGCCAAGTCTGCTCGAGACCACAGTGAGAACTAACTGGAAGTCAGCTGAGGCAGCCTATGAATCTCTTGCATAGCACAGGTTTGGAAACATTCATCCTTCCCTCAACAGCTGCCTTCAGAAGGTCTTCAAGGAATAATTTGGAAAACAGAGGCAATTGGACAATGAAACTCTCAGATCATGGCTATAAATGCTTCCTCTCCACACTGCTATTTTAGTTAAGGGCCAATCATGCCACCCTTACACATACTATTCAATCCACTTCCATTAACTACTCAGAAAATGTGTCATTAATGAATTAACTTTTCAAAAGCTCATTTAGCTCCTGATTCCTCCAGCTTTCAGTCAGATGCCCAGCTGTGATACATCTCAGAGCCTGTATCTCAAATGGACAGAACTAAGTGTCTCTCAGGTCTCTGCTGGGAAAGATTCTGCACCTGATGCCTTTTTCAACCTAGAAATGAAACAACACAGACTTTCGAGATAATGTTAGTATAGGAGGTAATATAAAAGCTGGTCTTCATTGAAGGCCTCCAGGGGCAGTCGTGGAGAAATGTCCACAAAAGCCCATCCCCCACAAGGGTGCATATAATTTTACAAGTTTAGTAAATTAGTGTAATTTACAAAAACCACCAATTAGGAGCACAAGTGGTGATGCAGTCGGAAGTGAGAGGAAAACTGATGTCTTTACAAACAATTAGATGCGTGAAGGTATGCATGTTAACGTCTTTGAAAAGGGTCTTCATGTCTCTAACTTTGGGCAGCAGGTTTGTTGCAGAGCCCACATAGCTTGGCTCCTGAAACAGACAAGGGAGATTGCACAAGCCTGAGTTTCCGAGCTTTGGGCAGCAGGTTGATTACAGAGTCCAGACACTTTCACTCCTGAAACAGACAAGGGTTTGCACAAGCCCGAACTTAGGGTAAATTAATAAGTTTAAGGGGGGAATATGTGGCAGGCGGTTCAGGAAGGCTGTACCTTCCTAGTGTCATCAAAACTGCAGGAAAAACAAAAACCCTCCAACAACATTTTTGAGTCTTAGAGAATCAAGGCGTTCCTTTATTCTGGACAGGATGCTGTTCTGGACAGGATGTGCAACAGAAACCATTCCATCCACGCATAACCCGGGTGTGCAGAGAAAATCATTCCATGACACATGAATTTTACCAGCTTTTTCACAAACTTTTTACAGTCAAAACCCATAGAGAATAATTGGCTCAATGTTCATTGGTTCTGAGTTACATAGTTCTTGGTATTTGGTTTCCTATTGGTTACAGATCTCTTCCCCTCCACTGCTAATTATGTCCTCATTCTTATCGCTCCTTTCCCAGACCAGGTGTCTCCAGTCATGCCAGGGGTGATGTTTGAGCTGATGGTCCATTAATGGCCATTAATGGGCGTTTTCTTTTGCGTATCTTCTGTGCTACTCCCAGACTGTGGAGACTGTTAAGCTCATCAGGCCTTTACCTGGTGGAACAATGCCCTGGAAAGAAACTTAAATTCCCTTCCCAAAGGCAAAGGCTTGATGGTTGGAGTTGATGATATCAAAGGTCTTTTCCAACATGGTTCATTCTGTGAAAACTGACTAAAGTTACATGAAAAGCATTTAAAATTTCCTATAATCTCCAACATTAGTACCTCAGCCAATGGGGAAAGGAAGAGGGCAACGTGCTGCCAGGAGTTTAGGATAAAAGAAGGCTGTGGAGGAGAAAAGCAGCACAGCTCGTGGCAGCCAACTGCACGCTGGCAGCCAGGGTGGACAGCTTCCGTGAGAGCTAGGATGGGAAGGTTGGCTACGAGCTGAAGGAGGAGATTGAGCGCAAGTTCGACAAGTGGCAGGAGCCCCCCTCCAGTCAAGCAAGCCCCTGCTGGCACCGCTGGACGGGCAGAGGAAGAAGCGTGAGGGCTGGCGGTACCAGAAGATGAAGGAAAGCTTGGGGCTGATGGAGATCCGCAAACAGGCCAGCAGGATGAGCTTTGGGGAGATCAGGGAGGACGCCTACCAGGAGGACCTCGGGTTCAGCCTGGACCATCTGGGCAAGGCCGGCAGTGGCTGCATGCATCAGACCCAGGTCAATGAGGCCACCAAGGCCCGGATCAGCAAAACCCTGCAGAGGACCCTGCAGAAGCAGTGTCGCCTACGGGGGTAAATCCACATCCGGGACCACAGCTCAGGCATGGCCTCGAGTGTGGCCTTCACCCCCCTGCAGGGATTGGAAACTGTGAACCCGCAGGCAGCTGAGAAGAAAGTGGCTGAGGCCAACCGGAAATATTTCTCCAGCATGGCCAAGTTCCTCAAGGTCAAGGGGGACAGAAGTGGGGTCCCCACATCCCTGAGCCCCCCAAGGCCCCCAAACCCCCAGGGACCACCCAAAATTCCCCTGTATCACCGTCCCCTTCCNCACCCACATAGTACTTTGATAGTTAAGAAGTTACCATGGTAACACCTGCACTGCAGCCTGGAGTTAAGCAGGCCTTGCTACTAGTCCTCTGCTAGAACTACTGGAGCCTGATTTTTTGTTTCTTGGGTTTAATTCACAATCATAACATCCTGGTAAGACAAAACTGACCTATATGGTACACCAGGGCTAAAATATCAGCCTAAAAAGCAGACAACAAAACCCCAGCCACTTTGTAGCACGTTAATGAGCAAATAACCATATGCAGAATTGTTGATTTTCCTGGCCGTTCAATTGACTGAATCTTATGCAAGAAACTTAAAACAACAGAAACTGATTAAGAGCTGGGCTTGGATTAAGATTTGTTTGTGAATTTTACAGCCTCAGAATCAATCTAGAACTACAGGTGCCAAACTTGTATATTAGTACAGCTTCCCAAAATGAGAAATATGCTCCTGGGAGAGTATGTTACATTAAGCAGTACACAGGTCTCCTTTCTCAAGTTGGTTTTTTTTTAATATCTCAAAAAATACATATACAGTCTCCTTGTAGTCCTAAGAGTCCTCTCCATCCCCTTGAAATCCATCACACACAGCACCATGAATTCTGCAGCACCTGCGTGTGTTTGGTTTGTAAACACAAGGCCTGTTTATTTTCTGTCACTCAAAGCAGGCAGCTGCTCACACGCTCTGCACCAGTGAACCCTGGCTCACTGTTTTCTTAACTCTCCTACTTTAATCCCAGAAGAGGGCTGATGTGCAAGATACTATCTTTATCTTCTAAAGGAAGGCATGGAAATACAAACATGTTCCGTAACAGCAGCTTGGGAAGAATTACTTGACAGAAGGAGCAAAGCCCTGTCTGCTTTGTTGTATCACTTCAGGCAAGCTGTGGCTATTTTGCCCACAAAAGGCTGAAAGACACCTCCTCTGACATCTTCACCTGTGCCTGGCACAAGCTGCTAAACAAGCCATTAGAACATGCCATGAAAAGGCTTCTCAATCATTACTGACCTAAAAGGATGTGAGCAACATCAGATCTAAAAAAGCCTGCAGATTTTTCTTTCCACCTTAGCATTATTCCATGTTCTACATAATGATGTAATATAATGATAAATACCAGCTCTGCAATCATATGGATTAAGAAAAACAAAGAGGCATTTATCAATTTTCTCAGTGCTTTTCTTTTTAAATTATTAGCTCAAAACACAGCTATATGTTATGTTCTGACTCTGTTTCAAAAGCAATAAGTAGTTGAGAAAGCTAAAAGGATAATTCATTTCAGCCAAGGCCAGAAACTTCTGTATCCATCATAAAATTAGAATATCACTGAAGCAAAAGACCAGTAAAATAGAAGTTATGCTATAGAGACGCATACCTTTACAGCCCATTAACTACACTGTCACTGTTGCACTTAGTGAAAAAACAGCATAATGGTTCTGCTTACTAGGGAATTTTGTTATTCTACATTTCATTTGAACCATTCTTCCAGTTCCTTCAACTGCCAATCCTTGTGGGTTTTCTTATTCCTGGCTTGAGAGGCTTGTACTTTGCTGGTACAAAACCCTTACACTAAATATATTCCAAAAGGAATCTATGTCAGAGCCCAGAATTATAGCAGCTTCAGTGTTCCCAGTTTTGAAGAAAATCACTCCACTCCTTTTACGTGGACACCTAAATGCAAAGCATGACCCCAACAGAGTCATGTTTCCACTCTGCACAAAGAGGAGCAAGGATCCATGACAGCCACAGCCGTCTAAGAGAAGAGGAGGCATCCTGCAAGGCTTTAGGAATGCACAGACCAGCTGCAACAGCTGGGATCCAGTTCCACTTTCAGTCTTATCTTATGGAACTACAGACACTTAACGTCGACCTTCAGAACATTAATCCAGATCACACCCTTTCAAACACAGCTTGATGCCTTCTGCAGTTTGCTTTTGTGGGGAACTTCTGCACAAGTCCAGGCCTTCATCAGCTGCATGTTTCTTCCTAACTTCTGTGGCACTGGTAACATCAGATCAGATACCTTGAAAACTTTTAGTAACCGAACGAGGTAGCTAAAACAAACAAGACAGCAGTAAATATGCTCAGCTGGTTGCAGTTCTTGCTCATCTTACCTTTGCCTAACTTGTGTTTTGTTCCACCTCTCTCATGCCATAAAGTCACCTTCCTTTCATGCACAGTTTCCCTTTATAATTTGGAGTCAATGCCAAAGTTCCCCACAATTAGGAATTAAATTTTTTTGAAGATATTAACTCCTGTTTGTTTCAAAATAAAATTCTACATGTCCCGAGATTCTCTTTAAAAAAAAAGTTTATAAATCATTCCACAAGGGTTTTTCTTCAGACATCGTGCTACCTTGGCTGTGTACACATACCTCTCCCACTGTTTATAGCAAGGTTTGGGACAACTTTCTGCTGCTTTCCTAAGAAAAGTAAAGCTCATCCATTTCCCAAAAAGCTGTCTACTGACTTCTAAGAACTAAGTTGCTGAAGAGCGCCTTTGACATCATACTTCTATCTTGCAGCTGGCTACTAAAAAACATTCCCAAATACTCAGCTTTGACATAGCAATTTAATACCAAAGGCAACAAGCTTAAAAATAAGATTTTGGAGACAGAGAGATTTTGAAGGGACCATGATTGAGCGAGTCCAGAGAAGGGCAACAGAGCTGGGGAGGGGTGTAGAGGGCAAGTCCTGTGAGGAGAAGCTCAGGGAGCTGGGGTTGTTTAGCCTGGAGAAGAGGCTCAGGGGACACCTCATCACTCTGTAACTGCCCGAAAGGAGGTTGCAGAAAGGTGGGGATCAGTCTCTTCTCCAAGGCAACTAGTGACAAGATGAGAGGAAATGGCCTCAAGCTGAGCCAGGGGAGGGTCAGGTTGGGAATCAGGAAGAACTTTTTCACTGAAAAGGTGGCTGGACATTGGAATGGGCTGCCCAGGGAGATGGTGAAGTCACCATCCCTGGAGGTATTTGAGAAACAACTGAACATGGCACTCAGTGCTGTGGTTTAGTCGGGGGTGCTTGGTCAAAGGTTGGACTTGGTCCTGGATGTCTTTTCCAGCCTTAATGATTCTGTGAAGTCACAAAATGAACTAAGAGAAACAGATAATCGTGTGTCAATGCTGCCAGAGCAGCTTTAATTGAACCCTGCCATAGTCAGACACTGTACCACATTTTATTAATTAAAAGTTCTCTGCCAAAGCAGACCTCACAGCAAGAGGCATTAACGCAGAAGCGGACAGCCCCATGCTGTGCTCTGTAAAGGTAAGTGCTTTCTTTTGCCAAGCTAAGAGTCAAATCCAACCCTCAACACTAACATTCTTACAAATAGCTTGGTCCCTTACAGAAAGCATCTTAATTTAATTATTTACCCTTGTTTATTGCATTAATTTACCAAGTCTGTTAAAAATACAAACCTTAACCTCCACCCTACCACACTTGGAGAAGCATTAGAGATGTAAAAGTATCACCTTGTCCTTCTCAATTATTTAAAAAAACCAGACAGACCCCTGACTTGCACTCAATGTCACAGACACTATTAGTCTTTCATGCAGTAAGCACACAATTGCAGGCTCTCAGAAACATTCATTTCTCTGCCTGTACCCTTCTTACACCTGAACAGAAGGAAAACTGTCTATAGGATATGGGAACATCACTGTTGTACTCCTCCAATAATCGTGGCACAAAGCAGCTGACAGAATGGCTTCTATTCTGAGGTTAATGGAATTCCAATGTATTTTAAGTTCAACTCCACAGTGAGCTTGTGTATACCTGATGCTTCTGTAGGCTAAACTAAACTAAGGCTCCTCAATGCATCCACTGTAGGACAAAAATCATTATTACAACACAGAATCTCCTGCTAGCACTCAAAAAGAAACAATTTAAAGTTTCTCTAATACCTACACATGTTGCAGATGAAGCAAAAGACCCATCAATGCTAATTTTAAACTCTGGAGTTAAAGCCTACTGATAGATCAAGTTAAGCAAGCTGCAAACCTGTATTAAGGGAATTTTACGTCCATGAGGAGAATTTTCAGGTAAAAAGGCATGAACTCTACAGCAAGCTTTGCTGGAATGGTTTCAGCTGAGGCTGCCGTTTCAAAGTCATACACATAAAACACTTCTATCAAATCAAGTGTTGCACCTGCTTTTATAAACATATTTTAACAGAACTGTCAGTGTAAAAAGATACTGAAAACCTGCAAGTTTAAAACTGGAGACCAATCAAATGCATCATGAATCAGGCTGTGGCAAATCACAACAGTGCTTGATTAGCTTTTTCATGCAGGTACAGAATCTTACCGAATCACCCTATTTTTAGAGGTAATACTATAAAGCCTAGAATTTCTCAACTCATTTTATAGTCCAGAACAGGAAATTAATTATTACGAGTTTCTGCAAAAAAGGACAGCATTTCTGAGTCTTTTTTTTTTTCTTGCACAGCTGAACAAAAAACTTTTCCTGTAGCAAAATGATGAGCCTTCAACCTCACATAGATGCTTACAGAGGGAAAGGTTGGAGCCTGCTCAAAACACCAGAAGACTGAGATGGAAGAGATCAACCTCTGGAGATAATCTGGTCCAGTGCCCCTATTTAACACAGGTCAGCTACAACAGACTGTCCAGGACCAGGTTCTTACAGGGTTTGAATAGCCCAAAAATGGAGATTTCACAGTCTCTCTGAGAAACCTCTGATCCTTCTTGACCACTTTCATGGGAGAAAGATTTCTTCTTTTAAAACAATTCTCTTGTTCTTCTGTCTGTGGCTTTTGCCTTTTGCCCTTTCACTGGTGTAAGGCAGAGCAATTTAACTCTGTCTCCTTCAGTGCCTGTAAATGATGACATTTTCTTTTACTCCAAAGAGATTCCATAAAACCTAAGTTGAATTACCTAAAAAAAACCCGGTGACTCGTAAATTTGAAGTCAAGCTTGGTAAGGTAGCTTGTGGATTAAAAACTCTCCTGAATAAAAGAGATGATTCAGCCTCTGGAAGTCTCAGCTCCCAGAGTCTTTGCCCAGGTGAGTAAGCAGGACTTCCAGCCTCTTTTCAAGAGCTGAACGATTGACTCAAAGGTAAAGGGATGTACAATTGCTAGAAACAGGCCCAGACTGAGGAGCAGGTATGAAAACAGCCTGAAGCACCAAAATTCTGAGCTTAGTGAATTCACAGGGGAGGGCAGTCTGCCTCGCAGGCTATCCAGGCAACACAGAAATGGGTTTCTTTTTTAGACTTTCTTGTACTGTAAACTTGAACTTAAATAGTCTTTACTTAGACACACTAATAAAACTAACCACTACTCTGATCTGGAGACAGGATAAACTTGCTATGTCTGTGTTCAATTAGCAGCTTTCCTACTCTACTGCTAAATCCAAATCCTTCCCTCAAAAAAGAGAGTAAAACTGGGTTTGTTTTTTTTTTTTTAAGACTAAAATGGCTATATTCAAACAGTTTCAGCTATGCTCACATTCAGCAAGTACCATAATGCTATCATACCACTAAAAAACATTAAAAGAAAAGATAAAGGACTTAATACAGAGAAGCATGATATAAGAAGCATTGCTTTTCTAATTAAATGGAAACACTAAAATACCCACACCATCTTCTCACACATTTGCCAGATGCTACCTGCAGGTAAATTCACACAGAATCCTGCACCTTGAACATTTAAAACTAGACTCAATAAGCTCAAGAAAACACTGACTAATACTAATTTCTGGTCTGGCCAAGGGAAGGACATGATAGGATGAAAGGATTAGATATAAACTCCATTAAAGCATCTAATTATGCTAGTGTTTTCCTGCAGATATTATGACTGTGGAAGAGAGGTAGCTACCTAAATAAGCTTAAGCTTTATGTTCTTAGCAAGTTCTAACAAACTTCCTTCTCTCTGCTCTGCTGAGCTGGCTGAGTAGTTTCTGCTTCCCTCTAAGATAATTAGAAAGCCCTACTGGAGAGAGCTATGTCTGTTTTCACATATTCAGAGAAAACATTACTCCCTTGACCCTGCCCTTTAATATTTCTCATACTTCTTTTATTTGGTACCTGTTAAACCAAAATTGGATATTTATTCCAGCAAATCTGGGATATTAATGATACATTTGCTTGAATACAGAGCAAATACAGCCTACAGAACCTACCTGCATTGAAAGTTCTCCATTTTGCCTAAACTTTTACTCTGTATCTGACTTGGAAAGTCAGATGGACATTTCCATAAATCTCAGAGCAGAGCCAGCCAGCAAGCACTCAGGAGAAAGGCAGTGAAAGCCAATTATGTAACTAAGACAGAAGGATGACTTGAACTCAGGTACTTGTGAAATTCATTACTGGATATTTTGCCTTTGCGTCAGTACAGCTTGAAGATTAAAGGTTTAAAAGCCAAGCTACTTTTTAGATAACAGGTTTATTGCCTTCTTCCCTACCCTGTCCCTCCAATTCAGAGCAGGTAAGATCAGCTTTCATTTGTGAAAGGCTGGGTGGAATCACTGAACTGAGATCACAAGGATCTTAAGTGACCTCCGTTCAGTCCAGGCAGCCTCATAACACAGTGCCCTGGGTCCTCACTCTTAGATGACACACATAAGACTTTTGGAGTAATAAAGCCACCAAAAGCATCAGCATGAAGGAGCAGTCAGAGCCAACAAACTAAACTGGACAGAAACGTGAGTACCACCAAGAACGACTGAAGGAGAAGTTGGTGTCTGCTACTTGCTGAACAGCCAAGTCTCAGACTTCAGTGCCCCTGAAATGCAGGATATGAAATCCAGACTGAGTCATAGTTTGGACTTTCAGCCTAACACCAAAACAGAACGCCAGAGAGCAAGGTGAAAATAATCCCATGCACTTGACTGAAATGCAATTTACCCTCAACCTTTCTCTGTTAAGAATATTCAGATATTTTTTAAAAATTGATAGAAAACTACCTTCCTTGAGCCAGAGTCATTTAAATAGTGGATTTTAATTTTTTTCTACCTAATCTATGCCATTTATGCTGATAACTATTGCAAATGTACACTGTTAAAGTGACAAGCTCTTTCAGACTAAGTCAGAATCTGAACACTTCAGAGGATGTCTGCAATTCAGTTGTCAGTGTCCAGTACTCCCAAGCAGACAACTGAAGCAGTTAACACATTGCTGATAATCTTACAAGCCTATTTTTTCCTCCTGTTGTCCACTTCCATTAGGAGAATTATATTCTACCTTCAGGTGCATAAAATCATTTTAATCTGCTAATCTGCTAAAGCTTTAGCTGTAGTGTTGACTTCATCAGTTCAAGAGCCATAGCTCTGGTATTCTGGTCTAGCAGACATCTCAGTTTTCCAAGTCCCATCCGTTGCACAGGATGAGCTACAGAGCATCTGAAGGAGTCTCTCATTTTGCCCTGAGGGCAACCGCTTGCTTCTGTCTCTGCTACGAGAAATATCGACTGTCACATACACAGAACCTCAAGGGATCTGGCTTCTCTGCTGTTCCATGCCAAGCTCTCACCCAGAGCAATGCCAGTTTAGCAGGCAGCTCGTGAGGCTGGCCAGGCTCAGGTTCCTCCAACAAGTTCTCCTGGGCTGTGTGTTTCTTGGAGTGTGAAGTTGAAGGGCTCCCTTCCCCTCTTTGCTGGAGAGGCTGTTTTCCCTCCAAAAGTTGTTCCATAATCTCCCAGGCCTGATCTGTCCAAGCAGCAAGGGGAGCCCATGGAGAGACAGTTTTCCCCTCTCCAGTCCTGCTCCTGCCTGGAGCCAGTTTGATTGCTGCTCGGGGTTGCTGTACTGTGCATCCTAAATGCCTCCTCTGCTGCTCCCTGGAGTAGCTGGAAGACAAAAATACCATGGTGCCCATTCTTCACATTCACTTCCAACCCCAAAACATTTGCTACAGCTTGCTGTCCAGACATCATCCCCAGGGCAGTTCCCAGCCCTTCTCTTTTTTTTCGGATCTTTGTTCTACTGTCTTAAATTTCCATGTTATTTCTTCCCAGACTTTGATCTACTTTTAATCCAGCAGAAAAAAAATGGTGGGAAAACAAGATGCCCTGAAAAGCTGCATTTATCACAGAAACATTCCATGAAAGTCGGGTAATTTAAAACATGGAGAGACATCTCAGCTAGAACTATCACAGGACAGTTTTGCGGCATTAACACGCACACTCTGTTTCTCATGAACTTTTATAAATACAGCTACTCCACCCTCCCTTCTTTTTAGAGGAGAAATTCAAAGGGATTGCCAGCACATGCTCACTCCAACCTTGTTCAGAGCAAAAGACAAAAGTCTTTTGTTCAGGCTCAGAAGGCATTTATTGCTCCTCTATGATGACAAAAACTTAATAAAGTTAGGCTAAATGGCAAAGTTTTCTTGGTATTAGCAATAGACTGTTTTATACATCCACATGAATTTGTGCTATTAAAAGCAGTCATGGAATTTTCATGGTAAGTATACCTTAAGGAGGCTCATTATTCCCAAAAAAAGAAAGTTCCATTACCAGCAAAATTTGAAACTAATCTTGTTTATGCTGCATTTTAGTGTACTACGCTCCTGCCTGTTTTTGCAGTCCTCCCTTCTGTTGTATAAACTTATTTTATTTTGAATTCAATTTATTTCTTTGTTTTTCACTTTACATCTCGCAGCACCAGATCATAAGCAAAATTTCTGGTGAGAAGCTGCATTGCACTTTAATTGAAAATAGAAAAACTTTTGTATAAAACCAAGATATTTATTTTATAACAACGGCACGACGTGAGCTCTGAAATCCCACGTCATGTTCGGACTCCCGGGTTCCGAGCAGAGTTGCCTTCATCAGCCAAACTCAGGCATTGTCTGGGGACAGCACACCCACGTCTTGGGGGATGTCCTTCAGAAGGTGATCTCAGAGAAGGCAGGGCAGGGAGATCCACCTGGCTGCAAAGACAAGGGTTATCGATGTGTTAGAAAACAGAAATGCATGGGGATGGTCTTGGAGGACGTGGAGTCGATGACCTACAGAGTCTATCCCAGCCTAAGTGATTCTGCAATACTCTGGAACTAGCCTTAAAAAGAAACCCCACAGCTTTTACTTATCAGTCTTAAGAAGCCCACACCTCTACTGTCCACATTATAGCTCTTTTATGGATAAACCCAGAATTTCACTTCAAGGGCTGTCTGTGCAAAGTTCTTCCCTTGATAAATTTAATTTGCTTTTCAAAAGGAGTCGAGCAGCTGAAGGACTCCTTCCACAATATTCACAGAGTGAAACAAGACCTTGTTATTACAGTAGCACTCCTTGTGGCCCTAAAGACGACGTGCCAGCCTTTCCGTCATCATAACCTCCATTTCTCAGAGGTTAATAACTGATGTATCACTCTGCAGCTACACACAACAATCCACAAAGTCTCCACCAGAGAGAAGGTCCACAGGATACAGCTGGGTCTTTTCAATTAAAACTGATTTCTCCAGGCAAACAAGTCTAGTAGTATTACAATGTTGAATTTTCAAATCATCAAGGAAAATAAAATTGCCACTTAATAAATTTTAATAAATACATAAAATGCTGTACTGAGTGGAAATGCATTTTTAGCTGTAGGTGTGCTTCAAATTCATTTTTGTCTTTAAAGTGTTTGGAGCAGAGTTTTTTTACCTGTTCTCTAACTACGAAGAGAAAGGTTTCTGTCCTCACAAAAACTCCACACTTGAACTTTATGACACTCTTGCATTTCAGCAGTCCTCACTGTCCAAACCAGTTAAATATTGCAGTTAATATATGATGCTTTCAATTTAAAAGATTTCTTGCAATTCTAAAAGTACTTCAAACTCTTAATCTAAAAATTTTCACTTGATTATAATGTTTTCTTACCAGTCCAAGTGTTAGAGCAGAAGGTCGTAACCAGTTCCATTTATTTCCAGCAGTTAGAGAAGATTTACTATAGGTAGGGGTACTCCAGCTTCTCATGCACTCTTAAAAATATATTTCTAGATGTCATGGAGGTCTGCTTTTGGGATTTCCTCCTGCTGATATGAGCATTGCACAGGCACTAAGAAGATTTCCATTCAGCTAAATACCCACCGCACTAAATCCGTGCTTACCTCATACTTTATGCATTTGTAAAAACATATGAATTGGTTATCAGCAAAACAAAACGGCTCTCCCCTCACCGACTTGCCTACTGCAAGAAATGTGTGATTGCAGGATTACACCTGATCTCTCTCTGCCATTCTTGAAAGGCACACATGAAACTTCTCAGAGCTCAATGGGACTTGCAATCTCTCACGGGCCATCTTACATATAACTTGACATTCTGCTGTGTGAAAATCAAGGTATTAAACAAGAAGGCCTTGCTATGTGAACTAGACAATAGCTGCATTTTTCATCAATGAAATTGTCTATAATTTAACTATGAAGTCAACTGTTTACTGTAAAAAGCACAATTAATAACTTGCATCTTTCTAGCTATGACATTAATGTAAATGTCTAAAACTCCACCACCTCCGTGGGCATCCTGTTCCAATGCCTGACCACCCTTTTCGCAAAGACATTTTTCCTAATACCCGAGCTAACTCCCCTTTGGTGCAGCTTGAGGCCACTTCCTCTCATCCTGTCACTTGTTACCTGGGAGAAATGGCCGACTCCGTCCTTGCTACAGCCTCCTTCCAGGGAGTTGTAGACGAACATTAAAGTTTCCCCTCAAAGCTCAGTTCTGGTTAACCAGAGAAACTGAATTTTAAGAGTGGTATAGAAATAATTGAATTCCAACTGAACAGGCTCAGTACCAGTGAAAAAGTAAACAATAAAAACTCAAGTATTTAGGAAGCAGAGGTATTGAAAAGACATTTTCCAGGTAACTGCTAGTCTCCAATTTGTAAAGTGACGGAAGGAAAGAAAAGTTGTAGATGAGAAAAACACTGAATGTTCTATTTCAGCAACAAGATGTGAGCCATGGCAAGAAAAGGATGAGCTCATCTCTTACAGCACCAGATTTTTCCATCCAGCATGTCCCACTTGGGCACATCACATGTCAGATAAGATCTCAGCAGTGCAACACAGCAGAGTGCACATTTGCACATGCCTTCTTCACTCGTCATAAATGAGTCATCCACTGCAAATCACAACCAAAGAACTGATTATTTTCACCTCGAAGACGCAAACTTTGTTACTTCCAAAGACCAAAAGCTTAAGTAGGACCTTCATCTGATGGAATTGTTGCAAGGTTAGTCAGCATGCCCACAGTTATCCCTGCTTCACTGCTATACAAACATCTTATGTATCGGTGTAAGGAAATTCTGATTAATTAAAACATCCCAAGTAACTGCTTAGTCTGTTGTAAAATTGAAATTAGGACACAGCTTAGCAGACTTCACAAATTGCTCATCAACACCTGAAACAATGCCATGGAAATATTGGCACAGAATAATATTGGTATTATCTCTTGCTTAACTACCTTTATCATACATTATTTGATTATATCTTCCAAAAGAAGTTCAGTACCAACATTGAGCATATAAAATACATGCTCATTGTAAGCAAAGCAGCCACAGAACTCTTCCCAAGGGGCCACAGGTTCCTCATCCAGCTCTGTGCTGTGAATTGTCAACTGTTCCATTGCCCTCAGCCCTGTCTGCCCACTCCGTGGCACAAAGGTCCTGCCACAGCCCAGCCAGAGCACGATTTTGAGCTGCAGCTCTGAGGTTTCCATTTGGGATGTATTGGCCTCTGAATATTTACTGCAAAACCTGTTTTCCTTCTAAGAAGGAATTACACAACTCCAAGGTTAGGATCTGCCACTGCATGTCACATTTCTTTAAATCTGTGGTAACTTGCTCTTAATTGTGAAGTTAGAGAAATCTCTAGAAAATTCAGTGAGAGGCAACAGATGAGAAGGAACTTGTCTTTCTATATTCTTTAACAGAAAAAAAAAAATGCTTAAACTTATTTAAGCTTATTACTGCACAGTACTAGGGGGCAAGAGGCATTTTTGCCTTGTTTCCAAAACTCACACATCTTGGGGAACTTGGCACAACTCCTTTTAAAACAAGCCTTACTCGCCAGTCAGCTTCGACAACTTCGATGGGGTTCACTGCACCCTCACACTTCACTGGAGGTGTAGGAGCAAGCTGAGACTGGGGAAAACCTGGCCGCAGCAAGTTTACAGAGGAAGCAGATTAAAGAATATGATCTACAGACCATAAACTGTAGGAAGCACCTTAAGATCGTGCCTCGTCGACGCTTGTTCCAAAGCAAGTAAACTCCATCAAGATCAATAAGCCCTTGAAGTGGAATCCAGACAATTCAAATAGGAAAAAAACCAACACAGTAAGTCCTTTCAAAGAGGAGAATAGCAAACCAGGACAAAGAGGGAGAGGCTGCAGATAACTGAGTGCAGCCAGAGGTAACATTAAAGGCTGCACTCAAGGTACAGAAATCTACTGAAGCATCTCAAAGTGCCACTGCTCCATATATCGTAGAAACCACTCTTTATATTCTTCCTCTTTTATTATTTCTTGAGTCAAAGCCAGGCGCTCCCTAAGCAGATCTCTCATTTCAGAACTTCTATACTCAGATGAATTATACATACCAATTCTGAAAGGAAATAATTTGAAACTTCGAATTTGCTTTAGCACCACAGCAAAGCCTTCACCGTCCATTGCGTCCACAAGTGAATGTAGCCTGCTGCACAGAAAAAGGGTGTATTTTCCTGTTTCCAGGAGAAAATTTCTCCGCAGGACAAAACAGGATTAGTGGTAATCTTTGCTTTGCACAGGCCAGAACCTTAACCTAAGTGCAGATCTGCATATTTCCACAGATGGCACTTTCAAGTGAGGGTTGTGACAACAGCAGTTGTGGGACTGAAGAAAAAAATTATTTTTTCTTACTACTATTTATGCCGTGTTCTCCCCCACAGACGTGGAAAGGTTGTGGTTTTACCCAAGCTGGCAGTTCAGTATGACACAGCTGCTCGCTTGCTCCTCAAGCATTCCCAGAGGGGTTGGAGACCCTCTCCCTCTCCTCCTTTGCCCAATGTGGGGTGGACCGGGGCAGAAAGATTAGGAGGAGGCAGTCAGTGACTCTCCCTGTTTCACAGGTAGCAGAACTGAAGCTTGGCCCACAACTTTCTTTGGGTGGTGTGGCTGGACAGTGGCAGAGTTGGCACTGTCACCAGACCACACAATCTCAGAGAAATGCTTTATATATATCGACCACCTGAGAAGCTTCCTTTCCTGATCATGCTGAAAGGAAAAACCTCAGGTTTGAAGCACTAGCTTCATGCAAAGCAATCTCTCGTAAGCTATGAGAGTGTGTCAGCTTAGATCTCTGGAGCCCTGTCCCACACACAATTGTGCCAACAGCAAAACTGACACACACAGAGCATTGCTGAGAACATACACACAAGACACTCTTCTTTTGCTACTCTTCCTGTTGGATGTAATCATGCCGCATAGATGTCTTGTTCCAAACTGATTACACTCCTTTATGGGCAATGAAGCCCTTGAAGTGTATTCCTGACAACACTTGGTGAGAAAATGCCAAGTTCCTCCAAGCAGAAGGAATAGCTGAACAGGACGAAAGAAAGCTTATATAAGTATTACAGTTGATCTTCCCAAAATAACTTTCTAAAATACTAAACCTTGCAACACAGAACTGAGTGAATAACAAAAGTCAAAGCTGGTTTAACTTCAAGGTAATTTTCTACTTTGAGAGGTTTTCCTTTATCAGGATCAGTCTCAGAGCCTCTGAGGAAAAAACCCTGGGCAAATATCCTAAGGTGTCAACATTTTTGCCTGCCTGCATTCTCAAGACCTCTTAAGGAATGATTTACATGAACAGAACAATAAAAACTTGTCCTAGCAGGAACATGAACTCTGTGACTGTTCCCTTCTAAAATATATTTTTTCTCATCTGTTCTCTTTGCAAATACCTTGAATTGCCAAAATCATCTGACTCACCTGCCCTCAGCAGCAATCAGGACATGAGCCCTTCTCATGAATAACACTTGCTCCTTTTGCGAGCCCTTCTGACTGCAGTTCAGCTGAGGTATTAGCACAGGATCCATGGATTCTGCAGAAGACATCATGCACTTCCTTGAGGACTGCTCATTATATTAACAGCTTTAGTTTTCATTTCATCCTCCACTCAATGTGCATGAATGAGATCCTTAAGGTCCCTTCCAACCCAAACCATTCTATGAAACAGTCTGAAAACACTGGGTTATTTGCTGTTCCTCAACTGCTTTTTAAAATGAGGCAATAATGTAGTAGCTTTCTAATTCTCCCCTTGCAGAGACAAAAATTTATTAGATCACCTGACCACTCCAGTGGAAGCAGATATATCACTGTGATGGAAAAATCCATGTATTCATACCTGCCCTTACAGATATTTAAACCTCAGAAATTACTTTGTGTTCTAGGAGAGGAAAGGGAGGCAGAAATATTTATTGAGTGCCTTGTTGGGGAAGGAAAGGGGAAGGGAAAAATATTGATCAGCATTTCCTAGAATCAGTAGTATGGACCTTAAAGCCATGGCAATGTACATTTATACTCCATAGCCAACGGCTGAAGTTGCATCAGAATTACAGACTGGTGCCTCTTTTTGTTATACTATAGCATCCCACAGAAAATCACCACTAGAAAGGCTGGTCAGAACTTTTATTTTAATGTGGGAAACCATAATTGTGCTTCAGGCATCTCAGTCAAGCAGAACAAGAAAGTTTAAAAAAAAATAATTTGAAGCACAGACTCTAACCATGACCCTGTTAGACATCAAATGTTTTTCATTTAATTTAACTAAGAGCTTTCTCTGCTTACCACATTTTATGAACTTGACTGACTGCAGAGGAGGTATTTTAATTCTCTACTGCTAAGTTATTTGTGAAAGCATTTGTAATTTAGCACATGAGCATACAGAAGGTACAAACTTAGCTATCAGTGTATCGATAACATGTATTTATTCTGAACTTTCTGGTTTTTGTTGTTTTGGGTTTTTTAATCTATTGTGAAAAACATTTTTATAGAACATTTATTTGCTTTCAAAGGAAATTTGCAACTTGTACTACAACCATTTTGGTTCTCTTCTAGAACCATTTCCAGGAGCTGAAATACCCAACTAATGGGGCTAAGTTTCTGATTTAAGACCAAACTGTTGTCCTTTCTTCAAAAACCTTGATGAATGGTGTCCTGTTTACCAATTTTTTAAAAAAATTATATCCCTAAGATTTAGAATATTGACAGGAATACTCACATACAGTTAGATACAAGATAAAGCACGTGGAGGGCAGGATGAGTCTGACGCCTTCCTGTTGAGCATCAGCTGATCATGGACTTCGTGTCCTTGCACTTGGCTTCTTTCCAGTGTGATTTGAAGCAGTTTCTACTGCAACTTGTACAGCTCTGAAAAATCTCCTCGGGTAATCAGGAGACTGAGAAAATTACTTGCCCAGCTTTCGAAGGAGCTAAAAGACCAGGGATTATTTGCATCTGGCCACTGGCAAACGTAACACAGCACGATGTGCCTGTAAATAAGGTGTCATTAAGTTACCTGTTTCATGTCACTGAGTTATTGAGGCACTGGATGCTGCTAGATCAGTAATAATCAATAGCAGCAAATGCCTGAGCAGCACTTTTCCTTCACTGCTTCAGCTTGTAGCAGATGCTCAGCTGGAATAACTCTGCTCCCTGCCTCCAGGGGCCCCAGCAGCAGTCAGGCTGGGACTTTGCACCTCTAACTCTTGCGTAACAAAAAAACCCCATGGCACAGGAGGGTGCACAGTCCTTTGATTCCCCTCTAGAGTTTCTTAAGATGCAGTGCCTGATTGTTCAAGTGGTGCTCATTTTCACTTCACTTAATTTCATTTCTGGTAGTATCTGTGGTTTGTTTCCCATCTGTCAGGAATGGAAACTGGGCCTCACTGAAGCACCCAGCTAAATGTATTCCTTTAGATATGAAAGTATTACTTGCAAAAAAAAAAAAAAAATCCCCCCCCAAAAAATCACTTTTCTACCCTCAGGAATTGTAGCAGCAAGTGAGAAATTGGATTCTTTGTGTCATTCTATCATACATTACCAAATAGTCAGGAAACCTCACTAATAGGAAATGTTACAACTATTTTTTTTCTGATACTGCCATTACTACTTTTACAGATATAATTAATCTTTTCCATGCCTGCACTCAGTGTATTTGCCTCACAGCACCATCCCCAAAATCATTGTTACATACCCTCAAAGCAGCACTGTTTACACTCACACTCAGTATTTATTACACAGGGTCTGAAGAGTTTGCATATCTACATCCAGCCCTTCTCCACAGCTTTGCATTTCTCACACTTATCTTTGAAACAGCTGGAAGTAATTGCTGGAAAACCCTGATAATCCTATTCAGATAAGCCACAAGTAACACCACATTTCTATTATTCAGCAGTGTTCAAGTAAACCAGAACATGAATTAGCCAGCCTACATACATAGCAATCTTGGTAATACAGCTTTTTAAACTTTATTTGGTTATTCCATCAAATGAAGGTTAATAGGTGCATTTGGCAGCATATAAGTCATTTATAAAAGGGTACTAGGAGCAGCCACACATCCAACAACCTAGCAAAACTTATTTAGAAAAACACTACAAGTCTTGAAAACAGGACTTCTTTTCCATGCAGCTAAGTGGAAATTATCTGCTTTCTTCTCTTCAAGGTTACACCCAAGTTTCATATATGGCATGATCCCCAGCTGTGCAAATGCTTAAGCTGCATTCATGTTAACAGATGTTAAATATTTCAGTCTCTGAAACCATGACCACAGAATGGAGGATTTCAATGCCTGTATTTGAATATGCAAATTGGAAACATAGGTCTTGATGAGCAGGCAAAATACTTTCATTTCCTCCAACTTATGGATTCCTTGATTTCAAATCTAAAAGAAACAGATGCGATCATGCCACCTGACCTCCCAAATTCTGGCATTACAGAGTTTCTCCAGAAGCACAGGATTACCCCTTGTGCTCACTGCCTGGTTTACTCTCTCACATTTAGTCTCAGGCAAAGAGCAAAACCAGGCTGGGTGCTGTGGAGCATCTGATTCTGCCGTGACCCAGAGAAACCTCACTGATCTTTCAAAGTTAAGCAAGTGCGAAATCTCAGTCAAGTAATGCCATTTGGTGTGAAAATCTTATGCTGGTTTTTTTACTGTATACAATGATGCCCAAGAAAACGTAGTGGGTACAGTCCTGTGAAGCGATAAAGGAAGGGCAAATTGCAGCCTCCTATGCACTGCTGAAGTGTATACAAGTTAAAAACCCACTGCTTCTTTCCAAGAGGGCTCTCTCTACAGAGTGACTTTCTATTTCTTCCTGTTTAACTGTTGTGCTTGGACATTGGCTGCAGGTTTGCCTGAGATACTTGTCTAGAGTGAGAAAATAAGTGTATGATGCAGACAGATATAAATATTGTCTCAGACTGAGTCCAGGAGAAGAAATTCCATGAGAGAAATAGATTGCCAGGGAACAAATGGTGATTGTCAGGCCACAGCCAGGGTAGTATTATACAGACAACTGCAGCTAATTTTTTAGTCACCAGGCAGAAGGCAAATGCAGCACAAGTCTGTATTTCTCTCCTCCTATTTTCCATAAATATTTCTCTATACTTCAGCTTACAGTACCTTTCACAGGCTCTCCCTTTTACTTGACATCATCACTTTAACTAGCTACCCTGTTGCTATTTCCTCCTTTTCTGAGAAGTGCAACCATTCCTTCTATATCTGTCTATAATTTGCCTAAACAGCAGCTAATCACATGGTTCTGGCAGCAAACATCCACCACAACAGAAAAAAGAAAAAAAAATTTAAAAAAAAAATCTAGGAAGCTCCCGTGACATTAAAAGGCACTGAACACAGCATTGCTTCTTGATGGTAAAAATTATTTCTCAACTGGTAGAGTTTTCTCCCTAACAGATCTCTTTTTAACAAGAAAAAAAAAAATTAAATGCCTGCTTCTGAGGTTCCATAAACAATAACTTGATATTAATACAAAGAATAAAAACCCCTCTGACAGACCTACGAGATAAAGCACGCCATCCGTGTTGTGCTACATTCGGTAGCTGTACTGCAATGCACAGACTCACTGAAGCCTGTGGGCAAATTCGGGCCATGTAAGTGCCAAGGTAATTAAAAACTTACTGCTAAAATATAATCAAGTTCAGCTCCAGCTCTGCAAAGAATTTTAGTGATTCATCTAGCTCTCCACAACCTAGCCAGTGCATGGTAACTACAGGAATAAATGAAAAAAGCATGGTCTTTGCTTTGGGCGGGTCAGAGTGGGCTCTGGTAATGTTTGTAGCAGGGTCAGCACATACATTCAGCACTTACTGCAAGGCAGAGTGGGTGAATAAAGAGTTCCACCCAGTTTCGCTGGTTGTGGAATTTCTTTAAAATGCGAATATTTGACTGTGAAATTGAAAAAGGCTATTTGAGGAGTAAGGCCAAATTTTCTTCCCCGACTTAAATTAGAAACCACAGTCATGGGTCTGGTGTGAGGCAGATGTTGTTCTGTTCCACTGCTGCAAACGACTAGTAATGGGCACTAAACACTTTGGGAGCACTTAGGGTACAGACTAGTGCTCCTGAGTAATTGGCTTTCTCCTTACATAATTCTTCTGATAGATCTAATGCCTTTTTATAAACTTTGTGCTGATCTAAGAAAAGTCAAAAAACAACTCAAAAATCTAACTTAGGCAGTCAATTAGCTAAATCCAAGTGAACAAACCCAGTTCCACTGCTCACTGACAAATGCCAGCTTGCTTTGCAGCACCTGATCACATGTCAAGAAACCACTTTCCAGTACAAAAGTTGAATGCCCACATGTCCATTTTACAGCTGAGTTATCTGAGGCATCATACAGGCTAAAAATACTTAAGATCCCAGAAGGAAGAAGGGTCAGGCTAGAGCATCAGTTGATGTGAAAACAGCCATTCTTCCAGCACAGTATCAGTGCTCGTTGACTTTAGACTGCTGGTCTGACTGCAGTGTCCCCTTTGACTCACTACTGCCCCGTTATTGATGTAGCATTTTCTCTAGAATGCTCTCTAGTGAAGGTTAGCATCTCCTTGTTTTCACATAACAGCTCTTATTTGAAACATCTGCTGTCAAAAAACCTTCCAAGACAAGGGCAGCCCAAATCATACCCACATTGCTGTTGTTTTACTTCACACTAGGTAAATTTACTGGGTCCCTTACACAGAGATTCTGGTCTAGCATCAGTTTTTCAGCCCTTGCATTTAATGGATTTCATCGTCTACTAGATTTGATGTCCAGATTGGGGATGCTAACAGGTGGTTCTTACATTCAGCATTTCTCTGCTCATATCTTTACTAATCCAAACTAACCATTTCCATTGCCATTTTAAAGGCTGACATGCAACTGTAACATTGAAATTCTACTGACAGCATCTCTCAGTGTGCTGTCAGAATCCATGACCAGCATGCAGGAGAATGTCAAAGGCAATTGTTCATTGCTGACCACAAGCACTCAGTCCACTGATAGGAAATGCTTGTCCAACTCAAAACCCATCCTGCTCTGCAGAAACTTCTGGCATTTGATTTGAACACAAAATTCAGGCGTGATACAAAAACCAGAGGGTAAAATCTCTGGAGTATCGCATGTCTAGGAAGATTAGACATCAGTGTTGCTTCCAGTAACGTGACACTTCAGTGAGCATCTCCCATTGTGCGCCGCACACGTTTCACTGAACCACCTCGCTTATCTTTCCAGACTCAGCCCTCCACAAGAAAAGCAGTCAATTAGCTGAAAGTCCTCCATAGACAAGTTCAAATTACATCTATTTCTCCAGAACCCTATGGGCATGAACTATATGCAGAACCAAGAGGGTTGATAATTAACAATCAAAATATAAAGCAGAAATGAAATTACACTAATCCACGAAAGAGTTAAGATTGGAGGCAAAAGATGAAAGAAAGCCTAGCAAAAAAAAACGATGGTAGCTTGTTGAAAATGAATTACTCAGTCTAATGTTTGCCCTTTAAGTCATTCCAGGCTTACTACAATATATCTGCTAGAGTTTTGGCCTCTAGATAACCTGCCTAGTAAATCAAAGCAAAACAGTGCATAATTAAAACCTAGTCTGGTTCAGATTATAGAATATACAATTTATTTTTACAAGTAAGAAGACAAACCCCATAATTCACTTGACATTTCACCACTCTCTTGAAATATAGTCTTTCCACTGGTGAAAATAAACTGCCTAGCAGCTGTGTTATATATTTTACCTAAATGTATATTTAGATCTATGATGTGTACAGTCTAACAGATTTGTAGCAGTTTTAAGGGGCAGAGACAGTCCCTACTCAGCTTTCACACAGCCAAGTTGAGAAAACGTGGTAATAAATGGCATTTGGGTGAACAGAAGAACAGTAGAGAGCAGCAGGACACTTCATTAGTACAACTCGTTGAGAAACAACCTTTACCTTGAGTTCCTCCATTCCAACCCGTGTCGGCAGGACCCCCGTGCTCAGAACCAGGGAGGTATTAACGGCACAAATTTCAGCTAACATCCCAGTGATAAGCCCAACACCAGTGACCTTTGTAAACACAGGGGTTTGTACTGGGTGGGATATCCAGACAAAGCTGTCGATGTGTGTCTCAAGAATGCACCCTGCCAACACAAATTCTACCCTCAAACTCGCTGAATTTCAGATAAATCCCTAATATCTGGCTCATTTCCTACTCTCCTCTGAGTCCACTTCCCTGCTCCAGCCATCCCATTTATATAACATAGGTGTTGAAAGCTGGATCATTCTGTTCATCCTTAGCTGGAATGCAATTCCATACATTTCCCTACAGCTGCATCATTAAGCCTGTACGCCTGATGGAAGATGCAAGAGAAGAGGGAATGGTCTCTGCATATTCTTGTCCCTTTTTTTGTTGCTCCCACTCCATCATAGAACAATTGCATCCTACTTTCCTCGGTCATAAGCAATGCTAACTGTGGCACATTTTGAGGAAGTAACACAGCAGCTTCTGCAGCTACAAGCTTTGAGATAGTTTCTGCAAAGAAAACAAAACCTTAATCCCAAGATATGCAATCACCATCTTCTTTATGACAGCCCTCAGCACCATTTATTACTTGCTACTCCATGACTCCAGGAAAGTCTGTATTACAGTTGATAGAGAAGATAATTTCCTGTTGTTACTGTGTGACAGTATTTGTATTAATGCCGTGCCACGATCCCGAGACAACTCAGCTCACAGCCAGGGATCAGAGCCTGTTATATATCTTCCACCTTGCCTTTGAACAGAAGCTTCTGGGAAGGTTTCAGCTGAAAACAAGCTCTTGCTTCAGGCTAAGTTTTGTAGATTTTCTGTATTGCTACCTGAAAAATCTCCTTGCAAAGCAGGACTTCTCAGTTCTGACACTGTCAGTGCTCCTGACAAATTCTATCACCTAAGATGGAAGGGGAGAAATGATATTTAAATAGTATGGAAAGACCAATAGTACTTAGCAAAGCTTACTTGCATTAAAATTAAACCACAGTCTTTGGGAAACACTGAGTACCAGTGGCTCTGCTTTCAGCATGAAGTGCTTATTGCAGGCAGGAGACAAAGACAACACCAGAAAATCCTACCCAGAAACATAGATTAGAAAAAAACCCCTTTTTTTTTGTCCCACTAGCCCTGTCTTGATGTGTATAAACTATATTTTTTGCCCTTTTGTAGAGTCACATGTTAGTTACACAGGATCTGTTACCACCAACACCGCGTTTTCCATTCATGTGAGCCATCTGTGGCTTATTTCAGTCTCCAAACAAGAGGTTATCCCATCGGCATGGCCTGAATCGCTGTCAGAGGAAGGGTTAACCCTTGGGATCATGTGACTGTCATGGTATCAGGGACAACTCTCCGAATATCCGCTCTTCTGTCCCAAGGATGCTGTCTAAAGGTGGTGTAAGCACACAGCATCCCAGGCATGCTGGCCCCCTCCACAGGCAAGCAGGACAACCAGCACTCTCCTGCCTGGGCATAAGGTGTCCCGCACGTCTTAAAAGGTGAATCACTCTCCTCTCACCCACGAGACTGGATGATTAATTATCCACACAGTGCAGTGGGTAATGCTGTATGAGAAGCATCCTTGCTCCCTGACCGCCCTGCAGGCCACGCTAAGATAGTTTGGGACAACTCACATTTGGCTGTCTGTCCTCTCTGCTTCTCAGAAACCCAAATTCAGGTGGGGTCCTATTAGCTCACTTGTAAATTAAAGGTACAGGGCAATGGTCCATGTCCTGCCTCACCCGAACCACCGACATTAAGGGGGTTTTGGATCAGGTTGCATTTTTCCCTTGAGGAATGCTATGGGACTCATTTGCCTGGACATGCAAAGGCTTTGTGTGGCCTCCCATCACACCTTCAGGCTAGTGCTCCCAAGAATCGTCTCCAAAGCTATTGAGCCTGAAAAATTCAGGCCCCCAAGGGATCCTAAACTTTTACGTAATCTTGGCTGCATTTTGTAATTTCTCCTGTCTAAGTAGATCTTAGAAATGCACTGCTGCTTATTTTTTCATAAAGGGAGATCAGTGGAAGAGCAAAGACTGATTTCCACCTCCAGGTATTGGAACAAAACCGCTCAGTTTGAGCCTTCTCTCAAGCCTTCCTCTCAGGCATTTTAAACCCGGGTATCACCACGGACATAATTCAACAGTTTGCCCTCCAGTGGTGGGGAAATCCCTGCAGGACATTTTCCATCTAACAAAACAAAATCCCTGGCTAACATGTTCTGTGTTTCTAAACTTCAGGACACTGGATGATTAGTTATCCACACAGAGCAACAGGGAATGCTCTGTGAGAAGCATCCTTGCTCCCTGACCACCTTGCAGGCCACAGACTAAGCTCATTTAGGACACCTCATGTTTAGCTTTCCTCTCTGGTACTTGGAAACTCTAATTCAGGTGAGTTAGCTCTTTGGGGCTTTTTTTGCACAAACCACCAGCAAGACCTCTGATAGAGAAGAAATCAGGTTTTCAAGAAAAATTCTTCATTTCTGTGTTTAAGAAAGGATTTTGTAGTCTCAGCTCAACAGCCTCTAGACTTTTACTGACAGTCCCTAAGGCACTGGACAGGAGGCTCTTGTGTTCACTTAAATGATGCTTTCTCTGTGTTAATACTGAAAATAAACTATGACACCACTTTGAATCACTGGGTGTCCTTAGGAGCTTAAAATGGTTCAGCACAGATTAGGAGCAGCGAAGGAGACCAGCCGCAGAGCGCATCAAGAATGATCCATGTGACAAAGCAGCAAGTGTCTGAGAATGTTCTATAAAGTGTTCTATGGCTGGCACTCAGGTTTCACGGCAGCGAATTGGTTGTTCAGTATTGTAGAACACAAAAAAAGAGTTCAAGAGGAGGGATAGCCAGGAGAAGATATTCACCCTGCTTCCTTCATCTTCCCCCAGCTTTATGCACTAAGCGTGATGCTATAGGGTCTGGAATATCCCATGGGTCAGCTGGTTTTCCCAGCTGTGTCCCCTCCTAAATTGTTGTGTACCCCCAGCATCCTCACTGGCAGTACAAGAAGCAGAAAAGGCCTTGATGTGGAGGTGAGCCAAAAGCCTGTGACAGGTTATGTGCAAAACCTCAGAATTCAGCACAGCCTGTTTTACCCAGCTTGTCTGTGTAGCTTGGATGTGTCTGTGGCACAGAACCCTTTGCAGCACAGACGCTGTGGGAAAACATCAGTCTGAAAGGGAAAGCTGCATTTTGCCACCCGACTGTCACAAGGCGAAACCCAAAGTAAGTGCCCTGCAGCAGGGGTTGGCACAGCTTCTTCTCTTGCTCTTCTGCCCACAGGTCCCACAGGACCCACTGTCTGATGGGCAAAATAAGGTGCCAGAGCAGCTTGCTGGGTCCTTGCAGTGGAAACTTCCACTGTGGGACTCAGCTGCTCATTAAGGGAAACTACCCAGTTGTTTCACCCTCACAGGTGTGGAGATGCAGCGGCTCTCCAGGTCACCATGCACTGCAGCCATTCCCAGGAAACAAAAAACCAACTGCATGGAAAACATGAATAAAACATATCCCATGCAAGGCAATAAAGAAAAACCCTTATCACAAGCTGAAACAATACCGCACCATTGATTCTTTAGGACATGCCCCAAAACAACGAAATGGTTTAAAGAGTAACTTTTTAATGGGGTATAGCTCAGAGAATATTTTGGGTGCCATTTTTACAGTGACCATTTGTACTATTAGGTATCACAACAGGATATTTTCACTTGGGTTTCCTAACTCGCTTCTGCTGCCTGTGCTTTAGCCTTGTAATCCAAATTCATTGAGATTTCTCACTTGCTCAGAATCAGGCCCATGTCAGCGCATTTCTGTGGAAGCCCTGCTAAAATGTGCCCCCTTTTCCTGCAACACCAGCTTTCAGAAGTATAGTTCCGCTAACTCAAACTGGGGTCTCCTTCCCAGGGACTCCCCTTTGGAAACAATCGCTGTTGCTCTTACACATCTGTAGCACTTTGGGACATCTTTACAGCTCCATGGCTGTTACACTGGAAAATGGAGCACACTGAGCTGCTAGGGTTGTAAATCTAACTCATCCAGGGCCATGTCCTAGCCCCATGAAAAACACAGGACAGGTTTGTAACTGTACCTAGCACACAAAACAGTTGGTGAACTCCCAAAACTAACAACCTAGTTATATCTGCTGTGAGTCAGAATCAGTGTTTCATTTCTGAAGCCCTTAAAATGTGGGGCAACAGATTCCCTTCCCATGTACGGCATCTAACTTGCAGAAATCCTGAGCTGGCTTCATGGTGCTCTCAGGAAAATTAATCCAGCTAAGTACAAAGGGCCTCCCACCAAGATGGAATATATTTCATTTTGTGAGAATGCAGTGATTCGTTCTTGGCCCAGCAACTTAAGAATTGATTGCGAGGTACTGGTGAGAAAGAAAAGCCAACCATTTGCACAGACTCTCTCCTATTTCAGTACAAGCTAATACCACAATCAATGCTGATAGCAACCAGAAGCAACAGCAGAATGTCAGCAATGGAAGAAAGTGCCTGACAGCTCTACAAGTGTGGGAAACAACAAGCTTGGAGGGGCACATGGAACATCTTTAACCATCTTCTTCCCTAACTATCAGAATTGTTTTAGACCCTCAGCAGCAGGTAGCAGATGGCTGGCATCTGTCTCCTAGTCAGACACTTGAGCAAAAATAAGTCATCAGTAATGAGCACATTGCTTTGTTCCCAGCTCCCACAACATGCATAAACACACCTGAGCATCCCCAATGCTGTCAGCACAGGTGGGTTTGTAAGAAACCTCTGAAACAGGAGTTTTCTGCCATACCTGCTCTTCCTACCAGCTGCAGCCTCTAGTAGGATTCCAGTAGGATTCCTCTGCACAGGCTGGTGCATGCAACAGCTTGGCAATGAGATTAATGGTCACGAGGCAACAAAAGTGAGATCAGGGTAAAACCAGATCTGTCCTTGGGCAGAGAGAAGAGGAACAACTGGCTATGAAATTGAATGCCTGCACAACAGGACATGTAATTGAATTGTCAGTTATTTTTTTTCAATTAAAAATTATGCAAGAGTCCAGTGGGATGAAGTATTACAACTCATAATCCAATCTGTGTCCTTTAGAGGTCTTTTACCCATCTGTCTCCCAAAGGCCATCCACATTCATGCCAGGAGGCAGTGTGCTGATGGGATTTCAAGACCAGCATCAGTCTGTAAATCGTATTCTGAATCAGCCAAATGCCACAGGCTCTAGCTGACAGCAGAAGGCATTCCTAACAACCCCACCACCCTGCTAACAACAGCCCACACACCTGCAAGGCAGGGCAGACTGATTTGAAAATCACTCACCTGCCCTTTGATCCTCACCAAGTATCCAGCTCATCAGCACTAAGGTCAATGCCTCTCACTAGAAGGCAAGGCACAACTCTTATCAGCTTCTCACCAATGTTTGATAACTCAAACTGGAGAATGTTTTCCTGACTTGACTATGGCAAGCCACAACAACAAAAACAAAAGAGTGTTTCACACGCAGCAATACATCCTCTAGCAGCTCACTTTCTGATCCAGAAATTTAAATATGTATTTCGTTAAAGTCAAACTGTCAGATGGAGTATGATCACCTTATTGGAAAATGGAATATAACCTTCCACTCAGACCCAGAAGTTAATGTAGTTATTATATGATGCACTTGATTGCTTTGTTGTCTGGCCATAAATTTCTGATGCAGCTCTGCCTCAAATACAAGCATCACAGAATAAAAACAGTTAAAGGCCACGGTATGGTTGCTGTGCAGAAATGGGTAAGATACAAGTCTTTTCACCTTCAAATCACTTCACAGATTGAAAATGCTCAAGGCTCAAACAGACCATTAGGTCATGGTGTCTGACCTCCTCTAGATCAGACCCCTAAATTGTGCTGTTGCCTCTGGACTAAACTCAGCCAGTATTAACTAACTAAGCCACTTTCCAGCCAGGCAGCCATTCTGGATTACCAGACAGCAAAACAGTGGAAACCTGCCCTTGCCCTTTGATAGTTCCAGACCTTAATTCCTGCTCTTAGGAACTGCTGCTTTGTTTTCTCATTACAGTTGCATGTTTTCAATTTTTACCCATTTGTTCCTGCATCTCTCGCCCTAGTTCCGTAAATAAGCTTTGCATGGAGGAAAATGGATAGTTAGCCACTCCAGGGACTTCTGAGAGAACTCAGCAGCACAAATTCCTCAGGTCCTCCCTAAAAATTGTTTATCTTTTTAAAAATCAATCTGACCACCCTTCTCTGTATTGTCCACATGTTTTAAGACAGCTTTAAAAACGTGAACCAATATTTTGGGATTATTTCTCTTAATGGCTTAATCCAGTAGCAATATGCAAGACAAAAAGAAATGAAGTACTAACATACCTGTGTCTAATTTGCACGCAGCCATTCCAAGGGCTGTTTTGCACTAATGACTCCCCTCCACCCAGACTATCTTGCCTTACCAGTCTGTCTTCACTGTAACACAGCGCCCACAAATATCATTTTATTAGCTATTTACTCACAGCTTGTAAACAGAAATACTGAGCTGTGGCTGTTGCTAACAAAACCCTCGGCTGATAAGGATTCCTTAATCAACAGCTAGAATGACATCAGTTCGTTAACTCTTATCCTATCAGCTCTGAACAGCTAATTTTTGCAAATCACAAGCACCTGTGAAGTTGGGTACCTCTTGTCCCCTGCACAATTACTTTTTCCAACTCTACTTAGCTTGTTTGCTAGCACCTGTTTCCCTTTAAGCCATATTGACTTGCACTAGTACATTCCCATCCTGTAATTCTTTATTGAGTGAACTTCATTTCAGTTTTGACATAGTTTCCCTGGGACTGCTGACAGAATAGCCAGTCTACTGATGAGCCCTAAACCAATGTGAGCTCCTAGTCCAGTGATCAACTCCCATCTGTTTATCTCTTCACATATGCCACAAAGAGGAGAAACATTACTTACAGTACAAAGGCAAATTCCAGCTAAAAACCATGCATAAGAAATCAAAGTAAATCTGGAGTAGATAATCAGGGTTTGGGGTTTTTTTTACTGTGAAGGTTGTAGCAACTTTTACAAGCAGCAATAAAAAAATCCATCTGATCCTGTCTTGGGTCTTCAGTTACCCCTACAGTACAAATACACCTTCCCAGGTATATTAGCCCCACTGGCTGGGTGTGCATCCTGAATTCCCCAACAGCCTCCAGAGAACTCATAATCTTCCCCTCTCTGCTGATCCTCCCCTGGCTGGTAATCTTTATTCTGTGTGGAAGGAAAAAGCATCTGATCAGAGAAGATGCCCTCAGGTTAGGGGAACAGGTACTGAGCTCCATTAGCAAAACATCGCAGATCAAAGCTATTGACCAGCTGCTGGTAAGGGAGGCTTACAAAGGCAGGTCTGGATTTCCAGCCCTTCAAAAAGGAGATGACAATGGAAATAGCACAGGGTTGGAGCACAGTCAAGTAACAAGACATCTTACAAAGACTGCAAGAGTTTGAAAGATTCTCCGACTACTCCTCTCTGGTTTTATCCATCACTGCAAAGTAGAAATGCACAATGACAATTACCTGTTTTCACATCATAAATGTGCTAATTCAAAGGACAAAAACCTCATCGTATTGCTGCCTATAATGCTACCAGCTATGAGGAGTCACAACAAAATGCCACATCCAATACAGATGAACAAGGCAAGGCAGTAGGAACTATGGGAAGTGACTATTCCCAATCTTCAGAGCAGGAAATCATGGCTGGTCACCAACTTTGACCATGTGAAACAGTTACAAAATATTACACATACCTTACAATTTTCCTCCAGTTTTATAGTCAGTATAGTACTTTGGGACTATCCATACATAGTAGAGACCAGCTATGCAGAACATGCTGGAGAAAGGAGTTCCCATCTTTCCTGGCTCTTAAAACCCCTCAGAAACAATCAGTGCCAATTGTTCCAAAACAATCAGTGCCAATTGTTACGTGATGGTTTAATGGTGCTCAGGTGTGCAACCACAGCGCATGTTTTGAAAGCAAAGTCACAGCAGCAGGGCAGTGTTTTGTACCCAGAAATAAAGTACCCTACAGGCAATAATGGAAGCATTACGTACCCTGAAGTACAGAAGTTACAGCAATGATTGCAGCATTTGAAAGCCAACAAAAATATAACCATGCCGGGACTCACCCAAAGCTGTGAGGTAGCTGATAACACAGGTTCTCCTCAATCCTTGCCCCGAACAATCCACACATGTTCTGCTGTGAGAATATATCAATTTCTTGACTTACAGCATGGTAACTGATCTGGTTCCAAACCCCCTGCCATGGGCAGAGACACCTCCCACTAGACCAGGTTGCTCAAAGCCCCATCCAGCCTGGCCTTGAACACTTCCAGGAATGGGGCATCCACAGCTTCTCTGGACAACCTGTCCCAATGTCTCACCACCCTCACAGTAAGGAATTTCCTCCTAATATCTAATCTAAGCCTGCTCTCTTTCAATTTAAAGCCATTACCCCTCATCCTGTCACTCCATGCCCTTCCAAAGTCCCTTTCCAGCCTTCCTGTAGGCTCCCTTTAGACACTGGAAGGTGTTATAAGGTCTCCAGGCTGTAGACCCCAACTCTCTCAGCCTGTCTCCGTATCAGAGGTGCTCCATCCCTCTGATCATCTTAGTGGCCCCTCTGAACTCACTCTGACAGGTCCATATCCTCATGTTGGGGACCCCAGAGCTGGATGCAGCACTGCAGGGGGATCTCACCAGAGCAGAGAGGCAGAATCCCCTCCCTTGCCCTGCTGGCCACGCTGCTTTGGATGCAGCCCAGGATGCAATTGGCTTTCTGGGCTGCAGGCACACGTTGCCAAGCGTACTGAGCTTCTTATCCATGAACATCCCCAAGTCCTTCTCCTCAGGGCTGCTCTCAATGCATTCCCTGCCCAGCCCGTATTTGCACTTGAGACTGCCCTGACCCACACGCAGGATCTTGCACTGGGCCTTGTTGAACTTGAGGTTCACAGTTCACACAGCCCCACCTCTGAAGCCTGTCAAGGCGCCTCTGGGTGGCATCCCTTCCCTCAAAAGCTGTAATTTTAAGTTTACACTGTTGCAACAAAATGAATGCCATGCACTCACTATGAACCTACCCTGACAGCCTATTTTCCAGTCTAATGATCTTCGTCTGGTAAACTTTTTTACTCTGCTTTTGGATTATCTTTTGCAATGAAAAACAAAGTTAGGATAGCAACTACCACAAAGAATGAAAACATCATTTCATAGAGAAGTCATTTATCATGTGTAAAGCGAAGTCCCTAAGCCTTAAACAAAAAGAAAGGAAATGGATTTGCATGGGTGTTGTCCCCCTAACAGATTACTTACATTGTTTTCAGGTTTCTTCATAGAAATCCTTTTTCTAGACAAATGCAACTCATTGTACTAAGATTTTTTTTTTTTTTAAAAAAGTTGTCAAACTACCAAGACCTCATTAATCCCAAATTCAGTCCCACGTTATACTTAAAAACATATTATATATTGTTTTGAATCATCCTGCAAGGCCCTGTGGTAATTTTTACTCCCTTACTCTGAGCAAAGTTCTCTTTTTGTCATTTTTAGCTTAGGTGAAGGGAAAACTTCCTGGTACCAGGGGACTGTTAGTTGAAGTCAAGAAGTACAACCGAAGTACAGCCTCATGTGGGAAACAAGCTTTGTAACCTGCTCTGAGTACACCTAAAGGCTCACAAATCTACAGAGCCCAGAGGCCAATTAATTTGGTCTTCTGTGCTCGCTATGGATGAGCAGGGCTTAATCACAAAGTAAAACCAGGAATGTGCCGGTCTTCCACAGTCCCTGAGGCCTCAACGCGGGTTACGTGCGCTTAGCTCTCCATCTAGCGGGGAGCTGCTGGCCTTGGCTCCCGGCTGAGGCAGGGAGGATCCCCGGGCCAGCAGTGGGGAATGGGCTCGGGGGGTTGGCACTGCTTTGCACACACGTTTCATAAGCAAACTTTCCTGTTTGGCCACCCAGGAGCCACACTGTCAGTCACACTCCCACCACCCCAGGCAGTCTCTGCTGGGACCGAAGCCCCTTGGCAGCAGGCGGCTCCAGTGACCCGATGGGTGCCCCACTCGACTCCCCACACTCACACAGCCAGACAGGTTTCCCTCACTGGCTGGACCCCAGGTTCCCATAGCAGAGTCCCACTCATCTGGATCCTTAAAGTAATTTAATGGTGGTGCAGCAACACCATAACAGCTCGGGCTGTGCTTCTGACAAGCCAACTTGAACAAAGGATTCTCCGGACTTTATACCTTCGCAGTCTGCGTGCCTGTTCCAGCAGTGATACTTAGTCTGGGATCTTCTCGCTGTTCATCAGCTCCTGCTGAGTCTCCGGGTGACCAGTCACTCCTTGGCACGGTCCCAGCCCCTTGCTGGGGGCTCCTGACATTCCCCTTGCCCAGGGCACAGCCTGTAGCTGCACACCAAGACACCAGCACTATGTGCATTCCTCATCATCCCTCTCTTTTAACTGAACATACCTGCTGATTTACTTTAAGGAAAAAGAAATAAAAAGAAAACTTTCAAGGCATTTAACCACTACCCTTACAAGTAACAAGCATAACAGAATTAATGCCAGAAAGATTGCCATGGACTGGTAATGATTATCAATATAAAATCATGAAGGATTCCCTAGAGTCACTTGTTGATCAACTGGTTGATCATTTAACTACTCATCTAACGTGAGAATGGTGGATCCAGTTTTCCTTACCTAAAACTGTAACTGCAGAATAAGAACATGGTAAGACAGTGTACAGCCCTTCCCATTTATGTTCGTATTTGGATTTTTGTGAGAAAATGTTCATTAACGCTTCCATGCCCAAGTTGTATATCATGTACCTGTATCTCCGGTGGGCTGGGCTGATACCACTGAGCATACTTTCTTCACTCTTCAAACTCTGCATATATATAATATACTGGACCAAGTGTTCAGAACCATTCCCTTAACAGTTTCTGTAATGCCTCTATTCTGTAATGCCCAGTGTAAGGCTGGGCAATGGATGGCAGCAGTTTCTGAGGGTAGTTGTACTTACTCTAATAAATTAGATCTTCCCTGCTGATGTGCAAGTTACACACTCCTTCCACAGCATTCCTGTTGCATGACATACCCCAAATGCTGCATGTGTCAAGGTTACAATTTCTGCTCCTTCTGTGTTCATCTTTGCTGGAAGTGGCTCTGCTTCCCTCACCTGTCCCTGGCTTACCACAGCATTCCCAGACTAGATCTGGGTTATGTCAGGGGCCATCAGATAAATCAGTCTGTGGCTTACTTAAAATACTCATCACCAAAAGTCATCTTTGGTTTTGAGGCTCGAGTTTGGCCACTTTGGGTCTGTCCTTTCAGAAATGGTTCAGTAGAACTGTTTACTGCTTTCCAGAAGTCAGCCCTGGCCCACGTGGAGAAAAGGTCCACAAAGCAGCTGTGAACAGACTGGTATGGCTTTTTAGACCTGGGTTCTCATTTAGATGGCAGAGTGAAGCAGCAAATAACTGAAATGGGAATGTATATGGATGGCACATCTCCATCTGGCAAAGGGCATGCTCCAGGAGAAGAGCTCTCTGCAGAAGTCAGAGCACAAGCAAAAAGAAAAACAGACTCCAAACTAAGAGTGACTATGTCAGCATTTCTCTTGAGGGGAGAGAAAATTCTCAGCCAGTACCACTTCGAAAAAGTTACAATAATTTCCCTTGAAAATAGGTGGTCAAAATACCCTTCAGCCTACTCCCAGCATTTAGGTCATCACTTTGCTCTTATTTTTATGATGCTGTTGTACTAAGATGTGCAATACCTGCACAGCAAAGAACATTATAATTGGGTCTATACTCACTGGACAGTTTCTTACTGAGTAGTAGTAGCCTTGAAACAAGACACTTCTTTACAAACATGGACAAGAGAAGCATAACAAGTGTGCATGCTGCTCTTTCCTGTTTGAAGATTTTAACAGCAACTAGTTTCTGCTGTGCTTGATATCCTGAAACCTTACGAATTCCTTTCTTCAGGGATGTTTGCCTCATCAGCTAACTTGGTTTGGTTTTGTTTCTCTAAGCAGTTGAATTGCTGAAAAATATGATGGATCCAAGGTATGCAGCTAGATATGTAATTCGGTGGACGGAATTTCCAACAGACTGGAGATAACCAAGCATAAAAGGCTCTGAAGACCCAAATATTTGTCATGGTTTTTAAATGTGTGTATCTGGCAAAACATAAGGATGGGTGAAGAGTGCCCAACCCCAGACTGATAAACGCCAGAAGGGCCACTTTCTTACTTCATTGCTGTGCATAAGCACTCCAAGTTAGTCCTGCTTATCACATGACATCTTGACCTGCATTTTACAAGCAGAGAAGGAAAAAAAATATGGTTTTCATTCAACATTTTCAGGGGCTGAAAATGCAATTTAAAAAATTTGATTTATTCAAGTTATTGTTTAAGAAAAAAAATGAAAACAAAACCAAAAAAACCCCAAAACTGCAGGTCCTTACAACACTTAAACCAAGTGGCTTATCTCAGCCTTTATTAGAATAATTACAACTAAAAGAAACACGGTGCTTCTATTTTCACAGCAGGACACGCATCATAGGAAGTAATGGGCTACAAAGCTATAGCAATACAGTGGGGAAAAAAATTTAAATAAACCGAACCCAAAGCTTGCTGCAGATGTTACAGCTTCTTCTAAATGGAAACCACCATTTTCAGGACAAGCAGAGTGCAACGCAGAGGCAGCAAGGGCATCAATCTAAGCTCAGAGAACTGGGAGCCTGTCACACCAAACATGGTATCAGCTAATTGTGTCCTAAGCCATAGTGGAAGCAGAAGATGGGCAAGTGCAGATGGTTGGTTGGTTTGTTTCCCAGTCCTGTTCATCTCCCACTGCCGGCACAGCAGGCAAGTGACTGCCTGCATTCGGACAGCGGGGCACAGTCACTGAGCCATTTGGGCCTCCATGGCCTGCGCTGTCCATTCTGGGGCTGTCTGACTGATCTTCTCCAGCAGGTTGTTCACTTGGAAGCACAGCGACTGAATCTGCTTGTCCCAAGTTGGCAAAGCTTCACGAGCTGAAAAGAAAAGAGAAAAACAACCCACCCTAAACAACCTAAGTCTTAGCAATTCCTTTGCCTTGTCAACTGCAACCCTTCCTTTTGCCACTGCCCTCCCCTAACTCACAGAGGAAGCCTTCGTTGCAGTGACATCAGGATCACTTCTGTACTCAAAAGCTACAATTATTCTGGCTGCCTGTTACAAGCCTAACTACTGCATTGGAGCAGATTTGAACAGAGAACTTCCTGGTGAGCCTTCTCCTAGAAGGAGACTGATGGAATAAATTCACACTTTCCTGTGGGGAAGAGGATGCAGAGCAGGAGAGGGTGAAGTGTCAAAACTTGTCCCTTATAGCCAACTCTGCCACCTCCTGGCCACAGCAGGACGAGCAAGCTCACTTTGGGCAGAAGGGATTAATAAAATTAATTTCCTTACCCTGGCAGGCACCACCTCGAAAAGGTCACTCTGAAAGGTGCTAAAAAAATAAATTATACTGTGGTTGAACTTACTCTCAAAGTGAACGATTCCATCAATCTGATCAATAAATCCATTCATGCGACCCTCAGTTATCATCTGAGAAGCGATCTTCTCTGCCTGGAATAACAAGGCAAGATGTCAGAAACTTTGTCCGTTCTCAAAGAAGTTAGAAATGATTCAGACTTAACAGTCTCATGGGTTTTTAACCAGGTCCACACACAGCGGGGAAGGAACCTACAGGCAGCACTCATTATAAAACGATTAGACAAACTATTAGTGGCATCTAACTCCACTGTTATTCATTCCACATTGTGTACCTCCCATTCTCATAAGATGTGCTACACATTTAACCTTCCTTGTAAGATAATTTAATTATAGAATATTTAATTATTTCCTAACATCTAACTGATTTTCCTAATATTTACCACAGATATTTTCTCATGCCATTCATGCTCCTTGTTAAAAAAAAAAAAAAGGTAGAAAATGGATACCTTGGCTGCAGGGATCTCTAGTAATGCTCCAAGCTCTTCAAAGGTAATGTTGTTGTAAAGTTTGCTTGCAGATAGTAAGTTGTGTTCAATAACAGCTCTGTCCAGAATACTGGAACCTTTAGGGTTAGATGAGAAAAAAACCCCATAACATTACTATAAGATTGAAATACTGGTTTATAGAGTAGAGCAAATTAAAAGACACTTCTCTTTCCTTTTTCTTAAGTGTTACATGTCCAGAAGGTCCACATGCATCTGCCTTGCATCCCTGTTAAGCTGTGCAGAGACAGAGGACAAAAACAAATGGATGGCACATGGTTGATTTTAAAACAGATAAACCCTTAATTTAATTTCTAGAGTAAGCAAGTGGAGCCCTTGCTACAAGACTTAATGTCTGAATTGAGGGGGTTTGACCTCTTGTGATCCTAGCTTGACAAATGGAAAGACCACTGGGGGTTTTCTTATTCATCATGGCTCTTAGGGGTACAATTAACCTCTCTCTTACTGTACTTGTGATAAACCCTTATCTGATGTCTCTCTTCTTGACTGAACAGTATTCAACAGTGTAACTCATTTGCCCCTTAACCTCTAGCTGAAGATAAGCCCATTATTAAATACCAACTAAGGTATTTAAGGACAAACAGTACATGTTATAAATAAACAACAAAGTGACCCAAGGGAAGGAATGCAGCATATTGTTAGCAAGTACTTTTGACCCAGTTTTCACTTCTGCAATTACATGGTTACTTATTTTTCCTGAAACAAAATTATTTTTCACTAGGAGGATTTTCCTGATTCAGAGGTATTTCATGCTTACATATTTTTGCACTTTGATATTCTTCCAATCTAGAAAACTGAGACCAGAGTGTTTAGGATTCCAGTGAAGTCATTACTTGACATTTTTTCTGACTGTTCAGAGGTTCCAGACTTAATGTCATGTCAGTGGAGACATGTGTGAGGTCCAAATCATCCCCTTACCGTGTCACCTTCCCGTCACGTCAGGAAGCAGTTCAAATAAACGTATCATCAGTACAGACCATTTATGGCCTACATGCATGTCATGGGCTTCCAGGCACCCTATTCCTAACAGTGCCTTAGAAGCTCATGAGGACAGAGACTCAGTTAGAAACACTGGGAGACTGTCAGTGAAGAGGACTGTACACGGACAGGGAAAGAAAATTTGACAAGTTATCTTCCAGAAGAGTATTTCAAAACCTTAATGGCAAATCACAAAGATGAACTATATCTAAGAAGCTTTACTATCAAACTATACATGCTGAAAAATGTTTTTAAAATAATGATATAAACAATACTAAATTCTTTCCATGACACTTTTTGACTGATTTGGGAAGTCTAACTCCCATAGATGAACACCTAGCATTACAAGGTTTTGGAGAAGTGTGTACCATCAGCTGTAGTTGCTTTCTGGTGAGGCATTAGCATAGCTGCAAACTCTTGCAGTTGATTTCCACGGATAATTCTGTCGAGGTACATTTTCTCCAGGATCCCATAGGCTGCAAGCTGCTGGCATCTCTCATCCTTGAAGAGAGTAGCAAGCATGCGGGAACGCTGTTGTCCTAGGAAAGTCAAGAGGAATTCTCATAACTGACCACCAAAACATCAAGTACTCAGAGGTAAACAGCAGGAAGTTTCCTTTTTTCCCCAATACATGCAAAAAACAGCCAACAAAGCTCTACTGAAGAAGGAATTTGGTTGTATTTGGTTCAAAGGCAAAGACACTGAACTCTGAGCTAAGTTTGCCAACAGGGTATTTTGGCTGTTCACAGTTTTGGATTCCTCATCAAATCTTAGTGACAAGATACCTCCCCATGAGTAATACAACAGCTGACTTGCTACAGGGGAAATACCTTTTACACAAAAATGTAAGGTGTATTTTACCTGCTGATGCCAAAATAGTACAATGCAACGCATGCTTCAATGCCTCCAGCCGCTCAGTTTCATGGACTATGCTCTTGTAGGACAGCTCGTTGTACCTTTGGGCAGCCTCAATGAACTTTCTTCTGTAGTCAAGTACTCGAGCATAGCAAACCTAGAAAGGAAAGGTATCTCAGAAAAAGAAAAGCAGCAGAGGTGGCTGCATAATACAGGTGTGTAAAAATTGCACACTATCAAGTGATAGCTCCCACAAATATTGCTCTTCTGCTTCCTAGGCAAATCTGTGCCTTCAAAAAATCAGCTTGACTTGAAAAGTCCTTGCTAAAGTATCATGGAAATCAACTGAAAGGGCATTTCACGTGTTAAACACTACAAATGTCTAAAAGCCAAGTATTGAGCCTAAGTAAATGAAATATTGTACAGCTGCTACTGTACTTGTGTGAGCTTCCCCTTCACTATTGACATTGACAGCTACCACTTAGGCTGCAGTTTATGTTTCAAGTGTTTGCTTTTCCCTTTCAGCACAGTAACACCACCTGATACTTCTTCCTTCCTTTGTGCTTTTCTAAGATTCACAGAAAATATTTACACTTTCAACTGAGTGCACACTTCAAAACGTAGTATCGGGTGAAGAAAAAAGGAAAGGCAAAACCAACAAAACAAAACCACCAGATCCTGAGTTACGGCTCATGGCACACCCACTTTGTGTCATAGACACACACTTGACCAATTCTGTGGCACTGTAGTCATCACTGCTCATCAGTTACTAAAATGATTAGAGAAATTTGTATATGAACTATGTACTCAGGAAACCCACAAAAAACCAGGAATGTCAGCAGTTAATTTACTACTTAAGACGTTAGGCTACATTTATGTATGAGACTTACTATTTAATTACTGGGGGGTGGGAGGACTTCTACTGTTTCTAATATTGGATGCAATTTTTTCCCCCTTCTAGATTTAAAGGTGGAGGCAATATTTTCAACAATCTTTCAGATGTTTTGAAGCCTGATTTTTATTTTCTATCAATAAAGCTGGCACTTAAAGAACCATTACAGACTTATCTCCAAATGGAAAGAAATGAGTTGTTTAATTATTGCTAAGATGTGTCTCGCAAGCTCCCAAAACCATATAGCTTTTCCCTTTGTCCTTTTCTCATGATGAGAGTTTCAATGGCAGTGCATAAAAACATCTCAATGTGGAATTGTCTTCCTGTAGAAAGAGAAAGCAATAAAGCAGGTTAGACAACCTTATAATGGATTTGCAGCTGTTCATTAGTTGATTCATTCTGAAGCAGGGAAGCTCGATTAATGTAAGCTTCTGCTTGAACTGGGTCATCATCCTCCAGATAGAGCCTGGCAATTTTCAGGTAGGTCTCCAGTTTATAATCTACATTGTACTGCCTGTAGGGAAAGAGAAAAGCAAGTGCTCAGAGTTGTTCCAGAACCACCCTTGCTCTTAACTGCTCTAAACATTTATTATGATTCTTAAGCACTTGGCAACATTTGCTTTACCCTGCTTTCTTCTTCCCTACAACCAAAATTAGTGCTTTCTGTACAGGGTAAGGAAATTTCAGATGAATGCCAATAGAGAACTGGCTCCTGCAAACACCAGTGGAAATAATGCTGTCCACCAAGACACAAGTGTACACTCTCATAATCTGTTTTTTGTGGACTGGAAGTTTGCCACCTGTGGTGAGCCACCTGAGTTAAGAAGCAACCTTGTAGTGCAACAAATAGGTGCTAAATAGGCAAAACTTACAGAAATTCCTTCTATGTGCAACCTCAGAATGGGGAAAGGACTGCCAGAGAAAAGTAACAGCAAAGGTTCTAGACATAAAAAACCCAAACAAACAAACCAAACTAAAACCCACTTCTCAAACACACAAAAGAATCTCCACCTGCATTTGGTAATATCCAATTTCAAACTGTGTCTTCATTTTGAACTGAGAAGGTGGACACATGGAGAAACTGCCACCTTTCAAGAAGCTTAGAAGCTTTTAATAACCTTAGAAGCATTTTTGCAAAATACTATTAAAAAGACTTGTTTATCAACAAGGCTAATTAATAGTGGATAACTTCTGGTGCAGCATTTTGCTCCACTAAACTTTTACTGCCAAGTACAGTCATCAAGCTATATTTTTGTCATCTGACAGTAATTTTGGCCTGAACTACTGGAACTCTGGGAAAATATACAACCCCAAAACTCTCAATCGCTGGGCTAGTTCAGTACAGAGAGAGCAGGTACAGATAACACCACAGAACTGGGTGTGGCATACTTTTGCCCTGTTTCCAAAGGGATCCCCACCAACACTTGTGCTGCATTTCTCCAGTCTTCTTCTTTCTCATAGATTGATGCGAGATGTTGCCTTATTGAAGCCACCTGAAGAACAATAAAATCAATAGCAGAAGTAGTCACCATTTATAAAACTTCTAAAAAGAGAAAACAAGTCTTTCAAAAACCGGAGCACCAGAAGTCACAAGCCATTTTTTGCAGTTACACCTCATATCATGCCTGTGAGGTACAAATGTGGTGAACTGTGATTAGATCCTAATGCAGAAACTTCTACTTTGGAGAGCAGCTGTCAGCAGGTGAAACATCAGTGCTTACAATCTGGGTTTTTAAGTGGAAGTGGGGGTAAAAAAAAAAAGAAATAATCTGATATATTGAATTTAATTTATACCTAATCATGATGGTATATATGCAAGCATGTTCAGAGTAAAAGCTCAGAGTAAAAGCTGCTTAAAAAGACAAAAGAGAAGCAAATAAAAGTCATGGCAGAAACTGCCTTGACCTTCTTCTCAAACACTAGATCCTAAGGACTTTTTATATAAGCAGCTTCTCTAAGAACTCTCAGATGATACTGCACATTCACACAACAAAACACAGAATTGAACTGAAAAAGCACAGCAGCACATTCAGTAGTTGAGGAGAATTGGGATTCTAATAAAGTATTTTTTCGTGGTAAAATGATTATGGCTAAAATAAACACACAGAGAAAATTTATTTAATTTGAAACAAAAGCTATTTGTCAAGGTGCATGCTCTTTACACCACCTGCCTGTTCTATTACTCGGGTAAAAAGCAATACAATGAGTAGCAGTCTGTCTCTCTAGAATACCTCCAGCAGCTCAAGGATTGTTTCATTGTAACAAGCCAGCTTCTGGTAGCAGAGAAATTACATGTCCATCATCATGATCAAGTGATAGCCTGTAACCTTTGCACAGCCCTAAGTGCTCTCTGCATTTAGGTCAGGTTTTCCACGTACAGGACTGCAAAACTAAATAGGAATATCTGTTTTGAACAGCTTTTTGAAATGCTTGAAATAAGTCAGCAGACAAGGAGGGGAAAAACTAAAGCCAAACCCACAAGCCAAAACCCTCCTCATCATTGATTTCTCACCTGTTCTTCAAATGAAATAACTCTGGGCTGTATCTTTTCCAAGGTGAAGTGGTAAATTTCTTTGGCTGTGCTGTCAGGGAGACTTGGAAGATGGGTGCAGAAATCTGTCAGCAGCTGCCGTGAGATCACCAGACTGACATTCTCATTCACCACTGGTTCAGAGATGCACAGAAGAAAAACACAGAATGGGTGCCATATTTGCCAGTGCCTTCACTACATGTGATAATTTGCTTTTATATTAAATTTGAATATTTCAGTTTTTTAAACTGTATGCAAGTGAAGGGGACATTTTTTCTCTTTTTTTATAAAGGTGGGGTTGTTTTTTGTTTCAGGAACTGTTTACACTAGAGGTCACCAGAGTTCTAACCCCAGACAGATAAAAAATTAATTTTTCACCTTGATTTATAGTTCTCAGTTGCTGAAATATCCTGGACAAACTACATGTTTGGGCTAAATCTCACTAAGCGTACCCTCAACTTTAAAAACATTAAACCACATATAATTTACAGAGATGTTCAATAAGCCAACCACCCAGTACAACACAAAAAACCCCCCTAACAATTTCTTGGCAGTTCTACAAAGGGGTGAAGAAGGAGGCTGTCAGTTTAAATACCACTTGGCATCCAGTACCAACTTTAGCACTCAACAGAGACTGCTTTGTTTTCACCTTCCAGCGCTGACAGGTTGGAAAGCCGTAAAAACCACAAAGCTTACAAATCCATTCTCTTTTCACCTCTGAATGTGGTGATGAGTGTTCCTCTTCCTGTTGTGTCTGAGGTCCAAGAGGACCAAAATACATTGTATTTCCACAGCCTCACACAGCGCTAACAAACACGCAACCCCACAGACCTCTGGCCTACACTCAGTGTGCAACCAATTACATCAGATACACTTACTTGCTTCTACAAAAGCTTTCAGAGCTTCAAGCTGTTCCACACCCGAGAGCTGAATGGCTTTTTCCAATATTTGACGGTATCTGTCCACAAATAAATTAAAAGAAAGGTTAAAAATCACTCATAAGGCCTATTTTTTCACTAAGAAGTTCACCCTCTCTGCTTACTTTCTGTGTCAGAGCGCTATTTTTGCTCATATTTTCTATACCTTAAGGGGGCAGTTTTCCAAACAATTTGTTCTCAAGTCTCAAGCTCACCTGGAACTGGTACCTGGCTCTTCTTAAATCCCAGGATTAGAGTCTCAGACAACCGAGCTTATAATTTTTTTAATCTAAGAATATATGTGCAATTTTGGAGGCTTAAAAAATTAGTAGTCACATGTCCAGGATAGTGCATAGAAAAAGTAATGGAAACTGTATTGGTCGTAGATTCAGATTAATCAAGGTAGATTGATTAATTAATTCAGATTAATCAAACGTTAAAAACGCCACACTCAATGTGACTGAGAAATAGTGTGATTGTGTTACAGCCACTTGACGTGAACACAGGTGCACACTACGTGTTTTCAAGTGTTTATTGCAGCAAAAAATAGGAATTTCTCTTTTCCTGTTTCAGCAATGAAACTTTGCCTCAGTGTGCGCAATACTGATGAAGAGCTACATCCACGTTCAAGCTACATTTTGAAGGCAAAATTTCAGAGGTTTTACTCGAAAATCCTAAAAGTGACACAGCTCCCCTAAAACAGGAGCAACTGGACAGGGCGTCAGTTCCAGGTGACAGATCCGCATCTGACTGGGCTCTCGAAGGAGTGAAAACCTATGTGACACATCGCGCCGCGAGAAGCTCAACCCCTGAGGGCTGCCATCCAAAATACCCTCTTAGTGAAGAGAATAAAAATTATTAATAATAACAAGAGAATCGCTGGTATACGGCAGCAGAGGAAAACAAACTCCCCGGCCTCCCGCTGTGGCACAACCCAGGGGAGGCTGCCGAGCCCTGAGGGGCGCCGGGCGGACACGCGCGAGCCCGTGAACGAAAAAACTACACAACCATGAGGCCCAACCTTTCTGTCTCCTTTTTATTTGAAGAAACGCGGCCGCCGGACACGATCCGCCCTCTCAGCGCACGGCGCCCTTTCACCCTCACCCCACAGGCGGCTCGCACCCCTCGCCCCAGCGCGGGGAGGCGGCGGCGGCGCCCGGCAACTCACTTTCCCGCCAGGTCCTTGTGGGAGCCGCTGGAGTTCATCAGCTGCGCCAGGTCCTGCCTCACCGCGCCCGCCGCCATCTTG
>VYXC01010087.1:395979-440943 GCA_013397175.1 Platysteira castanea
TGGGGCCCGGGCTGCTCGCCGGCGCACGGCGCCCGAGGAGACCGGGCCGCCACCGGGGAGCCGCCGGGATCGCGCCGGGCTGCGCCCCGGGTGAGTGGGGACGTCCCGCCTGTGTCAGCGGGATGCTCGCTCCGGCTCTGCCCCGCGGACCGGGTGCGGTGCTTCCTCAGCTCACCCCGGTGCCAGGGCGCACCTGTGCCCTGAGCGTGCCCTGCCCGGCCGTGGACAGCCCCAGCTCTAAGGGAATGTGACCGGTTCTGGGCTCCTCAGTACAAGAAAAACAAGGAGATGCTGGAGAGGGTCCAGCGGAGACCAGGAAGATAATGAGGGGTCTAGAGCATGTCTCTTATGAGGAGAGACTCTGGGAGCTCGTCGTGTTTAGTCTAGAGAAGAGAAGACTGATGTCATTAATGGATATAAATATCTCAAAGGCGGGTGCCAAGAGGATGGTGGCAGAGTTTTTTGGTGGTGCTCAGCAACAGAGTAAGGATAAATGGCCATAAACTAAAATACAAGAAGTTTCACCTCAACATAATGAAGAACTTTACACTGAGGGTGGCAGAGCACTAGAACAGGCTGCCCAGGGAGGTTGTGGAGTCTCTCTCTGGAGACATTTGAAACCCACCTGACCATGGTCCCATGTCACCTGCTCCAAGTGGTCTTGTCTTGGCAGGGAGGTAGGACTGGATCATCTCCAGAGGTGCCTTTCAAACTTAACAGTTCTGTGGTTCTGTGAATGGGATTCTGTGATTCTGAGCCAGACCATCTTTTCAGATAGTCCCATCTTTTCTTGTCATCATTCTTGCTTGTTATGAGGTATAGCAGTATTCAGAATGTGTTTTTAATTATTTGTGGCCTTGATTTTGAAGCATGTAATGTACTAATTATGTAATGCTTGATATTGAGGATTTAGATTCTGGAAAGACCTGTGACATTGAGAGCATGTGAAACTGTCCACTGGAATATACTGTAATCAGGAGGAAATCTCTGAGACTTAAGATGTCAGGTGAGGAAAGAACAGATATTTAAATCACTTTTCATTAGTTTCATCCTTCTAAACAGTTTCTTGAAATATAGTACAGTTACTGTAGGAAATACTGAATACAGAGAAATAATTTGTACTCTTTGTAGTGTTTACATGGAGCTGGCAATAACAAACAGGTAATGCATCTGTGAGTATGTGGTTATCTTCTTCGCAACAGCTTTTTGGCTTATTGGAGGCAAGAAGAATAGTGTGTTATTAGCTGAAAATATTTATTCTGTCAGTGGAATCCTTCTGTAAAATAAAATGCATTAGACTTGTATTTTTTTCTTAAATTATTATTTGTCAAGACATCCAGTTTACATATCTGTCAGTGAGTGGTAACTGTTGGTTACATGCCTCGTACAGAATTGCATCAACCTAGAGAGAGATGTGTGGCTGTATTGCTCTGTAGGCCAAATACTCTTACAGGCTGGCTTGGAAAGTGCGTTTGAAAATACAGCCCAGCTTCTCTAATGGGTTAAAAAAGTACCTCATGCTTGATGTAATGGGGTAAGCTTCAGCAGTTTGTTAGGCAAGGTTGCTTGTTCAGCTTATGTATCAAGAACTATCTGCTGATGTTTGGTTTGCTTATGGTTTGCTGTGATGTCCATGCTCAGATAGTCTGTAACTGAATGCTCTGAAGAGTTCAGCCAGAATTCTTGAGAAGTTTTAAATGCTTTCAGGTGGAGTATCTGCTAACCACGGGTAAATAAGGGTGGTGATGAAGAGTACTGTCAGAATTAATTCTTAGAGATATTATCTGATACACTGTGATGTCTTTTATTTTAGATTTGGAAAAACTGTCAGAGCCCCCTAGGTTCTTTTCCCTTACACTTGTTTGAAAAATATTTGCAGGGGGAACTAAGGTAGACTGGCGGGGGGGGGGTGATGACATTTGATTTCTGCTTCAGCAACAAACTGTGGTTCCTTATCTGTCATTTGGTGTGTCTGTGCTTTTGTTCCCTAGATGCGCTCTAGAGGTAGCGCTTTCTTTATCACATGCTGTGAGAAGCCCATCCTAATGTCCTACAGCGTTTGTACACTTCAGCAGTGGGAGAGTGTGGTACAGTACTTCATAGCAAGTTCCTAGGAGATAAACTCAGGATTTTTTGATTTGGGTTTTTTATTATTCTTCTTAGTTTCAGGAGCTCCCAGTGAGAAGTGGAAAATGTCTCTTGACTTCTTGTTTCGAAGATTTGTATTTTGCCAGGCCTTATATTTGAGTAGCTTAGTTTCCTCAGTTGCTCAGAAAGTGGATAAGCAGCATGTGGCTTTCAGTACAGCCTGTGACTAGGCTTGCTCACCTGATGACATTAGAAATCAGAAAAAAAATGTTCTTGCACAAGAAAGAGCGAGAGTGACAGAATGATCCCTTGATCAGTCATGAGGCACAAAGCTACATGATGTGAGAGATTGTCATGTTCCAGATCTTGGTGTAGATTCTTGGCTCCTTAATTTGTGTGTCACTCCCCTTCAAGAGCCGTCCTTCTGCCACTGAACGTGTTGCTGCTCACATGAGGGTTATGTCCTTAGTTTTGAGCTCTGCTTTGATCTGTTGTATAAGTTCTAGGTACATACTGAATCCCCGTCTTTAGGGACTGACTGTTTTGGAGTTTTTCTTCTTTTGGAGTAACAGCAGTTTCTGTTACAGACTCAAGAACTTTGTCTTCCTTGGATGAAACTATTGTTTCTGTGGAAAGTCTTTCAGGTGTGATCCCTTGATGCCGCTCTGGTGCTCATAGACTTTGAACTGAGCTTTCTCAGCACACTGATTCACCAGAAGTTGCTTACTACTTTATGAAGTAGTTTTCTTCCTGGGTTGAACACCAGTGTCAGTGGCATGGAGAAAATGGGCCTGTGACAGTCTACGGTTGGGTTTGGATGGCTTTGCTCCAGCCTGGCTCCTTCATCTGGGCTGCCCTTTTTTCTCTGCAGATGTTTGCTAGCACAAGGAGGGAAAATGTATGGAAACGAAAGGACAGATGCCAAAGGTGAACAGGAGACCTTTAGCAGTAGTGCTGGCTTAATACACACCGGGAATTGAAATATAGGGGAAGTAATGCTGCTGCTCATGTGCACACAGTGGTCAAAGTAGCAAGTGATGCTATTTGAAATAACAGTGCAATAAAGATATTGTTAGGCTACTGCTTACACTAAATCCTATAAAATTGTAACAGGTGCTTGTTTTGTTAGTGTATAATTGACAGTTTCTTGACAGATAAGGTTTTTTAGCTTTTGCTTTTCCTTTTAAAATTATAATGGAAGCATAAATTACCCAGAACTTGCCAAGGGAAGAAGGATTTCTTCAGAACTGGTATGTGGACAAGAGGTTAGTTGGTTTGTTGGTTTGGTTTTTTTCTCTGTCCGTTCTTAAAAAGAAACCAGCTAGCACCTCTATTACAAACATGGCGGTGGAAACATGAACTTAAGCAATCTTCCCATGGAAAAAAAACCAAAACAAACCTGAAAACCTCAACTGTGTAATATAAAATTCTCATGTACGTATCACTTGACAACTATCAGTTTAAACACGTAGGAGTTGCTAATTTGTGTACCTTGCCCATTTGTCTGATCTGCTGCATGCAGTTGTTTGTGTGGTGTCTCAGGCAGCGAGCACTCACTTAGCAGAATGTAGAGCAATGGGAAGGGAATGGTGTGCACTGGTTGAGGGAATTATGGTTGCCTTGGGAACTATTTTGCGACTATAGATGGTTAATTTGTGGTAGAAGAACACCTGATATTTTCTTACGTATTCATTGTAACTGTTAGAAAAAAAAGACTGGATACTTACACTAGTTATGTATTCAGCATTTGATAAAGAGTGAGGTTGGGTTTTTTTCCTTGCTCCAGTATGCCACTGTTACTGCATTTGATAAATCTAGAACCATGATCCTCTGGGAAGCGTGCAGACAAACTGCCTTCATGTCTTGGCTTATGTAGAGAGTGGAAAGGGAATGGAAGTTATTTTGTCTGTGTTCCACATACATATTTTGTTACTGTGTTAAAACTATTTGCTTTCACTCTGCTGTTACATATGCAAACATAGTGAGTTTGCAGTCTTAGATGATTAATCTTTCCACTTACCCTTGTTAATCATAGCTTCCTCATGGATTCATCTTTTTCTGGTTTCATGACATGCATTTTGTTAAAGCATCTCTAGCTCAGTAAGCTTAAACAAAAGCCTCTCTGTTGAAAAACACTGTGCTGAGTGAATTTGTGATTCTTTGCTTTATAACAAAACAAACCGTTCAGTTTTAGAGAAAACATTGAGTGTCGGAGAGAGTATGAAAATGAGGAATGCCGAAAATGAGTGACACTATTTTACCCATTATTGAAAAGATAGCAAAATTGAAGAATGGCAATTAATTAGGAGAATTGTAGTACAACAAGATCACCTACATGCAGTTGTGCTCTTTCATTTTACAATATGCCAGCAGGGCAAGGGTGAGTCTTGGGTATACATATATTTCTGTGGAGGCTTTTCTAACAAATGAATGAAAACATATCTGGTGTCAAGAGTTTAAGAACTGCATTTCCTGGGTTTTTGTGCCATTCTTTGTGAATTTCAGTTGCCTGGAATAGTTGATGGGCTTGTTTATGTTTGTCAAAAAGGGATGAGAGAACACAGCAAACAAGGAGATTAACTAGCCTGTTCTTGAGTTTGTTTTGCTTATAAAATGACCCAATAAAAGGATTTGTTTCCCTAAGATTTGTTTTCCCCTTGAAATCAACTTAGGCAAACAAGTGACCTTCACTTTCTAAACTGTAACCTGATTCTGCTTTGCATAGGTAGGTGTTCTAAATCCCTTGCACTAGCAAGCAGTCAAGAATCTCTGGGAACTGTCAACCTTGTGTTGTTATGCATTGATCTTTTCCTAAAATAAGTTTTCTTGTTGCTGGGAGAATGCCTGGACCATTAAATGACCAGTGGGTGTTTTTCCATTTGCAGAGATTGGTTTTAGTGCCAGTGCTGTGAACTGGCCACACTGGAATGACCAGCAAGGCTGTAGTCAGTTTTGCACTCAATGATATTGGCAAAGTTTGTGACTCCTGTTTCTTGTGGACAAAAAAATGTGGATTTCCCCTGGAGAGAAGCAGAAAACAGGCAAGAGGGAGGCTACTTGTGAATTCTTACCATCGCTACTGGAATGACTGGGAAAAATAAGAGCTCATTCTTTGTTGAACAGGAAGGTGAGTTTTGGTGTTATGTCAGCAAAAAGAAGTAGGTTGAATAAAAGGTTTTGACAAGCTGGATGTCCTGGATTCTTAACAAAAAATTTTAATGACATTGATAAATGCAGATGCTACAGAATTTTGTGGAAAGACATCCTGTAGTTATTTTTAAGTTCTATTGCTGCTGCTGGGTTGGTTTCAGTAGACTGTACAGTTTGACACAGAGTTGTTTGGGTGTGTATGCTGAGCTGGATTGTGAGAGAATTTACAGAGTGACAGCCTCTGGTTCAGGTGTGTCCAGGTCTTTGAGGGTATGTGGTGCTATTAACTGTGTAGTGAGGAACTAGGGCAGCTGAGTCACACAGAGAACCTGCCAAGCTGCAGGTCAGCTCCAGTGTCCTGTGATGTGTTAATCACTGTTAATCTCCAATCCTCAAAATTATGAACTGACAGTTGGCAAAAGCTTCTTTTGTATAGAGACTTTTGTGTATATAGATTGGTTTTAGATGTAGTAAAGAGCTAGATCTTGCTACATAAAAAAAAAAGCCAAACAACTTTTTCCATGGAAAAGTACAGTTAAGGCTTTGCATACTATTGTTTCTTCACTTAGTAATTTGGAGAAGATGAACATTCTGGATCTGTATCAACTCAGACAGTGTAATTAGTGGTGACTTGTCCAACTGGTAGTTGACCATGTTTGCTGTGAAAATCAAGTTTGGAAGGGTATCCTGTAAGGACAGATTTGGGGCTTTTCTCAAAGTCTGATGGTTCTTTAGGTTGGGTGTTAGGAAAAGGTTCTTCCCCCAGAGAGTGATTGGGCACTGGAACAGACTTCCCGGTGAGCATGGAGGGTGCATGCAAAGAACTCTTCTTCCTAAGTGACCTTGGCATATTGTCTGGAATAAAGCTTCTCCAGGGATAGAATAAGATACAGTGTTGATATCTTGCTGTGTCACTTTCAGCATATTGAAAACAAAGGTTGTAAGAGATACAGTGTAGTCCTAGTCACTGAAATGCTTCTTTCTAGCTCGTCCTGTCTGCACGTTTTTGGGAGTTTTTGAAGCGTTTATCCAAAGCTGTTGGTTTTCTTACCTAAAGCTAATGAAACTTAGGAGTTTGTGTTTCAGAAGCTCTTCAGCCTTTTATGTTATGACACATGAGATTTCAGAGGTCTGAGAAGCCTGCATTTGAAGTGACCCACATGGTACTGGAGCAGGGATGAAGATTCCATAGAAATACCTATTTCTCCTGTTGAATTGATCTCAACTCAAAATCTTAATGTGAAATTTCATTCCATGGAAGTCAGTCAGCTATTGCACAGTCCTAGTTGTTTAAGTAAGTTTTCTCAAAAGGAATACAGAGGTGCTTTATCTAGAGATTGAAGTGAGAAGGAGGTGTTAATAGTATTTTTTTCTGAATGAAGTCCTGGTTTGCCTGCAGGTGAGCTATTTATCTTCAGCTCAGTCCTTCTGCAAGTAAATATATATTTTGTTTCAGTTAGAGTGAACTTCATGCTTGTACCTCCCAACTGGGCAGTGCTGGTATAGATGTGATGCACTCGATCGATCATCATTGTGCTTCCCAGTTGGCAAAGTCTCATTAAAACTTGTAGGTTACGATTCTGTTGTGATTAATTCTTGTTCTTAAATACAGCTCTAAAATGTACTCTTGCTGAAATTGCTGGAAGCAAGCCTGATCTTAAAGGTGTGCAATATGATAACGCCGGCTAAAATTCTGTGAGGAACTCGATATCAAGCCTATGGTGGTAGTTTTCACACGTGCTGTTAAGAGTGTTCTTGGTGTGATATTGCTGTGTCTTCTGAATTCTTCTGTAGCCTCACATTCAGGAGGTGTCTGGAGTTTGGAAGGCAAGACCTTTATTTCAAGCTGTATATAGAAGACAAAAATCTTCATTTTTGGGGGCCTAGTGATAAGTACTCTTCACATTTCAGGTTTGTTTAGTTTTTGGTTTTTTTATCAGTCAAGCTAATTTCACTACATGTTTATTCAATGTAACTTTAGATTCATAGTGCCTTACTATTGGCCTTCTAAACACTGCAGAAAATTAAATTATTTGAAGTTATTTTAGTTTTTTTTCCCTTTGGTCTCACCCCAAAGTTTGTATGGAACATAAGATTAGAAGTACTTGATTGAATGTAAAGGCCCTGGAATCTGTGAATCCCAAATTTGGATTGTTCACTGTAGTGAACACCTTCAGAATGTGTTTACTGGTCTTAGCACCTGTGCAGTTCTGTGTTTTAGCTTTTGTGCTATGGTATGTTTTGAAAATGACTGGCATGCAAACCAAGAGGAGGGTGAAGGGAAATGTTCTGATTTTTAGTTTCTATTTTATTTTTAGTTGGCCTAAAGCTCTGCTTGAAAGTAGAACATTGTTTCCCATTACAAAAGGCAAACTGAACTGCTTTGAAGTGTTCTGCTGCATGGAATGTTATTTCCAGTACTTTCCTGGAAAGTTGCTGTAACTGAGATGTGTGGTAAACAAGTAGTGTTTAAGACTTTAATGACTCTGAGTGAGTGCTTGGAGTTTTGTTGTGTTTTGTTCAGTACCTCACAACATCTGGAATGTTCTTCCTTAATAATCTTCTTTTGTAATAAATGGTACCTTTGGGCAACGTAATATTTTCTTGTGGTGGAAAGGGGGTTGTCCAATCCAGAGCTAGATATCTCAGTGTTTTGAAATGCTGGTTTTCTAGGAAACAATGCCCTCACTTGTACATGTAACATGATTCAACCATTTGCAATTTGTATGACATACTGCTTTTATCCAAGACTTAGCTATAGCTTTTTTTCTTTTTCTCTCCACCTTCCATTTTGCCTGAAAGGCTCTGACTCATGGAGATTTTTTGTTTTGTACTCTTTCTAAGGTCCTTGTTAGTTTAATTGTAAAAATTGCTTTTGTACTTGGTGTGTGTAATCGAATTTCTGTGGTAGCATGTTGCAATTCCTTCTATGTGAGAAATAGTTTTGATGTGAAAAAAACAGCTATGGATCACAGGATAGCTGAGTCTTAATGTATGTTTGTAGCAGCTGTTGTGCTGGAGGAAGAAGATGCAGTTGTGTAAAACATTTCTATTATGAAGACAGACATGAATTTTTGAAAACTTTAAAACATTTTTTTCTCTACAGCATGTTTTCAAAGAACATCATTGATTTCTTCCTCTATATATTGTTTTTTTGGGCAGGAGGGGGTACTCGTGTTTTAACTGTTCTTGTCAATATTCTGTAGTATTATATGTTAATTATAGCAGCATGGAGGACTTAGTAACTGTTTCATGGTTGAATAATTGTTTTTATTCCCATCCATCCCAAGAGCGAAAGATTAGGAAGACGAATCAGAGTAGGTGAATGAGTTGCTACTGCAGTACAGTGTTTCCACTGGAGGGTACTTAAATTGTTGCAGCTTCCAGCTGCTCACAGAATCACAGAATGGTTGGGGTTGGAAAGGACCTCTGGAGATCATCTAGTCCAACCAAACCTAGGGCAGGTTGCATGTGTTTGTGTCTAGGTGGGTTTCTGCACAAAAGGACCCTCCTCAACCTCTCTGGGCAGCAGTTCTAGATTGTGACCACACTGTTCCTAACACACCCCAGGATACCATTGGCCTTCTTGGCCACAGGGACACACATTGCTGGCTTGCAGGGAACTTGTCCCCTGGAACACCCAGGTCCTTCTCCACAGAGCTGCTTTCCAGCAGGTCAGCCCCCAGCCTGTACTGGTGTGTGGGATTATTCCTCACCAGGTGTAGAACCTTGCACTTGCTTTTGATGAATTTGATGAATTTGGTTCCTCTCTGTCCAAGTCTCAGTGAATGGTAGCACAACCTCTTGGTGTGTCAGCCACTCCTCCCAGTTTTGAATCATCCACAAACTTGCTGAGGGTGTGCTCTGTCCGTTTATCCAGGTCATTTAACAAGTTCAGCAGGACCAGACCCAGTACCCCTTGGGGAACACTGCTGGCTACAGGCCTCCAACCAGACTCTGCTCCAGATCACAACCCTTGGTTTCCCTCTTCTGACAACTTTAGTTTAAAACTCTCCTCACCATCTAGACAAGCCTATGAACGAAGATTCCTTTCCGTTCTCTGAAAGATGGACCCATCAGTCCCTCACAGACCATGTTTCTCCAACCAAGTCCCATGGTCTGAGTACCCAAACCCCTGCTGGTGACACAGGGCTGCCTTAGCCTCCAGCATCTTTTCCTAGTGTGATGGGTGTTTCCTCTTCAGTCTGCAGAGCAGCTAAGCAGTTTGGCAAGGGCACCTCAGCCTTTGGGAGAGGTGGCCTTTCTTCCTCCTGCTAGTCCTTGCCATTGCAAGCCTCCACTCTTCAGCATTATTGCCCCTGTCCCTTCTGGGTGTGTTGATGGGGGACTTCTCGGCTCTTTGGCTGTGGACTGTGAGTGTGCTGCAGCCTGTGCTTGAAATCTGCCATCGAACTCCTTCCTACCATCTCCTGCAGCTCAGCCACCTGCTGCAGGAGGTCCAACACTGGGCACACCTTTTGCAGACAGATCTGTTACCTGTCCCTGCCCCAGCAGAAAGGTCTAGGCACTGGCACTTGAGGCCTGGTCATTTCAAATTGCTTAATCTCTAAGTATTAAGTCCCTCCAAAAATCGGATTTGTTCAGCTCAGCAGCCTTCAGGAGTTCACGCATCTGCCAGTATTGGAGAGGGCAGATAAGCAGCAGCTGAAAAATTTGAAAAGCCTTTTAAGCACCTAAAATGTGGTTGACAGCATCTCATGCTTCTCAGTTAAATCATCAAGGATCCATTCTGTATTTCCCCTTCTTCTTCCTGCTCTTGCTTTTGTTCTAATGAATGGACTTAGGAATGAAATATATTGTGTTTTTAAACCTTTGCTAGTTAAGGTTTAAATATGCCAATTTTATGAATGTAACCATACAAATATTGTGGGATTTTTGAGTTTTAAAATCCTCAAATGTGAGCTATAGCCTGCTGACAGTTCTGTGCTGCACCTTGATTGGAAAGTGAAGAGATGGTGTTGACGTATTTTTGTCTCAGCAATGGAAATTCCAAATGTTGCCCCTTTTTTACTGACTAACTGGTGATACTGCATTCTTTTGTATTCATTTTCATTAGAGTCCACTGTACTTGCAGTGAACAATTACTTACTAGGTTGTCCACTCTTACTTTTCTGCCATTCATCTGGCTCAGCTTTTCAGCCTCATTCTCCCCTTTCTTGAGGACAGTCTTCATTGTTCTTCTTCATACCTCTTTATAAGCGGTTTTGCATGGTTTTAGCTCAGAAGTTGAAAATGTTTGTGCTCGCTGTCTCTTACTAGTGCTATTCTTAAGTGTATCTGTCCTAGCTTTAAAGAACTACTAACAGATACTGTTGTATCTGGCAATGATATTTAGTTTCACTTAGCATTTTCTTACTGATCCGGAGAGAATCCATGCTGCTTTAGGGGTACATTAGATGTATTGCATTTGAGGCTTTTGATTTTGGATAGTGGGGGTTTGTTTTGTACTTCACGGGGTGTTCATACAAAAGCTGTTACTAATTTGATTTCTTTATTTTCTGGTGAAAGTGACATTTGAGAATTTGGTTAAGAAATGAACATTGCCAATGACTCAAGGCAGGTCTGGCCAGTGTTCCTAGATCTGTCAAGTTATACCAGAGTGTTCCCATGGCAGAGCACCACCAGGCCAGTGCTGTGCACTGGGAAGAGAATGGGAAGGGAGTTGCTAAAGCAGCCACAAATGGTGATGAGTCCCTTTGGTCCTCTGCTTTCTTGTCATGGCCTTGCTAACATGCATCATCTTCCTAGGAGTTCGTGTAAAGCTGGTCTCAGCAGCCTTGCTTCTGTGTAATCTGAATTTATGAACATGTATTTTGCTTGCAGTACATAGCCTTGCTGATGGTTTGGTAACATCACTGTACTTGAACTGCTCATGGTTGCAGGTTGGAAGGTTGGCTGTTCTTAGTGAAATGGAGACATTTCTGCATGTAATAAAATGCAGTTACTGTAAAGTACAAGTATTGTTATGTCTTGTATTTTGTTTACTTCTTTGTAGATCACTGTGCTTTATTATATTGATTTTTTTTTATTTTCCTGTTTAGTATGGCTGTTCTGGTATTTTGTCAACAAAGATGTTAATATGATTGATCTCAATACTTCTAACAGATTTTCTTAAAGATTTTGCAGTGACAGAGAAAAAAGATCGAAATTCACAGATACCTGTCAGACACCATTCTGTATTTTTGCCAACAATCCTGGTTGTCTTTATCCTTTTCCTTACAAATCCTCTTTATCCTCTACACCATCATATATATATTATTCTTTGTGAATATCAAGAATAGGAATCTGTTTCATCAGTAGGATGATCACAGGTGGTTTGCTTAAGCTGAGAATTTGTTCCTCTCCTCCTCCTCACCGTACCTAGCACTTTTCAAGATTGTTGGTCCAAGACTTTGCTGACAATATGCTTTAGTCCCTATTTTTTTTCATGTGTTTGGCTGGTTGGGTGTCCTGAGTTTACAAATCTTCATTATGTGAATTTCTTTGTGAACTTTTATTTAATAGTATGGCCATTATTTTTTAGGCTAAAATTGTCTGTTTAGTAATCTGAACCTAGGATTTTTGTCGAGTTCCCCAGTCTGAAGCTTAAACACTTCCTTGCTCTAGATTGGTTTTTTCTTCAGGTTTTGAGTAAGCACTTAGTGATGCATCTTCTCAAGGGGTTGTAGTTAGAGCTCTCACATTATCCAGTACTCGAAGTGTAACTGCTGAAGTGAAGGAAACTTTCAAGGGTTTTAAATAGTTAAAGTAATTCTCTACCTTTTCTTGACAGGGTAGGATCTTAAAAGAGGTTGGCATGCTTTTACTGTTGGTAATCGCTTTAGTAGAGGAGCTGGGAAAAGGGAAACAGTATGAACGCATTAGTTAAAAAATAAACAGCTGAACTGTTAAGAAATCCTGGCCAAATACCAAAAAGTAAAAATCTGCAGGGATGTTGAAGCTGCCTTTGACAGCAGCCTCTGGTATAGCCAGGATGAGATTTTAATTATTGCCTTTCATGTGTCTATTTCAGTCACGTCCAATATGCAGTGAAGAAATAGAACAAGTGGGTTGTGTTACGGTTCTTTTTTGCTGTTGTTGAGCAGACTAGCCTGAATACATTAATAGAAGCTAAGTTTAAAATGACCTGATAACTGCAAAATCTTCCAATGTGATTGCCATAAACTGTTAATCCAGTAACTATAAGTAATGTTTCTTTCCTTTTCACTTCTCAGTTTCTGATTCCAGACTTGATGTGATGTATATTTTCCCTCTGCATTCTGACTTGCAAGTGGTTGGTTTGGACTCAAAATGCTGTTTAAAAGCCTGACTCCATGTATTTTAATATAAACGTACTTTCAACTAGACATAGGTATTTAATAACCACTTACTGCTTTGTAACATAACCAAATGGCAAGGATAAAGAATGCAAATAACTGTGGAACTATAAAACTACTTACATATATTTAAGTATTTTATGGTCATGCTGTTAAAAGATACTAAGAATGACCTTTCTTCTTGGGAAAAACGGGTCCAAGTGCAAACCAAAAGCAAGTTACTTAAAATTATTTGTAATTACAGAGTGACCTGTCTGATTTAGATGAGTCTCTCCTTTTCAAACTTGGAGGCAATCACTACATGGATTGTGCTTGACACTAGGAAGCTAACTTCTGCATCCAAGCCCTGTGTGCATATCAGTATAGAACAGGATGATGGTTTGGTTTGAAGTTTAGGGTTTTTTGTGTCTGAAATAGTTTGAAGTTGTAATATCTGAGCCGCAAGCCTTTGCAAGTTGCTGAGGTGGCAGTCAAGTGACACAGCTCGGAAGATGACCTGGTGGCCTTAACATATGCTGTCTTCAAAAACATGGTCTACTTTTACTATTCCTATTTTTGAGTAATCATCTATGCAGTTAACCGATTTGACTTTAAGGCAGCAATGTGATACTATTATTAACGTGTCCTTAGGAGTTGGCTGTTTTGTCTAGAGCTGGTTACCAGGGCTGGCATCACTGTGCAGGCATAACTTTGGAAGAAATGCTTTCCAAAGGAGGTATTTCTGGCAGTGACATCAGATAACTTTGTATCTTTAAATGCCTGCCAATAAGTGAGCAGTGAGTTTGACTGTCAGTCGAGTTCTTTCACAGCTCAGGCTTCTTGAGTGTCACGACAGTTTGATCTGGCTGGCACTTGGAGGTGAGGGGGATCAGAGTGGCACCCTTGGCAATCAGGGAGGCCAGCACTGCTCCAGCATAGCCTCTGGAGCTCAGCATGGAAACTGTGTAATTCTAGCAGGGCTTTTTTCCCCAATCCTTCCACCTTGTGGAAATGCAGCTGTTCTGTAGTTAGCTGCTGTACAAAGTGGTCCCACAATGACTCGAGGAAACAATGTCACCTCGGCATTTGGTCAGTGTTTTTATTGGCACAGTTCCTCATGAATTAGTATTAAAACCCAGCTCTGCTTTTCCTAGCAAATAGGAAACAGAATTTGCAAGGGTTTTGTCCCCTTGAGCTTATAATTAGTACTCAGGAGCATGTACACAGACCCACGTGGTATACTCACCCATCCAGTGCCCAAGTGTGCTCATGGGGTCAGCAAGTGCGGAAAATGCCTTATTAAGCTGATCTGTTTTCAGACTCTGACAGTGATACAGATTTAGGGGAATGGTATGTGTGACCGTTTCCAGCAATGTTTGTAAGGTTTCCCAAGTGGAAGTGACTCTGGCTTTGAATCTCACCTCAGGGGTTTGTTTAATATATAATTTGGGTAGTCTTAAAAAATTCCATTTTCTTTCATGTGGGGTGTTACTTGTTCTGTGTTTAGAACACTTTTCAAATTATTAATGAATTTGTGTGTTATATTTTCTGGTGAGTCTTGAGGAAAAAAATTACTGAGCTTTTCTTTTCATAGCCAGCATGAAGGGATTATCTGTTCATCTTGTGAGTGGGCTTTGGCTTGATCCTGGGGTAGGTGGCTGTTGATTGAGCTTTTGGGGTTGTTCAAGTCCATCACTAAACAGTCGTTTGTTTTTCTGAGATTTCCAAAATGAAAATTTGGCAAGGGTGTTACATCTGCTATGGATAACAAGTCTCTTGAGCAAGATAACCTGGTAATCAATGTTGGCATGTATGAGAAGACATCATCATCTTTTGGATTTTTTTAACGCTATTTAACTCTTGGTTTGTACTTCAGTGAGTTTAAATGTCTGTGCCTGTATCTTCAGTGGGGAAACACTGCTTCTTTGTGTACTGTGTTGAAGAGTGGACTGGTAATGTCTTCATATGACTTCAGTGAATGATGTTGTAGAGGTTTGGTGTAAGTTATTACTAAGAGTAAGTTCAGCTTAATGTGTTAGGTTTTAATAACATTTTTTTTTCCCATGATATCCCTCCTGTGCATGCACGATACTTTCAGTTTGAAAAAATTCTACTATATTTTCTTCTTTGGTAATATTATTCATAAAGCTTTGAAAATATGTGTTTTCTGGAAGCCAATAACTTTTTAAAATATTGCAGCCCCTGCTCCGGCCATCACTGCCACAGCTACTAAAATGGAGGTGGTTTCAGCAGAGGTCAACAGCTTGCTCCCTGAGGAAATCATGGACACCGGCATAACTCTGGTGGAAGATGACAGCATCGAGGCCGTTATCGTGTCTTCACCGATGGCAGACTCTATTCCCATGGAAACAGAACTGGAAGAAATAGTGAACATAAGCTCCAGCAGCGACTCCTCAGCCACGACTACAGCCACGGTCACCACGGAATCAGTTCCTGCACCCAGCAGCCACTCAGGAGATGCAGCACTGAACACCACAGCCCCAAGCTCTGATGTGAATGCAGCTGTAAAGCCTGCCTTTCCGGGTGGCCTCCATAAACTTGGTGCTCAGACCCCTGTCACTATCTCGGCCAATCAGATTATTCTGAACAAGGCCACCGATATTAAAATAGGCAGTCAGAGTATTAAACCAGACGGGCAAAAGCTGATTGTAACAACTTTGGGCAAGTCTGGCCAGCCTATTGTTTTAGCATTACCCCACAGTCAGCTCCCGCAGTCGCAGAAGGCCGTGTCCCAAGCCCAGGGTGGAGACTCCAAGGTACAAGGCCAGCAGATCAAAGTTGTCATTGGAGGTCGGTCGGAAGTGAAACCTGTTGTGGGTGTCTCAGCTTTGACGCAGGGAAGTCAGCTCATAAACACGGCGGCCCAGCCCTCTGTCTTGCAGTCCCAGCAAGTAAAAACAGTACAGGTAAAATGAGTTATGCTGATGAAACATCTTAAAACCAGTTCTGTTGCTGCAATTGTTGTCTGTTTCCTGCACTGATTGACACACTGTTGCTTTCAGCCTTTGCATTTATTCTTTGTATTAAAAAACACAATGCTGCTCTTAGCCCATGCTTTCATCTGTGGATGCGTTTGCCATTTTATGCTGTTTGCCTCTAGCTACTGTCTGGAAACTTAGGGTTTGCCTCAGAGAAAGTGAACTATTCAGTAAATTGAAGATAATTTTCTTATTATTTTCATTTTATAAAAATAAATCCTACATTCTTTCAGGAAGACTGAATTCAACTCTATATGTCTGTTGTTCTTTATTCAAAGCATACTCTCCTTTATGGAAGAGTAGCTTCTGCCTATAATGTTCAGTTTGTTTAAATAAACTCTCTGAAAAAACTTTTAGCACCTGAAATAGAACAGAAAGGTGTATCTTGTCTGCCTCAAATCTAGTTAAGCTTGTTAATAGATGCTGATGGACTAGACACTGTCGTAAGCTGAACACTTCAAGGTTTTGTTCCCAATCTCTGGCATGGATCTTGAGATATTTGAAACCACAGAGAATCTGCTTGGATCTGAAAACGCGTTGAAAAGATTTGGGTTATGACCCAAAGGGTCTGATTCTCAGGTGCTATGTGGCAGAACTAAATGTGAGTGACTTTGTTCTAGTTGGCAGTGAGGCAGAAATAAGACCTCTTAAAGTGAAGGACAAGTAGAAATCAATGCAGATTATGATGGAAAAATATTTATTTTACTGTCTAAATGAAATGAGAAATTAAACACTTCAGCATGCTATTAAAAATAATCAGCTGCACATAAAAAATTACATTTAAAACATTTTATTAGCCAAACGTTCCTTGGTTAGTATTTCATGGCAGGTGAATGAGATCAATTCTGAATACTTTTTTAAAGCTGCAGATGATTCCTGCACCAATTTCTACTTTCTCCTTTTTGTTGCTACATCATATCTGTGGAAACACATTTAATAATGGCCATTTAAAACATAAATGATTGTCACTATAGCTTTCAAGAGTCTCTGCTCTTTACTCAGCATAGGAACATTTAAGAGTGGATCAGTTCCTGTTACTTGGCTTCCTTATTCACTGCTAAGTGACAGATACAGGAAACTGAGGAGAACGACTTAGCTGTGATGTGGTTTTTCCTTGAATGAGATGACTTGTGCTGTCAGTGACTTGGCCATTGATCTCTGCCATTTGCCACTGTGAATTCTACAGGTTCCTTAGCAGAAGCTCTTACTAATGGACTTACATCCATTTTTAAATCTAGTTAATTGCAGTTTTGTTGTGGTTTCTTTTTGTTAAGCCTTTGGTTCCTTTTTCAAAACAGATTGAATTATTAGCCTTTGACATTCCTTTTTTCCCATATGGAGAGGAGGAAGTAGAAATGAAAAGCAAGAAGGCAAGGTTAGCACCCGATACTGCAGGGAAAATGATTGGATTAGCACTTCAGACAGTGCTTTTCCCTGTAGAAGATAACTGAAGTATCAGAGTGCTATACCCTGAATGAGGAGGTAATGTGGGAGGTAACCCACACCTTGAGTTCCTGTCTTAGAAAATGAAGTGATTCATTTTACCCCATCACCCTGAACAAGCCCCTTAAGCTTTCAGTGAGTGGAAAAGGAGGCTGTGAATGCCTCCCTGCCTCTCCGTGGGTCATGTTTAACTTCTCTTGTGGCTTTGGGACTCAGATATTTCAGATGGAGGGCAGCACAGGAGCTTGACTTGGTGCTGAAAAGTGAATTGACAAAGATTAGATGACAAAGAGCCCTTATCAGTTCTTGTGGTCACTGTCATAGGGGCTTTGCATATCATTAGAGAAACTCAATTGCCTTGACATCTAATCTAATCTTGTAATCTAATTGTGACAGTTGAAGTCTTAGCACCTGAGGCATAATTGGTAGAGTTGAGCAAAATGTTTCTTGGAATTTGGCTCCTTCTCTGCTTACAAGTCAAGATGTATGAGACTGTGAGATGCAAAGTGTGGCAGGGCCTCTGGATCTATATCCAGAAGTTAATTACTGTCCTTAGCAGTTTGTCCTGATTTAGTTGAAACTACTGCCGTGGATGTGTGGGAAAAAAACTGTTGGGCAAATGCATCTGCTTTCAGCGTGTGGCTCCTGCCTGCCTATCGCCTTAAAAGTGGTGGTGTGCCTGCTGCTCTACTACTTTAGTCCAGGTACATTAAGCAGGAGTTTGGCCTTGCACGTGACTCTGAACTAGGTGTCCAGACATCGCCACGGCTGTCATTAAGTCTGACTTGTGCTTGTTTTGCTGTGGTAACTGGCTCTGGTTTTTACAGTGTCCATGGCATCATTGCTACCATGGCAAGGCAGCTGCTAAGCCATCGTTGTGGCTTCATTTCATCACTGAAAATGGACCTTGTGCACTCTCTTAACCTCAAACTCCCATTCCTAGCTCAGTTTCTTCATCTCTGAAGTAAGCTGTCCTTTTCTATTTCTGGAGTCCCTTATTTTTCATACTATGCGAAATATAAATTACACAGAGAGTAGGTACGTGGACAGACTCCCAAGAGGTCATCTAGGGAGTGGATTTATAGTGTGTTAGCTCCTTTATGGTGGCTGACTATGTGGATATCCAGCAGTAGATGTGAGGTATTGAGTGTGCCTATGTCTGTATGAATAGAACAGAAAACAGAGTCCAGCCGTATGCACTTGCTAGCTCATCTTTAGTGGAAAGTGTTTAGGAAGACATAACTTGACCCTTTATGTCAAGTTGCCTGCAGGTAAATCTCTTGACTTCTGTAGAGGAAAGAAAGTTGGTGTGTGCTGCTAAATAATAACATTCTTACAGAAGAGGTTGTTGCTCCATGGAATATTTTTGCAGTCTAACTCAAAGCAACTTGCAGAGGGCATGCTTAGCTTACATAGGCAGGGGAATAATGTTAAGCTTCTTGTGATCAGTACAGGCAATGGCAGAGTGCTCCAGAGAACTTGCCCATTCTGAAGTATCAAAGGGGCATCTTGATTATTTCCTCTGGCTCCTTCAATCTCTACTGAAATGGGTAGTGAGTTTCACAGTGATGCCTAGAAGCCTCTCCCTGGTGGCTGGGGTTATCCAGTGGCATAAACCTCAGAAAGGCTCGCTTGGCAGCAGGAGGGGCAGGAGTGCTGTTCCTCATTTATAACCAACCACATTTGTCTTGCTGTTTCCTAAGCCCTGAGGGGTTAGTTGTTTATTAGACCTCCTTCTTTATAGAAAAACAGTTCCCTTAAAAGGCAGGGGGAAATTTATTTGAGGAGGATACTGCAAGTTGAGTACGAGGGGAGCAGGGCTACTTGTGTTGACCTGTTATTTTGGGATTTTTTAAAGGTTTTTTCTGAAATCCTTGGTGTTAATCGTCGCTAGTATTTTACACACATTCATGTAAGTCATTTAGGCACATTTATTGACTGTTACTGGGAAGCAACTGCTGTTATCCAGAGCTGGCTGTTCCTGCTGAGTGTTCATCGTGTTCTGAGCCAGACTTTGCTCTCACTTCAGAGAAAAAGCAGTAGCAGTCGAGTTGCAATAATACCTTATGGCAGAGTAAGATTAATTTAAGCAAAACAGAAATCTCAAATCAAGCAGATGAAATGTGTAGATTTTATCAGAAATTAAAATGTGTCCCAGCTGGAAAAAAAAATTACAGATAAAATGTCTGCTCATCTATCAGCTGTATATGTGCTAAGATAATTGAATCCTTGAAATGTTAAAATGGCTTTGAGTTAAATTTGTGAACAGGGCAGTGAATGAAGCTTCCTTCTTCAAACAAAATATGTTTCAAAGTGTTAGTTAATATAGCTCCAAAAAGTACAGGTTTATTTCTCCTCTGTTTCATTTTAAAGCCTTGACAATTGTGTATCACCTATAAAGCACTTAATGTGGCTGAGGAGCAGTATATTTGTTCTGAGATGGAGCTTTCCTCTGAGGAGCACCTGTACTGTAACTAAGGAGCAGCACATGGCTTCCTTTAAATGAGATCCATTCTCTGGTAGTGACTGATGTCAGAGCTGCTCCTTGCTGGCTTCCCTTGGCTGGGCATAGCTTGGGCACACAGCGGTGCCCTTGGCTTTCCATAGCAGCCTGCAGGGCTCCAGTGCCATGGCAGAGGGGAGCTCCAGCTTCCCAGGCTGTGCCATGATTGTGCTGCTGGGAGCTGGGGCAGCCTCACGTGTGCTTTTTGTGGAGCAGTTGAGCAATTTGCTATGTGCTACTGAGTACTTTGAATGTTGTGGCTTTATGTGATTGTAAAAAAGGTGTTTTCAGGCGACAGATTATACAGATAGGGTTTTGTGTAGGAAACCATAACTTCCAGCCTACTCAGTTGCTTCATTTGAGCATTTGTAACTTTCTCAGGCTGTTGAAAGTAGCTGTCAGCTCTGTATCTTAGCACATCAGGCAGATTTCTGATTTAGGAGCTTGAGTAATAAAGATGGCTCTGTGCCTTTGAGAGGTGGCTCCCCACGTGGATGTTAATGTTGTGCCTCTCTGATATTGCTGGAGTTGATGATGGCTGGTTCCCACAGGATGTGCTTGAGAGTGTGTGGTGGAGGAGAGGCAGGATGTGCCTGACCTGTAGGGTGGGCAGGTGTAAGGGCTTCAGTAATGCCTTCCAGTGTGCTCACATAGACTCAGGCCATGTCCATAGGCAGCCTCTGCAGTCAGCAGTTTGAAAGTCTTTAGAAAAAGTCAACCTCTAAATTGAACTATTCACTAGCTGGGTGCCAGTGTATAAAAACTGTTGGAATAAATGTATCTGGTAGTTAACTTCTCTCAGTGTGGAAAAGGGGGAAACGTCTTCTTTAAAAAGTCTAAACTCCTGCTTACAAAGATTTCAAGCTGAAATGATCTGTCATTGAATTGCTTTACGTGTTCTTGGTCCAGCTGTGTTTCAGGAGACTGGATTACAACAGGAAAATAGATCCCCTTGTACCTGGAAGTAGCCTACTGATTTGTTCTTGGCTAGTGAGTACTCAAAACTTTCAGGCACTGATGATCCATGTACTTTTGGGGAACTGTTACAGAAGGCATTTTCCCCATTTGTAAAACAAGTTTGCTGCTATGTCAAAATGGTCAAGAGATGTTTCAGAGCAGTAGTGGTCATATTTAAGTCACTGGGGGACAAGTTTTGTCCTGGTTGGCTGAAAAAGAAGTGACTTCATTTAAAGCATCATGTACTGAGAGTTGTGCATTTAATTTAACATTTTTATGTAAACCAACCACACGTAAGAAATAATTTCAGCATCTTGAAGATGAGATGTTTGCACAGGGAGCTATGTTATGAAAAAGCTGAGAGGGATTTGGCTGTCCTACTTTGGTAGCTGGTGTTCTGAAGTGTCAAGGATAGTCTCCTAGTTCTTTCCATAGGGAGAAATGGAGATGAAATGCAAGATACGCAGTTACTCTTCTAACTATGTGTGCAAATATTGCCCTTTTTATTTTTTAATGTACTTAACAATACAATAATTTAGATCCAAAATGCTCAAGTTACTTTAGATCTTTTTTCCTCCATCTTTTAGATTGCGAAGAAGACTCGAACGCCAACTTCTGGCCCGGTGATCACCAAGCTGATATTTGCAAAACCAATCAATAGCAAAGCTGTTACAGGGCAGACCACTCAAGTGTCACCAGTCATTGCAGGTTGTACTACTTTGACTTGTTTTGCTTTACCATTTTTTAAAGGTTTTCAAAGAAATGGTAATTGTAGAAATTCTTCTGTCTCAACCATTTTACTACAGTTTCTGTCTAAGTACCTCAAGCAATTGAAAAAACAAAAATCAGAAAACTTTTTGGGTAGAAGCAGATGAATGCAGTTGTTGGTACCTTTATACTTAGCTCATTCAGAATAATCTTAGTAATTGCAGGGTTGCTTTTACTGCAAGGTACTTTTACTACATGGATTTTGGGAAGGAGAAAAAAATACCCCAGAGCCACAGAAAAGATTACTTGATAAACAGAAAGTATTTGTAGAAACATTACATAAATACACAGGGGGAAAGAGAGACACATGCTTTTGTATTACTTTAATCTGCTTATAGTTGGACTTAAAGGTAATACATGCAAGTAACAGAAAAAAATGTTTGAATGAAGAAAGTGAATAAAGCTGTGTTGTTTTTGTGAAGTTGCTCACCTACTTTAAAAATAAACATCGCAGAAGTGTCGAAGAAAGTAATTAAGGCAAATCAGGAATGGTCTTTCTCTTTGGAAAACAAATCTATGTATCCTTAAAAAAAAAGCCCAACCAACCACAGAACAACAATAAAAACTCCACGAAAATTAAAGAAAAAACCACACTGTAATACCTTGTTTATAATGGCAGCATATCTGTTGCTAAACATCTTAGACATCTAACTTTTCTGAAGAAGACAAATGTAGGGAGCCAGAGTAATTTTTAGAGCTTTGAAGGATGTCCTTTAGTGCTTACAGATTGATCAACCTAAGTAGACCTAAAATCTTTTTCACATATTTAAACAAATTTGTTAAGTCTTTACAGCACTGGCACTTGAGCTGGTTTTTAAAAGGATGCAACTCTCTCCTGTATTCAAAACACTGATAGATGCCGGTGAATGGCACATAGCTGTAACATAATCTTTTTCTTGAGTTGTCAGGCTGCCTGCAGCCTGACCTGTGTTTCAGGTGAAAGAGGGATTCCCCATCCCATTCCCCAGTTTGTCCCCTTTCTCAAATTCCCTACCAAATATACAGACCTGTAAGAAGATTGCTGTGTTTATAAATACTTGAATTAAGCTGTTTCTCTGTTCAAAAAAACAATCCAAACAAACAAAAAACTCAACTCAAAAACATTAGAAATGACTTGCAGTTTTTAAATCAGTATGTTTAAAATCACTTGTGCCTGAGCTTGTGAGAGAAGCATCACTGGGAGGTAAAGTTGCTTCACTAATTGAGAGGGAAATCTTTGAATATCGGTTTTTCCCTCACCCTTCCAAACAGCCAGCACAGTTTGCCAGCTTTGAGAGGCTGGCATCACTTTCTGGAAGATGCAACGTTTGTGGTTTGTGTTTTGATTTTGTATGCATGTTTTCATGAATCTGATAAATATTTTTAATTGGCTGGAAATTCCTGCAAGCTGAGGTGGAAGTTGTAAATTTGAAAGACTTGTCAATATAAGCAACCAGATTCTGTTTAGGAAGCTGATGCCAAGGGGTGCAGAGGAGATGTAGTGAGAAATGGAAAGCTGTCACCAAGAAAGTAACTCAAAGGATTGAAACCTCTAGATGGTGAAATTCCCCACAGACTGACATTCTGCATGTGACTTTAGCAGCTGCTGGCAACTATCTATGCTGTTAGTTAAGACTGCACAAAAGTGGTTATTTTACAGCACATAGACCTCAGAGGAAATCAGCTTTCCGTGAGGATAGTGCTTTTCCTTGTTAGTTCCAGTTGACTTTAATTGTTATGCCACTAGTTGATTTTGGATGGAAAAGTTATGCTGGTATTTGTTTGTTTGTTTCTTATGTTTATAAATATAGTACAAGAGAATGGGTGACAGAAGCTATAACAGAAATGAGTCTGAACCAAAGTGGAGCAAAGGAAAGCTCAGTGGTCAAGCACTCTTTGGAAAGAAACTTAGAAAGTATGAGAAAAAAATCTGTTTTCCATTCTGGGAGTTCTGCAGTATTGCTGAAACTGATGTCATGATTTGGAGCTGCTGTTTTTGATGTTTAATCTTTTTTGGCATTGTAAAAAAAGAGAGAATTTATGACACACACATGAAAACATGGGTGGTAGTGTGACTAAAAACTGTTAGGCGGTGAAAGAAACAGTCATCAACAGAGGGGAAAAAACCAAAACCAAAAACCTCAGAGTTGATTGTAGACAGACCAAACACCTTTCTTTTGGTCACTGTAACACAGCTTGTTTTTGATGGCTGAGGTTTTAAAGGAAGTAGTCCCCCACAGATGCTCAGTTTCTCTGTACATTGGCAGCAGCCCAGGGCTTTCTCAGGAAACTGCCAGCTGGCTGGGGGTTTGTGTGTGGTGCAGGTGTATTGGAGGGCTCTGCTCCTCAGGATGCTGTCCTGGCTGTCAAGAATTATCAGCTGAATGACATGGAAAGCTCAATGTGCATTTTGGCTCTTTGTTAAAGCCCGAACTGTCTTTTTATTTGTAATAATGGCAATTATTTTCTTCTTTGTTGCTAAACCTAACTTAAAGAATGCCAGTGTCCTTCCTGCCAGGTCATACACTCTCAGAAGTAGGGCTCAATTGCACAAATGGCAGGGAAAACTTTGCTTTAAAAGTTAATGTGATCAGGGATAACTGGAGCTGATGGTATCTTCATTGTTTATAGGTAGGGTTTTTTCACAGTCTGCTCCAGGGACACCACCAAAGACAATAACGATCTCTGAGAGCGGAGTCATTGGATCATCTCTGAGTACAGCAACACAACAGACACCGAATAAAATAGCTATCTCACCACTCAAATCCCCCAATAAGGTAAGGACCTGTTCTGGCTGCAGCCTTCTATCCCTCCTGCACAGTGGTCTGAATGGAGCTCTCTGTGTCTTTGCTACAAGCTGTTTATTATCTCTCCAGAGATAATAAACATATCTCCAGAGTCCATAAAAATATCTCCAGAGTCTCCATTTCGCATCACAATGCTCTGTGGTAATGCCCTAATTTAGATTTTTTTTCCACTGGCTCTCTTACTATGGTTTTAAGTGGATATGCATTACTGCATAGTTTCCCATTCCTGCCATTTCTTACCATTCCCTAAGCATCCATTCTGAGAGCAGCTGTTCCCTCTTAGCCAAGCACTCAAACTATTTTTAATGCCTTCATAAAACGTCGACAGGCTGTTTAAGAGGAGACCTCAATAATGTTAATAGGTCAGCACTTATTAACCATTGCCTGTTACTGCACAGGAAATTTAGTCTTCCCTGATCACTTCTGAAGTAAAAAAGATTTGCAATGGTCCTTGACAAACACAGAGCTAGAGATTTCGCACAGGTCAAGGTGACACTTGTGTTTCAGATTTCATAATTGTCTTGAGAAGAGGAATATTGCTGGAGAAAAGGAGGTAGGGGGACAAGATGCACAGTGCAGACAAACTAAATGCCACGTATGAAAAGCAAAGTAAAAATAAAGAATTCTTTTAGTTTGGCTGTGTTTTAGTGATGTAATGTTTACACAGATGGAGCAAGTGACTAGTGTTTGACAATTATTAGTAAGAGAAGCAACATAACGAAGAAGTTAATTTTGATTCTAAAGTTGCTTTTTTTAACTAGGAGTGAGTGTGAGAAGACTCTTTAGGGTTACGTCTTGAATTTACTGTAGATAAGTAATTCTAACTATCTGATTTTTCTTAAAACATAAGGAAGTTTAGAACAGAAAGTAGAAAACCAGCCTTGGAAGGGGTGTGGTTATACAGAGATGTGGTCAGAAGACTGAATCTCTGTGGGAAACTGCAGTGTGGATTTGAAAGTACTTACATTCTTATACTTTGACTGAATCAGTAGTGTGAGATGAGATTTTTTTTTCTTTTCAGCAGCTTTTCTTTAAAATTTCTATTTTAATAGAAATAGTCCTTGTACCAGTTATGAAGCTTTTATTTAGAAGATCCCACTTGACAATGCTCAGGCTTCAATGGGATAGTTTCCTTAAAAAAAACCCCAACAAAATGAATGAAAAGACAACCCCTCCCTCCCACCCGGATGCTGTGCTAGGTTTCTGCAGGAGCCTTTTGGTGCTGGAAACCAGTGAAGCCTTCAAGTTCCTAAGGGATCTATTTGCTGTTGTTGCAGCTGGACCCGTGTGAGTTGTGGCTAAATGCAGTCTCTTATTCACAGAAGGAGCTCTGTTCTGATGGAGAGCTGTGCAATCTTGAGGAGGGGAATGTGTATGTACAGGGTCCTGTATCCTGCGCAGAGGTTTAAACTGCTTTTTGTTTTGCCAAGCAGCTAACAGTGGTGTCAGTGGCCTCCCAGCCTCCCAACTCCCCCCAGAAGACGGTGGGCGTCCCACTGAATGTAGCGTTAGGACAGCAGATCCTCACAGTGCAGCAGTCAGCACCCTCCTCCCCTGGGAAGGCTATAGTCAACCACACAACCACCCAGGTACAGACTGACTTTCCTTTGTCTTCTGGTGTNTTTTCTTTAAAATTTCTATTTTAATAGAAATAGTCCTTGTACCAGTTATGAAGCTTTTATTTAGAAGATCCCACTTGACAATGCTCAGGCTTCAATGGGATAGTTTCCTTAAAAAAAACCCCAACAAAATGAATGAAAAGACAACCCCTCCCTCCCACCCGGATGCTGTGCTAGGTTTCTGCAGGAGCCTTTTGGTGCTGGAAACCAGTGAAGCCTTCAAGTTCCTAAGGGATCTATTTGCTGTTGTTGCAGCTGGACCCGTGTGAGTTGTGGCTAAATGCAGTCTCTTATTCACAGAAGGAGCTCTGTTCTGATGGAGAGCTGTACAATCCTGAGGAGGGGAATGTGTATGTACAGGGTCCTGTATCCTGCGCAGAGGTTTAAACTGCTTTTTGTTTTGCCAAGCAGCTAACAGTGGTGTCAGTGGCCTCCCAGCCTCCCAACTCCCCCCAGAAGACGGTGGGCGTCCCACTGAATGTAGCGTTAGGACAGCAGATCCTCACAGTGCAGCAGTCAGCACCCTCCTCCCCTGGGAAGGCTATAGTCAACCACACAACCACCCAGGTACAGACTGACTTTCCTTTGTCTTCTGGTGTGTCTGTGTCATTGCTTGCTGGAAACTCGAATGTTGGACCACAGGTTGGTGGCGGTCCATCTGATGGTGTTCTTAGAATGGTGTTTGCTTAGGAATTGGCAAAAGTATTGCCCTGAGAAGCGTATACTTCTTCAGTTGAGGAGTGCAAACCATTGCAAGCCCATACAAGGGCATACTGTTAGAAAGCAGCTTTCCATCCTGGAAAGCCCCACTTGGTGCAAATTCTTGTTTCTGTATACCGGATCTCCCAAGTCACCTGAAGAGCTCTGTGACACGAGGAGGAGTTCTTTGGGTGGTTCTCTTTCTTTTGCCAATGTTTCTATGCCACTGCCTAGGGCTGCTTTCCAGGTATTTCTGAGGTTTGCAGCAGTGGAGTTCATGTTCCTGCTGTAGAGGTCTGCATAAGCAAAACACCATGGGCTGAAACCTAAAGAACTAGAAATTATTAATTTCCTATGTCTCATTTCTAGAAAAATGTGGTTTTCTGGAATAGCTTTTATAAATAGTTTTGCTTTAGTAAGTCGCAAAACAAAACTGACCTTTCCTACAAACTACAGTTTTTACTGTTTTCCTCTTTTGTGATCTTAGGTGAATCTTTTTGTGTCATTATATCTGTAGTCCTGTTTTGGTAAACATGAAGGGATGTGTATGGGTGCAAATATATCCAGAGTGTGGATATTGCTGGGAGCGGACATGATCAGCATGAGAGCAGAGATTCAGAGTCTTATCTTACTGATACGGGAGATAACGGGAATGCTGATATGTGGATGTGGACACCATTCAGATTTGAATTTTATTTTTTTTCCACAGGGAAAACTGTCTTTTGAAATAGTTGTTGGAAGGTTAAGTCTCTGTAATGCAAGCACCCTAAGTGAGAAAATTGAGGTGTCTGTGGGGTATACATACAGAGTTGTCATCCAAAGCTATCTGACACAACACAAGGGCTTCACCTGTCTTCACTGAGCTCAAGAACATGCCTTAGAAGAAACTGTCCCTTGAATTTTACAATTTTCCCAGTTGTCCTTGGATGGCAGTCTCTAATTTGTGTGCTAGAGAGAACTTTGCCCATACTGGTCTCCCTTTGATAATGTTTGTGACTGTGTTTGCACATAGTGCTTATTTTGATGCTCTGGCCTGTTAAGGTTTCAGTGTATTAGGAAAAAATAAAAAATCCCAAGAAAACACCTTTTAGAAGACCAGGGGTTTATTTCTAGTAAAATGTGTGCAAATTGAGATTTCATTTGTGTAGTTGCTGAAAGCTGGGGAGCTGGGAAAATGGTCTCATAAGAATTCACATAATACTGTCAACCAAATGTAATACTTAAAAACTTGATGTCAAGGACAATATGCTTAATATAAATAGTAAAAAATACTGAGATTAAAAAGCTGAGGTCTAAAAGAAATTAAATGGAAGGAGAAAAAGGAAGAAATCAATGTTTGAGGTTGAGCAAGTCTGGAAAAAGAGGTTGTTATCAAACCAGTAGACTTATGAATGTATATAAAGAAAACAAAACTTTCTTGTTATTAGTTTGTAGTTTGAAAAAAGTTGGAAAGATGAACTTTTACAAATTTCAGGTATACTGATTCTCCAGCTGCAAGGTAGCACAGGTCTGCTGAGCTCCCTTCCTTTCACCATTTTGCCTTTTTTCTTAATGAATTTGTTTTGCTACTCCTCATTGTTCTTGCTTCTTTCATTTCTCAGCTTGTACTTTCTGATGTCCATCAATTTAAGGATTCTGTTCCATTTTCCTCTCCAGGGTTGCACAGTGATTTCTGTGGATTAATCACAAACTATCTTAACAGAACATATCTGTACACATGCAGATAAATCATGCTGCAGTCCAGCGCAAGCTGCTCTACAAGTTCTTACCATGTGCTTTTAATTGTAGGAATATTTCTATCTTTGGTTGTTTGATTGTGGAAAACAAACTGATCCATGTTTTCTGTAGTCACCTGAAACAGTTTTGGCAGATGTTGTATCTGGCAAAGTGGACTGAGTCACCCTACTCCTGTAAATACTGGTTTACTCTGGTGTTTGGTGTAGAGCATTGAAAATGGAACTGAGTTTACTCTGAGCTGTTGAGAGGCATTTAATCTCTTTGCATCTGTTCTGCTTTTGAAAGCAAGAAGGGGGTAACTGACTTCATCCCAAGGGTGTGAGTGGTATGCTAGACTTGCTCACTAACGAATTGAGAAATAAACATGCTGATGTGTTTTCTGCCTTTGTACAAGTAACTTCGTGCTGTCTGTGTTGGCTTAACAGGCTGTGAAATCAGCAGTGCAGACCATTACTGTAGGAGGAGTGGGTGCATCTCAATTTAAGACAATTATTCCCTTGGCAACTGCACCCAATGTTCAGCAGATTCAGGTACCTGGAAGCAAGTTCCATTATGTCAGACTCGTTACTGCCACAACAGCCAGTAGTTCAACCCAATCTGCCAGTCAAAATCCCAGTACGAATACTCAGCCTCTGCAACAGGGTAAGTGCTGGTGGTAACGTATTGTCTGAAGCTTCTGTTGGGTTTTTCTTTCATGTTTGTTCTGTAAGGATTAAAATGAGTACATGACAGAGATCTGTGAAGACTGCCAGATGTACTTGGTTTTGTAGTAAGACTTCTATAAATTCCATACTCTGCTGCTACCTCTGTGAAAATGCTCCTTTGTGTCAAATTGCTCTGAATCCTGAAAGCATTTTAGGTTGCTTTTCCCTAGTTTACCAGATTTGTGGGTGGTTCATGGCAACTCCCATCTGCTCTATATGAAAAATGTGAAGGCGGGACAGCCCACAAGCATATTGCCAAAGCTCCTGTAACATGAAGGTACTTCCATGTAAATTGCTTTAGAAGTGCCAGATGTTTTTGCTGGTTTCTGTCCATGCTTTCCAGAGCTGTGATGGAATAAAAGATTTCAGAGGGAAAAGGGCTGTAAGGGAAATCCAGTGTCCAGAGGAGATCTGCACCCAGGCTGGTTTTTTACACCCTTGCCATGAAATGTGTGTACATAGTCTTGTGCCAAATACCTCTTTACAAAGGAGTTCTTCAGACTCAAGTGTTACATGCCATGAGTTACAGTGTTCAGTACCTCTGTGTTATGCACATGTGAAAGTTTGAAGGGCTGAACTGTGGAGTTGGAGTGACTAACACACATTCATATGATGTTGTTTCTTGACACCAGCAAAGCCTGTGGTGGTGAATGCGACCCCAGTGCGTATGTCAGTTCCCATAGTACCTGCACAGACTGTGAAACAGGTGAGCTAAGTTTAAATCATGTAATATTCCTGACCTGTTTTGGCTGGACAAGAAAAAAAGTCTGCTTCCAGCTCTGTAATCAAATGTTCTGTTAATGAAAGTGTGTTCTGAATGAGTGAAACACTGGTTTCGTAAAGACCTCTTTTATCTCCAGGTGGTGCCCAAACCAATCAACTCAACTTCTCAGATAGTCACTACCAGTCAGCCCCAACAAAGACTTATCATGCCAGCCACTCCACTGCCACAGATCCAGCCCAACCTCACCAACCTCCCCCCAGGCACTGTGCTGGCACCAGCCCCTGGCACGGGAAACGTCGGCTATGCAGTCCTTCCAGCTCAGTATGTCACACAGGTATGGGCTTTCCCAGAGATGGTGAAGGAAATGCTGCTGTCGTGGAACATTCTGCCTTCCTCTTAAAGGTTCCTGCTCCGTGACTGTCACCTGACACTGAGGCAACAGTTTCTCTTAGGCACCCTTGGCGGAATGATGATGGCACTAAATCATAGTTGCAATTAAAGCTTTATTTTCTCAATAGGTTTCTTTATTAGCATAATAGCACGAGTTTCTATAAGCAGAATCAGTGTAGTACAATTTAGAGTAGCGTAATATGGAATTTACAATACAAACTTACTCGAGATCTCAGTTTGGAATTTCTTATCACCTAGACCCTCTGCATACTGGGTCAGATCTTGATACACAGTTTGCTTCATCACTTTAACAATCATAACCTAGACTTGAAAATCATATAAAAGAGTACAAGTCACTCGGTCCTTGGAGGAAGCAGGTGTCAGTGGAGGTGAGCCTGGCCACTGGTGGTCACAGGGCTCAGTGTCCGGCAGCAGTTCCAGTCCAGGTTCATCACTTAGGACTTGGAACAGCTTGATTTTATAACTGTTCTCTGTGTGCTGTTACACTTCCCTGTTCTGTGACAGTCACCACCACCTGGTTGTCTGGGTGCCTGAGACCTTCACAGCCAGTAAGGAACAGAGTAACTGGCCTGGTGCCCAGGAATCCTGAGACCTGTAGTCAAGGGAAGAAGAAATCCTATTGGTTTGTCTGCTTGGTCCATCAGGACCTTCAGGGCCTGATGATGAGGAGAAAGGTAGCATATAAGTGACCTGCTTGGTCACAGAGTATGGCTGTTTTCATTATAAAATGGTGTTAGTTAATACTAAGCACATTGCCAGGGGTCAGAAGCAGCTGGTACCAGGCACCCTAACTGAGGCCAAGGGATTAGTTTTTTGCTCTTTGCCAGGATCTAACCAACGTTCAGCATAAAAAAGAGAATAAATGAAACATTCTGCAGAAGGATGGTTTGTAGAAACAAGGGCTCTGATAGCTCCTGGCATTACTTGTACCAGCCTGGTTTCTGGTTGCCTTTTGGTTTTGTCACAGTTGCAGTTTGAAGATGGTTACTGTGTCCTTGCAGTCTAGTTCTGCCAATTTTACTTAAACTAGCATCTGTTGGACCTCTGCTGAGGTTTGTGTTCCAGTCACAACCTGTCCCCTTTTGCCTGGCCCCAGTGGTCCATATCTTGCTGTGTGCCAGTCTGTCCCCAGAACCTGTCCCAGCAGGAGCAAACAGCTGCTTGTAGGTAATGCTAAAGAAAGTAGCCCAGGGCAGTTTGGCAGGTTCTTATGAGATTTTGTTTTTTAATGTAAGAAATAAGTGGTGGGTTCAAGTATGCAGAGGAGTTGGAATGCAAACCATTTTGCTTACTTTCATAGTAAGTGGCTTGTATATAAAGGAGGCTACTAATTTGTGCAGGAAGTGATTCTGCTGTGTTGGGAGAAAATGAACTTGTTTTTAGGAGCAGGAACTGTTTGTGGTCTGAATAGTTCTGTGTGTTATCCCTGTCATCTGTATGGATCTAGACACTGTAATAGACAACAAAAATATAATTTAAAATAGTATTTTTATGCTAAGTATGGAGGCAGGAGGTTGCCACCTGATCCAAGTTCTGTAAGTGTCTAAAAGTGTACTTAGAAGAAAGTTATTTTTATATCAGTATCTGGAAAGCTAATTTAAAGACTAACTACAAATCCTCATGTGTATACCTTAATTTCTTTCATGTCAGGCATTAACCTTTTTGTTTTGTTAGCTACAACAGTCGTCGTATGTATCTATAGCGAGCAACACTGGCTTCACAGGGACATCCAGTGTCCAGTCCCAGGCACGGCTGCCATTTAACGGGTAAGTGTTTGAAAAAAAAATCTCAAAACCTGTAGAATAGGCTGCTTCAATAAGCATGAGGTATTGGAGTTTGGTTTGGGGAATTCGCCAAGACACTCAAGTCTGCTGTGGTGTGGTTATTACCTCTGACTGAAGGGTGTGGATCTCTCTGATAATTGAGCCAGTCTCTTGATCAAAGCTGTGCTTTCCTTTTTGGTTTTTGAACTCATGTAGCAGAAAGTTGACCTGAAAGCTCCCTGTTGCTCCTTTTTTTTATTTTTCAACAGCACCTATGAGCTACAGGCCTCAACTATTTCTCAAAATTGCTGCAAAGAGGTTCTGGACAACATATAAGATAAATGCTTAACACATGCAGAAATTCAGCCAAACAGCAAAATGGATCCTGATAGGAGGCTTTGGGTTTTTTCAGTCTTGCATTTTTCCTTTAAGGATGAAAATAACAGCTAACATATATTATTTTCCCTTTGCCAATCCAGCAGGCTTAGCTGTTCTGCAGAGACCTTTTGTGTTACTGTTTGCTGGAAATTGTGAACATGAAGGTGTTTTTTGTTGCTGCAGCCTCAACTGATGCAAACTAATCCCAAATCCTGATGCAGCTATTCAAATGAATGGGTTTGATTTAATCTCCCTGGTATTACGTGCAGAAATTGCTGGATAGGGATGGAACAAATCTCATCAGAAGCGATTAGTGTCACAAAATCTGAGTTTTAGGAGCAGTTAAAGACTGTGTCTACTATAAAATTTATCTGTAAACTGAATAGCGTGGTTTGGCTTGCTTTCCCATTATTCCAGAGGGGATATTTTTTTGGTTTTTTGGGATTTTTAAAATTCCAAGTAGAGCAAAAGTAAAGGCATGATCATGTTGTGTGAATCTTGGTTGGATCTGGTCCCACTGCACTTGAAGGGATTCTGAAGAAGGTTTCCCTGACACCAGTTTTTAGTTACGCTTCCTCTAGCTTTAAAGCCTAATTTCTACTTCAGGCATACATCCAAATTTGCAGCAAATAATCCATCTCTTTCTGGGTTGGAAAGGCACTATTTATAATAGTTACTTAAACACACCCAGCCAAAAACCTAATGCAAGCGAAATATAAAGATGTTTTCAAAGTTTTTATTATGAGCTGTTTACATGAATTTAAAATAGGAAGAAACTAATAAAACTGTGTGTATATAAATGCCCTTTTCTCCCCACAGAATAATTTCTTCTGAGTCTGCAAACCGCCCCAGGAAGCCTTGCAATTGTACTAAGTCTCTTTGTTTGAAATTGTAAGTACAGCTTGGTACAGTTTCTGTCTTTTAAGCCTTACTTTTAACATCACAAATGTATGCCAAGTATCAGAATATAATGGTTTTAAATATGTCAGAAATTTTATGTCTAGATGCTGATTTAAGGTGGATATTGGTGAAGATGTTGCAGAGCCCATGTAATTTTGCAACTCCGTGAGCTATATGGACCATAACATTTGAAAATGTCTGATTTTTGCACCATGCACCTTATTGCACGGTGGAGCAAATTCCACTCAGAGGCTCTGGTTGCCTTTTGGTACCATGAGTGAAATGGCATCTCATGGTATCATTTGTGGCCATTTACTATACTTTGGTGAAGTGCATCAGTAACAGCCTGCTGGCTCAAATACTTCAGAAAAAATGGGCTGTGTATATTTCATTAAAGGAGTAAAGAGACAAGTGATTCTTCACTGATAGGTCTGACTCTTGCTTATCCATGAGATGTTTTGCTGTTCCATTCTGTGTATTTGTAAGAATTTGACACAAAAGGATTTGAAGCTGAGGAGAGTTTCTTCACCTTGAGGCAAAGTCAGTTTACTGATATTTTTGGGACAAGAATGGGAGGAGATACTGAAATTAATCTGTGGTTCCCTGAATCCTAGACAATGAAGAGGAAATCGGGGTGTGGTACTTCAAGGGGAAGTGATGCAATGACATCTGAACCCAAGTTAAGAAGTGTGTTTAAACTATTAAGCTTGGGTGTCTTTTTGTGTAGTGCACCCCACCTCTATATGGGGAGATGTGCCCTGTGCTTCCTAGTCTCAAACTTGTCTGTTGCACAGCAGGAAGATGTGCAACTGCTTCTCAGATATTTTACATACATGACTGACCTCACAGTGCCCAATGTACGTTAGATGTGTAGGATTTTAGGTTTTGGTGCCTGAATGTGCCCTAGAAATTCTGGGAGAAAAATGGCATCACTGGTGATACTTTGCACCTACAGAATGCTGTTTGGAAACAAACTTTTCTTGTAAATCACTGTCATTGTATCTTCAAGTGGTGGGGCATTGGTGCAGAGCAAATGGTTAATTCACTCTGGCACAGGTGCTTTCTCACTAGTAAAACCTTTTTTCTGTCTGGAGGGGAACTTATTTTTTCCCAAATGCACATTGAAGGTAGGCACATAGCCTATTCTACAAAGAAGTGACCTCAGTTATTTGCTCACTCATGTTCTGGATTGATGCTGGCACTGTTTGTTTTGGAAACAACAGCTATTCCACTGCCGAATTTTAAAAAAAGAAAGGAGAGCTATTACGTGTTGTAAAAGCTTTTGATTTAGTTTGTCCCTGGGACCATTCAAGATGCTAAAAATCTCCAAAATTCAGTGCAACCTGATGAAGGGTTGTAGTGGACTCCATGGCAAGCCTAATCTAGTTTGTGTAGTGCTAGGCTGGGCTAGCCACAGAAAGCCATTTTAGCAATGGGTTTAGGCTCCAAAAAATGACCATACACTCCCAGCAGGATTTGGAAAGCAAGTGAAGAGGATCAGTCGTTTTTAGCTATAGCTGGAGGTGGACCTGGAAGCATTGAAACATGTCAGAGTTTGTTGTGGCCTAAAGCCATGTTTGAGCGGGGGATGAATGTGCTACTTTGATGTATCAGATCTGTGGGATTGGTGAGATGTTGTTTTTGATGGGAGGCACCACAGGTACATAAGAGGCATGGCAATGTGATTGGCTTTCCCTGTCCATGTTTTGCTGCTTTTCGTTTATATATTTGTCCCTTTAAAAAGTCAGCTTTTCCCTCATTCAGATCGTTCCCCTGGTTACCTGTGCCTCAAAGCCTCCGAGATGTACCAATTGTTATTCCTTTTGTATTCTTCCATCCCAGCTAACAGCAAAACCAACCAAAAAAAAGCTCATTGCTGGGTTAGTTTGCCTGTTAACTGGCACTCCAATTGCTTGCCTTTTGTTTTGGCTGTATGAGAGCTCCTGAGGGCTGATTTGGACTGCCTGGGTCAGGAACTGGCTGTGAGGTGGCTGCAGCAGGATGGCCCTTGATATGTGGGTGACCCAGGAGTCACCCCAGGAAGAAGTCTCATTAGCTTCTCCTGCTGCACAGGGGACCTGCGCTATGTGATGAGCTCAGGTGGACCCCCTTGAGCTCCACCTGTCTTTAAACAGCAGCTAGACCTGCACTAGAGAATTTTGGCTCTGCAGTGAGGCTGGTACTGCTTGTACGTGTGGAGTTGAGCATAGGGTGACCCTTATCCATATTGGTGCTAGAGTAGGAACTTCTGCTGCTGCTGTCAGTACTCACACACCAATGTAATGGTCACATTTACAAATGCCTTCTGCATCTTCTGTTTCAGGTATTGTGACTGTTTTGCAAACGGTGAATTCTGCAATAACTGCAACTGTACAAATTGTTATAACAACCTGGACCATGAAAACGATAGGCAAAAAGCAATAAAGGTGAGGGGCCTCTTCCCGTGCCCCCGGGATCAAAGCCATTTAGCTTCTTTCTTCTGAAGCTTCTGAAGCTCCAGAGCGGAGCAGAGTGGGTGTATAATGCTCTGATCTCCTCCCACATGTGCAAGGCTTAAGTTCTTTTATTGCACCTCTAAATTCTGCTCCCTGCATGCAATGACTGACCCTTTGGGTCTGCATTGACAGGCCTGCCTCGACAGGAACCCTGAAGCCTTCAAGCCCAAAATAGGGAAAGGAAAGGAAGGAGAATCGGATCGGAGGCACAGCAAAGGGTGTAACTGTAAACGCTCGGGATGTCTCAAAAACTACTGCGAGTGTTATGAGGTATGGAGCATTATCTCATTTGAAAGATAGCAGCTTTTTCCCTTTAGTGCAGTGACTTCTCTCATTTGCTTTGTCTCTTCCTTGTATTGCTATGTTTTCTGTTCTTTTCCATTCCTATAATGTTACCTCTTCTCCCAGCAGTTTGCACATAGAAAGCCATGTACATGGAAAAATTGATCACTACTGTTCTGTAATTTTAATTTTAAACAATTTAGCAACTTTGGACTTAGGCTTGAATTTGTTCTTTACTGAATAGCACCATTTCCTAAAGAAATCTACTGCACCAAGTCTCTAGAAGGAGTTGAAGCAGCATCCCACAGATGCTCTGGGATAGAATGTGTTTGTGGAATTCAAAAGCAAAAGTTGTTGTTATTTCATCTGCTAACTGATCAGTCTGTGGATGTAGAGACAGTGTAGACTGACCTTTCTCAAAGCTCAGCTGTCTAAATTCCACTGGAAACTGGAGGTTGATGAAGAAAGGGATGAGTGGGAAAACACTGATTTACATTCTATGCTCTATGATTCTGATTTGATTCAAGTGTATATTCTGGGAAGACACCTCATCTCAGAGGTAAGAGTTTAGAGAGAGAACTACTACTCGGAAGTTTGTTCTGGTGGTTAATTGGTAAGAGATTAAAACAAAATCTCCTTTTTGTTGTGGCTTCTCATAAGGAGAGTCAAGCTTGCAACAGCTTTCTTATGTTTTGTTTGTTTCTTTCAGGCAAAAATCATGTGTTCTTCCATATGCAAATGCATTGGCTGTAAAAATTTTGAAGAAAGCCCGGAGCGAAAGACATTGATGCATTTAGCAGATGCTGCCGAAGTCAGGGTCCAGCAGCAGACTGCTGCCAAGACCAAGTTATCTTCCCAGATCTCAGACTTGCTGACAAGGCCTGCACCAGCACTCAGCAGTGGTGGTGGAAAGTAAGTTTATGCTGCACCCTCTTTGAGCTGTTTCTAGTGCGGGTTTTTGATGTATGTGGCAGGTATGTCATCTCTGAGCCTTGTCTGTGTAAGCTGTAGAGGTGGGAGCAGTCAGGTGAATGGAACATTTTGTTCCTGTAACAGTGGGATACTGACCCACCAGTTCATTTGGCTGTTAACTGAGCCTTATTCACTATCTAAAGCTCTTGGAAGCAGTGGAACAGATGAAATCTCGTCAGTCCTTGGACTAAAAAGTTGCCAGCTCCAGAGTTAGGTGCCTTGTGTGTTTTTGCAGTGACTAAGTGAATGTTCCTTTGTTTCAGGCTGCCCTTTACATTTGTCACCAAGGAGGTGGCCGATGCAACCTGTGAATGCCTCCTGGCACAGGCAGAGCAAGCGGAGAAGACGGGCAAGTCCAAAGCTGCGGCAGAGCGCATGATCCTGGAGGAGTTTGGACGCTGTCTGATGAGGGTTATCAGCTCTGCAGGGAAGTCCAAAGGTGACCCTTGTGCCATGAACTGCTGACTCATGCACATGAGCCACAATGAAGCGGACTGAACAGAACACTTAAGGCACAGGGACACTTTGGTTTAGCATAAAGGATTTAATAATATTTGTTAATTTGGTGCTTGTTGTAAATTGACCCATGTAAGATTGAAACAAGAATTTCTTTTATAACAAGATGTAGAGCCTTTTAAATTTTAGCTAAATCCTCTTCTACTTATGACAATGCCTAAAGGTCATTTCTTCCCAATGTACAGCTTTTACCCTGGGTTTCTTAAAAATTAGATGTGTTCTCCCTTTCCCCCAGAGTAATTGTCTGAAGGGCATATATAAGTTATTATAATATATATTATTTACAGTGTATGAATTTGCATCACTGTGCATACAGGAAAACACAGGTGATGTCAACAGCCAGGTCATGCTTTTGCTGACAGGCCTGTAATATGGAGGTACCAGTGTATCCAAGATAATTCTGAAAGGAAGTATGTAGAAATAAGCATCTAAATGGAAGGTAGTACTTGTATTTAGGACCTGACACAGCATGTTCCTTTAGTGCATGGAGCACTGTGAGATACATAGGCAATAATACAGAAGGGTTGCTTGCAGATTTAGCACTGAGCAAGTCATGGAGAATGTTTCTGGAGCCGGGCCCAAGGAGTATAGAGGCAAATGGCATTATGGGGAATTTTTGATAGGAATGGAGTGCTCAGGTGTTTTTTAAGCTGGAGCTTGAAGGCTAAGACAGTGGCCTGTCCTCAGAAGTGAGGAAGAGCAGCCACGCCACAATGCCAGACTGTCTGCCCAGCATAGTGTTACCTAAGTGTGTAGCAGATGGATGCTGTTGTTTAGGTGAAGCTTGGTTTTTCAGAGGTCTGCAGCAGCCTAATCCCTCACTGGAAGCAGGGCTGTGCAGTCCGTTGTGTTTTCTAGGATCAAGCTGTAATGCAGGAAGTGTGTTTAGGCCTGAGAAGCTGAAGTCATGGGAGATGACAATCTGCATCTGAATCGACTTGCTAACGCAGGTAGGGATCATGTTCAGCCTGGCTGTGGGTATTCAGCATGCTGCTTCTCTCCATGCTGGCAATTTACTTGGCATAAGGGCTCTTTTACTGTTGTTTAGAATAATTATGAGAGCTGTGATCAGAGAAAGTACTAGCACAGAATCAGGATTTCTACAAAAACAGACACAGATCCTTTTACACTAAATGGGGAGCAATCAGCTATAGCTGGGTATAGACTAAGGCAGGGGATTTTTTTCAGTATTTGTTACAGGCAATCTCAGATTACATTTTTGATAGTGGAGCACATTTGCAGAATTAACCTGGTAGGTTACTTACCTATCAAACATCCATTAACCATGTTTAATCACAGGCATTTTTATTACTTGTCTCACTGCAGCCTGAACTAGCTACATTTTTTTCCAAAAGGGATTTTGTATTCCTTCTATAAAACTGTAAATACAGAAAAATGCAGCAGAGCTCTTTCTCCAGGTTTTCTAGCAGGGCCAGGCTGGGGAGAGGTAGGGGCCAGGCACACCAGCAGCAGAGGTATGTGTCTGTGTGCGTGAAGGCAATAGGGTGGGAGGATGCTTCACCTCCCAGCCCTGTGCACTGAGCAGAAGGCCCTTGACCCTTCTCTGGTGCCTCCTTGAAATGCCTGGGAGGCAGCCAGCAGCAGTGGTGGCTCACAGACCAGGTTTGACCTGCCAGCCACTGTCTGAAGGGCTCTGTCTGCTAAGGACATCTCCCTGAGCATAAATAGCAGTGTTTGTGCAAATCTCTGAAAAGGGAATCCATCTCTCATGTCAGTAAATGCCACGTTTTTTCGTAATTAGGACTTGGATTTACTAAAAAATCAGTGCAGTAACTTTACCTGTAGATAGTACGGATATTCCGTTCCCTTTTAGTGACCTAATATAGTCTGTCCAGTAAGATCTGTATAAATGTAAATTAGTGTAAGTGAATAAAGTAATACCTACTTACATTATTTTTCAAACAAATTGCAATATGCCTTTTGTTTAGACTTCAATCCCTGTTAATTTTGTATATATTCAGTGTCTTACTCTAAATTGCACCTTTTGTGATGTGTATTTATATACGGTGTGCAAAAGCACTTGTGAAATTTAGATTACAGTTGTAATTATGTATGATGGCATTGCTGGAGAATATTTTGCTTGTAAAGACTTTGAAGGTGCAATCAAATGCTCTTAGTTCTTCTATTTTGTTTTGAACAAGCTTTCTCAAATATTAAGCTTGGATTCCTCTCTCCCCTCTCCCTGGTGTAGAGTGTATTAATTGGTTTTTGTACTTCCTTAGCCATTTGCATCAAACTGCTGGACAAGATTAACAGTCAAGTTCATCCAGTTACATAAAAAATAATTGGGAATGGGGCAAGGGTTCATTTTATAGTTCTGTTTACATCCAAAAGTAGAAAAATTAAATTTATATTTACAAGACCTATTCAAAGAATACACTTTTCTATATTGTACAAATAAAACAGTCAGATAAATCACAAAAAATAAACATTTATACTATTCTGTAAATACGATTTTTTTTTGCACTCCTTTGCTTCAGCACTGACAAATATACACAGAAGGTTTGTCACTGAAATATCAAAATAAATTGTTAACACTAGGTCCACTTCTGATGCAAGTACTGAATTGGATTTTCAGTGTGAGACCAAATCCTACCAGAGATAAATAACCCTTGGTTGCTGGTGTGCTGTCATGCACAGCAATCCATGGCACAATTCAGAACTATTCATCTCAGGGCTGGAGGTGGAGGCAATGCAAGTGTTACAACATTGCAACCAATCTGTCACTGGGATTTCAGCAGCAGGACTTTACTAGTTGTCCCAAAAATCCCATATAGAGGGGAGGGAATAGTTTCCTGCAAAGTCTTTTGTAGCTGGAATGGCTCCATGACAGTGATGGCTTCAACATGGCTTTTTGCATAGATTTTTGGATTGGGGAAAAAAAAAACCTAGAGGTTCTGGTTTGTTCCTCCCAGCAGTGATTGTATGAAGTTCTGTGGTGCTGCTGCTCTCAAAGCACAGCTTGAGGGAATGCGTGCAGCATGACTGAGTAGAACTAAGGCAAGGAGGAGGAACCCAAACCAATCAGGGACAGTTTTGTCAAGTCACTGGTAGGCAAAATGGTACCTTTAATATTATTACTGCCCTAGGATGTGGCAGATCACCATTTTTCATCCCAGCTCCATCATGCATCTTTAAAGTGACTGAACAGCAGGTTTGGTGGGAATTAGTTGCCTTCCACCTCTACGGATGCAACTGCTGTTCTGCATGGCAAAGGGAAACCCCTTAGCAGCAGTAAGGTGAAACCTTGATGTCCCAGGCAAAGCACTGGATGCAGCTTCCTTGCTATGGAAATGAACTAACTGAAGAAGCCTCTCCTGCTTGGTGGCATCAAAGCTATGGTTCAGGTGATCAGTGGAAACATCAAAATGAGACTGCCTTGTGCCCTGGCCTGCAGGCCACAGGCCAGCTGTGGGAGCATGGGGCCATGAAATGGGACCTGAAATGCTTGCCCTGCTTCAGCACACCCATGTATTCCTGCCCAGGGAGAAGGGTATTGGTGCTCCTGGCTGCCACTGCACACAATAGTCTGGTCACAGGCTCAGCACTGATCCAAAGGATCTAGACTTCTTGTAGCTTCTTTAGCTGTTTGATGAGATGTTGGAAGGGAGATTAGAGCTTGTGTACAACTCAAGTGCCACTTTCTTTTCACATCTTTATTTTCCTACTTAAGTAGAAGCTTTTCAAGCTTTCTTGCTTTCAGCTTTTATAAAGCATATCTGCTTTGGTGAAATCAAAGTGCCAGTGCATGTGATTCCCCTGCAACCCCATCAAACATGCATTAGTTTTCTCCTAGCAAGAGCACTCACAGCACTAAAGCCACCCAGCACTTCCAGGGGCCACTGCAGAGTCTCCCACCACTGCCCCAGGCACCTTGAGCAACCACTGCTCATCCTAACCTGCCATGCAAGTTTCATGAAATACGTGGCTGCTTTGCGGGATTGCTAGAAGGAACACAGGATCTGATAAACCTCCTTGCTTTGCTCAGTTAAACTCTCCTTAAGGGATTTGTAATGGCCCAAAACATCACTGCCTATCAACGCTAGTTTTGCCAGCATTGTTTCCTCACGTTGCCTAGATCTGTCCAGCACTGAGTCTCAGCAGAGAACAGCAGAGTACTCAGCTAGATCCCGTGCGGGTTTAGCTTGACTGACAGCTACCAAGGGGTGATAGAAACAAATGCTTTCCCTTCAGTCTCTTCAATCTGTGCCTTCCACAAGGATATTTCAAATTCAGGTGTTGGACAGGGTTTGTTCTTATGTTTAAGTAACACCGTGTTATTTCCTTTACTAAGACACTGTAGTGGTTGTTGATGCTCAAGTCCCCCTCAAAGAAATGGTTTGTGAGGGTGGGAAAGAGGGGGCTTTCTCCCAGAAGCTCCTGGAAAACTTTTTGTTCTAGAGACAAATGCCACAGATTGGTATTTTTGTTGGCACCTCCTTCTTTACCGTAGCGGTTTAGGACTTGTTCTGAAACGCTTGTTATGTGGTGCACACTGGCCGAGGGCAGACTCACGCCACCTAACTTTTTGATGTAGAGCACTGACCTGCATCTTAGCCTGCTCTTATCTGCCTCAAAGAGAGAGGCAAGACAAGCCTCACACTGCAAGTCCAAGGCCAGCTGCTCAGCCACCCAGCCAGCAGTGCAGGTGAGGCTCCATGTGTACAGCGACAGATCTGTCAGTGCGTTGCTCAGGGCAGAGCTGGGCAAAAGCAAGCCTGCACTGCAGGGGTACTCTGGGGCCAGAGTCCTCGCAGGAGCTGGGTGATACTGAGCACGAATGCTGCCCAGGGTCAGGTCTCTCCTCCGAGATAGGGATATGTCCCAGGGGCTCGCATTGCCACTGCTGTGTGGTGAGCACGGTGCCAGGCTGCAGCTGGCCAGCAGTTTGTGGTACGCAGCCTGGAACACAGTGCAGGTCGGGCTGCCCCTGCTGCCACAGGCTTGCTGGAGGGCCCTGAGAAACTGCTCCAGAGGGTCCAGGCTGAAGGCATGTGTGTGGAGGTGGTGGGAAGGAGTGCCTTCTGGACATGCATAGTTGGAGGAAAGCCACTTGAGGCTTTCAGCATTGAGCAAGAAGCTCAGAAATCCTAATTTGCGTTTGCTCTTAATGATGTATCTCCCCACAGAGTCTGTTAAGTTGACAAAGAAGCTCTTGGCCTCATCGAAAAGCTTGCTTATTTTGGTGTAACTTCCAGCTAGGAAAGGCTCCTTTCCATAGGGACCTCTGCCATAAAATACGTCACATAGAGAGCTCATCAGACGCACAAACTTGACAGTCCCTCTGCAGTTCTGAAATGAGGCCAGGCCCAGCTTCTGGAGGTGCTCCAGCGCCTCAGCAACACCCTCGCTGAACAGCAGGGTAGCAGGGTTGACCTTCAAGTGGTAACTCCCTCTACTCCCAGCCCTGCCTGACTCAGGACTGCACGGCTCCAACACCTTCTGCTCCCGCAAAGCTGCCAGCTCCACCACGTGCTGCCACCACACAGTGTCATCATGCCACTCTACCTTCTGGAAGCACTGCAGAGCATTCCTTATCAGCACGAGGGCATGACAAACGTCAAAGAAGTATGCAATGCTGTGAGCAGAACCAGGTGGATGCTGGAAAGTGCACTGAATCCTTCTGGGGTCTATCCTGATCCCCAAAGCTCTGGCAGTCTGAGCACCACGAGCAGAGGCACCTGATGTCACAGCCAGAACCACAATCCCAATGTTGTTCAGCTTATTGATGGCCTGACGAAGGAGCTGAGCAAGGAAGTGGCCAGATGTGCTGTTCACAAAGAAATAGCCAAGGGGAGCTGTCCAAGGGCTCGAGATGCCGACTGCCATGAGGATTATCGCTTCCGACGCCAGCGGAGCTTCATCAGCATCCAGGATGCCTGCTCCCAAGTCAACAAAGCCCATCAGTCGCTTGGTCTGCGGGTCCCACTCCTGCTGCTTCTGCAGGGACATGTCCTGTACCAGCACAGCGCAGTAGCGGTAGGCCTGATCCCCTCTCTCCACCTTTTCCTGAAGCCGGAGAAAAATGTCACTGCTGAAGCCTGCAGCAGCCTCATTATTAGACAGCCAGCTGGAAAAAAAAGGGAGGATGTCATTAGGAGACGTAATCCAGTTTGGAAGATGTGAAACCCTCAGCAGTCCATGCTACTCTTCTCAACACGCTCCATCCACTACTCCTAGCACCCCTTTCAGCAGATCCCTAGGAGGAAGCGATGCGAAACCCCCACAGGCTGGCACGGATTGTGTGTATCCCCTGGGATTCCTCAAACTGCCCTGAAGCATTCTGAGACCCTAAACCTGCAGGGGGGAAGTTTCTTCAGCCGTGTTCAGGTAGCTTCAGGCAATAAATTCTGATAAGCAGCCGGGGACACAGTGCAGGCGTGTTACTCTTAGGCTGTGACCCACATACAGGAACACATTCCAGCACTCTGAGATGAGGGGTATCCATATGTTTTGGCATTTCCTTTCTACTCTGCTCCTGCTGCTAAAAACAGGGAAAATTACTACTGCTTAATATGTTTGGGACAGATCTGTTACACCTATTTCTATACAACCACCTGGAAATACATTCTGAATGAATAAATGAATAAAAACTTGCTTTGTCAGGCTGTAAGGATGAGGGAGGGGAAGAATCTTCCGTAGGTAATCATAGGCCTTAATATGGTAGAGGTGGAGAAGACAAGCAAATTGCCTCATTTCTGGCGAGTAGTCTGCCATCTGCCTCCAGCTGTGCAACTCTCGAGGCAAATCTGCTTAGGAAATCACAAAAGGTCAACTTTAGTGGAACAAATAAACGGCTGGTAACAGAAGGATGCATGACACAAATACACTGCAGAATACAAGGCAACGGCGTGGCCTCTGGAACAGCTCAGTCCAGAGTGTGTCTGGTGTGAAGCGTACGGCTCAGCAATGATACCACTGTGCCTCACCTCTTCCTTGGCACGGGCTAAGCAAAGACATGAAACCGGGGCGAGGGAGTGCACTCTGCCTCAGCAAGCGTCCCCAGCAGTACCTGAAAACTGCGCCTGCAGCAAACTCACGATTTCCTCAGAAAGCTGCCGCTTCCCCGCCAGCTCCCTGAGGATGCTCGGCACAGTCCTGCGCCGGTGCGCGGGGCCCCATCTCCCGCCGGCCGGGGGCTGCTGCTGCTGCCGCGGGGCGTCCGGCCTCTGTCCCTGCAGGCTGTAGTTGTGGTCCCCGGCGGGGGGGCCGGGCAGCGGCTGCTTCAGCGCTCGGCCGGGGGTCCTGCTCCTCCTCCGGCCGGCACCCGGCGGCTCCTGGCGGGGGAGGGAGAGGGGAGGTCACGGCACACGGCGGGACCCCCTGCGGGAGGGAGCGGGGAGCGCGCCCGGTACCCGCCCGCACCGAGGGAGGGAAGCGGGAGGGCACGGCCCCCCGCCGCAGCTTCCGCCGCAGCCCGTAGCGCTCGAAGTCCCCTTCGGCGAAGTGTCGGGAGCAGAGGATCGCGCCAGGGCCGGGCCGCCACGCCCGGCGGCTCCGCGGGTCCCTGCGGTTCACGGCGCGGATCCACTCGCGGCGCTGCGCGGCGTCCACCGGGAACCTGCGGCAGAAGGAGATGAGCGGATGGAGGGCTGGAGGGCAGGCGGGCAGCGCGGGGCGGCCGCACTCACTGGTGGAAGGAGATGCCGCGCTGGCGGCTCCGCCCGGTGTCGCGCACGGTGCAGCCCAGCGCGGAGCAGCTCCGCGTCATGGTGGCCCCGCGCGCCGCCGCC
>VYXC01010087.1:440993-488086 GCA_013397175.1 Platysteira castanea
AGGTGGCCCCTGTCCCGTGATGAGCCTCACTGCTGTTCACATCATGAGCATGCCATGATTACTGCCCTTGAGCTGAGGACAGGCGGCACCGCGGCCCCCGCGCTGCCGGCGCTGCCCCCCGGCTCCCCCGATCCCGGCGCCCCTAACCACTCTCCCTCTTCCCCAGGGCCGATGGCTGCTCCCGCCCCGAGGGACACGGAGGACATCCGCGGAAGAAAGTGGCCACACATCCCCATACACACCCTCCCACCACAACCACTACCCCCCCTCCCGTCGCTTCCCGGCGCTCCCCGTGCCGGGAAGGCGCGGCCCCGCTGCCGCCGCCCGGAAGCCGCGGGGCGCGCCCGGAAGGCGGTGGCGGCCGGGAGGCGGTGCCGGGGCTGCCACGTTGGAGCGGTCCGGGGACGGGTGAGCGCCGGGGTCGCCGAGGTGAGGCAGGGACGGGGAAATCCTCTGGTTTACAGCTGTTTCCCTCCGGCTGCTGTCGGAAACGGGGCGAGGGTGGCGGTCCCCGCCGGCCGTGCGGGGTGTTCCCGAGGCGGGGGGAGCCGTAGGGTGCTGAAATAGGACCCAGAAATGAGCCGCTGAAGGTGTTCGGCGGCAGGGGTCTGGGGAGGGTCTTCCCGGGGCTGGGTTTATTTCGTGGGTTAAGGCAGAAAGCTGTTGTAGGGTGCTCGATGCCTTGATGCTGTGAGAAGAGGGTTTTTCACAGCTGTTGAAGCTTTGCCCACATTTTCCTGTGCTATGTTCAGCACCCGTCAGTTTCCTCTACGTGTCAATGTTACCCTGCCAATGGAGAGTTATTCCTCCCCTCCCCCCGAGTGTGCTCTGGAAAGGGTGGCTTAGGTGTCTGTCTGTGGGATATCTTTAGGAAAACGGTCCCTCCGGCTGCTTCTGCCAAGTCCTAGTGCAGCTCCTGAATCTGTGGCGGTGCAGTCTCACCGTGTGCCATTTGAGCATCACCTTTCTTGGTGTTACTTTTCAGCAAAATGAAGCTGAAGGAAATAGATCGTACTGCCATGCAGGCATGGAGCCCTGCCCAGCAGCACCCCATTTACCTGGCCACAGGTGAGTTTTTTGGGAAGCATGTGCTAGCAGGCTTTGGGCTGTGTGCGGTGGCTGCCATGAAGGGGCCATTATTGAAAGTTGTGGGAGTTTCTGTGTCCTGAGGGCTGGAGTGGGGTATATGTTTGGTGTTTTGAGTGGAGTTCTCACACTGTGCCGATAAAAACATGCTTTGGAGTCTGCAAGTGACAGCAAGCATCCTCCTCTTTCTGCCGGGGAAAGGTGACACCAATCCTAAGCACTAGTCACTTGTGGCTCCTTTTTAACTTTGGTCGTGTTCTGTGCATCATCAGGGAGAGGTACTTGCCCAAAGCTTTTCCTGCTCATACTCATTTAGTAACACACAAACGGGGAACCATGGGGAGGAGAATTGTGTGGAACTACATCTAAGTAACAGAAACAGAAGCTTGACCCCATCTCAGGATCCTTTTTGAGTGGATGTTGGTTTTGTTCCCCTTCTTGTGCTGCATTTGCAGTTACTGCTCTGTGTGTTGTGTCTTTCTGACTGCCAGACGTGCTTCCTCACAGGTACATCAGCTCAGCAGCTGGATGCAACCTTCAGTACAAGTGCTTCTCTAGAAATATTTGAGCTGGACTTAGCAGACCCTTCGCTTGATATGAAGAGCTGCGCCACGTTCTCCTCCTCACACAGGTAGGCAGTGTTGTAAGGGAAAAGTAAAATGTGTGAAACTGCTACATGTGGTGTGTGTGAAAATGTCACTTCGTGTGGTTTGCCTGCACTTGTTGAGGAGAGAAGCAGAAGTTCAGCACTGAAAGATGAAGGCAAGTGAGTGCAGTTGGTACTGTGGGGCAGTGAGCTTGGACTCCAAGCAAGCAGCTCATGCTTTGACATAAACAGAAAATGCTTGAATACGTATGTGGGCACTTTATCTCAGGAAGCCTCTGGGATTCACAAGAGCACAGAAGAAAATGTGAAATCGCAAAAATATGGTGGCAGCTTTTCATATTGTGCCAGCCTGTTTGTATTTAGGTATTTGCGGGGGACTCCTGTAACATAACTAACTTGGGTCGTGTGTGTGTTCCCACAGCTGGGAAGCCAAATTCCTGGCTGCACAGCTCCACTGAGCTGTCAGTTCCTTACCATGTGCTTATCCAGATAAATACTGCTAGCATCAGAGCATCCAGTTTCTGTCTCAGCAGCACTTGCAGCAGCTCTCTGGCAGAACTGGAACAGCCACAGTCCCTTTTTAAATGCCCTGCTCTGTGAGCAGAGGTAATGTCAACACGTCCTACTGACCTGCTCAGAGCATGATGTGGTGCTGGATCTTTGAATTTCATTGTTCTACCATGTTTTAACTATGACTGAGATTTTTCAAGGCTTGGCATTTACTTACTGAATTTCTAGAAGTCTATAGAAGAATTTCTAGAAGCAAGGCATCCTGGCTCTAACTTAGAGCCAGGATGCCTTGCTCCTTAGAAAGTACCTCCCTTGACCAGCATCACAAGGATTTGACTTTGCCCCAGAAAATACATTTAAAAGGAGGTTGAGGGTTGGTTGTTTGTTTGTAATTGAAGATTAGATAGCAGGATATACCTCAGGCTATACTTTGGTTTGCAGCAAATGAAAATGTCCTGGTGGTTAGACCTATGAAAGATAAATCTTTAATTGGCCTCCCAGGAAAGTTTTGCACTGCTTTTATAGAACCATACGTTATCTTGGAAAGAGTAAAGGGCAAGAGAAAAGTAATTGCACAATTAATTTTTGAGTTTTGTTCCTCACTGTTTCCTGCCTTCATTTTGGATTATCTTAAGTCGTGTTCAGTCTTGCTGGTGGTGCCTGGACACCCCTGTCAGTCATTTCATTTCTCGTAAACTTGCATAGTTAGGTGCAGAAGCATAAAAATCATACCCAGGAATGGGTCTGATATCACAGACCAATTTCCATTCGTAGCATCATTCTTTGGTGAACCCCTATTGTAATCTCAACACTGGGAGCCTGAACACTTGGCTGTTGTGGTATTTCTCACCCAGCCTATGCAAGCTTTCTGCAGTATCTATCCTTCCATGCTAAAGTTGCTGTGATTTAAAGAAATCACTTGAAGATTGCCCAGAGATAACAAAGAGATTAATGATATTACAGTGAATGCTAAGGTAGCTCCTTGCCACCTTCCAGTCAGTGCAGGTTTGCTTTCTGCTTGTATAAGAGCTGATAGGTGGCTGTGTCATTTTATGTAGAAGATATTCATTCTTTGCAAGGGTAATTGCACAGGAATGCTGTTTTGCTCATGCAGGAAGTAAATTGAGTTGAAGGGAATTTGGGTATTTACAGATGGACACAATAGTGTGAAAGTTCTTAATTTCTGAAAGTGTGTTTGATTCCTCATGATTTAGCCTGAAAATGGGCTGTGGTCCAAGAGAAGTGTTTGTGATGTGAGTAAACCACTTGCTGAGTCCCTGGTATGCCAGATAAAACACTTGCACATCGAAAAGTACTGATATGGAAAAGGATATGGAATTTTTCTAGTTTCCCCTGTTTCTTCTCCTGTATGAAGCTGCTTGCAAATGGCAGAGGTTTTTCTCCAGGCTGTGGCTGCATGGGCTTACAGCCCTTACTTTGATTACTCCTATTGTAGTTGGGAGCACTTACCTGGTTTTGCAGCCAGGACATTAGAGATGTTATCAGTTTGTGGGTAATTGGTTGTGCATGTCGTGCCTCTTGTTAATAAGCAGAATTGGGGCATGCCTTCCTGATGGAAGGGGTTGTAAGTGCAGAGATCTTAGGGAGACATGCAGGCAGTGCTTTTCTCTGACTTTAGCTGGGGTCAACAAAAATGGGATGTATCAGTCTATGGGGAGCTGGTGGTGGATGGTTCTAAAACTGTGGGGAACTCTGTGTCTTACAGGTACCACAAGCTGATCTGGGGCCCTCACAGCATGAGCTCAGGGGACAGAGTGTCTGGAGTCCTGATTGCTGGGGGTGAAAATGGAAATGTCATTCTGTATGACCCAGCCAAAATCATAGATGGAGAGGCTGAGGTAATAATCGCCCAGAAAGACAAGCACACGGGCCCAGTGAGAGCACTCGATGTCAACATGTTCCAGGTTGGTTTTTCTGCTGTTCCTCTTAACATACCATCAGTAGAGGAGTGGCCTACCTTAACTTGTGGCCTGAGATGTTTCTGCTGCTTCCTGTCCCCTGAAAAGCATGAACTATATTTGGTGTTTGAGTGTCTGTTTGTATTTAGTGGGAAAAACCTGCCCTGTTACTGGCATTTCAGGGTGGGGAATGAAAATGCTTTGTTCCTCCCCCCATCACTTTACCTTGTCACTTTAGTTGATCTTTTTAGCTCTGCTTATCTGTGAAGTAGAGGTGGTCTTCAGGGTGTTTTTAGTCAGTCCCCTCTCTTAGCCTCTGTGCATTGTGCCAATCACACAGGAAGTAGTTACGTGCTCTCATTCGTGTTCCTGGTGAGATCAGATTTCAGGTATCTCCTTTGGGGGATTGGGTAGGATCCACCTTCAAGGCCTCTTAAGTATTGTTGTTTGGAAAGAGACAGAAAGGAAACACAGCCATGAGGCTTCTTTAGCAGAAGGGCTGTCAAACCCAACAGTCCTTCCCACGTCACCAATGAGCATTTACTGGCCTCTAGGTAGAGTGTGTTGGCTTTTCCTTGTTGCCACCAGCTGTGTGAGAATTCAGTTGGATTTGTTTCCTAAATAACACTTCCGTCCCTGCACGCTTGCTTCCAGCAAGGCTGTACTGTGTTCGTTGTGTCCTCTCTGAATCGCTTCCTTTCCCTTTCTGCCTGTTGTGAACTCAGGACTTGCCTGTCATCAGCCACAAAATGTGACCAAAGGGCACTTTGTGACCTTGGCTCGTGTTGCCCTGCCTGGACTTTTGCGTCCCAGGTGCAGGATTGCTCTGGATGGCTGCACTCGCTGTGGGCAGGGCAGGAATGCCACACTGTCCGGAGCAAAGCTCTGTGGTGGCCAGAACTGCAGCGCCACTTCCTCTGCTCTGTCACTATTTTCCCTGTATCTTTCCCTATATCCTGAGCTGATAAGGGAAATTCAGAGTCCTGCAGATCTGATGCCTCGCAGCAGCTCAGACTGGGAAAGCTGATGCTGAAAATACTCTTAATATTTATTAATATTTCTTACAGACTAATCTGGTGGCCTCTGGTGCTAATGAGTCTGAAATCTATATCTGGGACTTGAACAACTTTGCCGCACCAATGACACCAGGAGTGAAGACACAGGTACCAGTTTTGTGTTTATTAAATTCTCCAGAGCAGACTCATGAAAAATATGTATGTCAGTTAAGCTGAGAGCTGGATGTGCTGTCTTGTTTATCCACAACAGACCTGCAATTTTGGCTGGCTAAACAAATGAGTCATGTCTTCATGTGGTAGGATTTGTAAAATATTTTTTTCTTAAATTGTATTTGGCCAGGGAAAGCTGTAGTGACCCCTTAGTCTTTGAGAAATGTTACATTTTATCAAGCAACAAGCCGAGTCTCTCAGGTTGCAGTTCTTTTTGAATACCATAACTGCTACATGTCTTTTAGTCTTCCTCTGCATGTTTCACTGCATGCATGAATCTGAAGATGGTGCAGGTACACAGAGGAAAATAGGAGGAAGATAAAAAACAGCTGCTGAGAAGTCAGATGATGAAGCAGTAGGTTTTGCAGCTACCTTGGTGGGTTTCAGGGAGTGGTTTAATTGCTGTACTCAAGGTCCAGTGTTTAGTCTGTGTCTCTTGAAGAAGTCCTATGGGGAAGAACAGTAGTCTTTTGTGCTTTGTGCCCTGTGAAGGAAACGGAAAAATGGGAGGAAGTTGTTTCAATGCAAGTACACTTCTGTAGCTGTTACAAAATTCCACAGAAGTTCATGGTTACTGTAAAATGGATTTATGTCACCGCATGATAATTTGGAGACAAAAAAGTGTGCAAATGGGATGAGAAGTAATCTTCAGTTAAAATATTCTAGTTTAGACTCTGTGGGTTTGGTTACTTTGTTTAATTCAGTCATTTATTAACATGTAGGAATTTGAGAGAATGCTCACCTTAGAGATCCCTGTAAAAGACTTTTTATGTCTAATAGTGGTTTTTTAGGCTGGGGCATCTTTTAGTCCTTATGCACAGTGACAACTAGAAATAATAGGGCAACAAGGGCTGGGTTAATACTGCTTTTAACTTTTGGTCTAGAAGTAAGCATTGGGGGGAATAAAAAAACCCCATGGAATTCCTCCAAGCAAACTTTTTTTGCTAAATAAAAATCTAGTAGTCCAAGACAAAAGAGCGGTTCATATGTCTGGATATACTTTCATGGAGTAATTTTCTGTTCTTGAGGACAGTTGTGCTTAGTCTTGATTCAGTGACTAGTGTGTAGTACTGTAAAGCAGAAAATTACTTCCCAGAGAAGTTCTAGCAGCTTATAAATCAGTGTTTTCAGGTGCTGTACCGTACAGCATGTGTAGAAAAGAAGCCAGAACACACCCAGTACACGGGGCAGTCTCCTTGCAGATTTCTCGCTTAGCAAGTGCTGAGAATAACAGGGTTTGAGCCTCCGGTGCGATGGAGTTGTGACAGGCTGTTGTGTGTGTGGCAGCCTCTGGAGGACATCAGCTGCATTGCATGGAACAGGCAGGTCCAGCACATCCTGGCATCCGCCAGCCCCAGCGGCCGGGCCACCGTGTGGGACCTCAGGAAGAACGAGCCTATCATCAAAGTCAGCGACCACAACAACAGGGTGAGTTCTCTGCTGCAGCTGCTGGGGTGCTTGCAGAGAGGTGTGGGGCGCTTCAGAGCATGTGGGGATGGGTCGTGGCACCCCTTCTTACGTGGCAGAGATACCGGTGCCTGGCCCAGTTTGCTCTTGAGAATACGTTTATGCAAGAGGAATTGTCAGCATTATAAATTAAAATAGCCAGATGCAGACTGAAGCAAGGCAAGGCACTCAGATGTCCTGTCAGAGTTATGATTTAATTTTGAGAAATCCCTCACTGATATGTTTGGGGCTACCACAGAAAGATTTTTATTGATTTTGCTGCAGAGAACTGTGGCGTTGAGCAGGTTACAGGGGCACTGCCTCCTGTAGTTATAACCACCATGCCACCCCTTTAGGCAGTGTTAAATGAAGAAAAGAGACTGTTCAACTTGTGGAGTGTCACATTTGTCTAATTTTGTATTACTTTAAATAGACTATTCCTATAAAAAACTTCAAAGATACAGCAAGGGTTAAAAATGAAAGTTACTGGGTGGTTGTGAAGTAGCTCTTTTGTGACAGTACTCTTATTTTGATAAACTCTGTAACTCTGTGTTTTGTGTGTTTGTTGCCTGACATAACAGCAGCACAGTAGGCTGTCTCCATCATGTGATGGTAGTCCTGTGATACAATGTTCTCATGGCAATAACCTCTGCCTGGTGTTGGCTTTTATTAAAATATCATTTAAAAAGGTAGAGGAAAAGCTTTATATGGTAGGCTTTACTGTTTTCTCACATTAAAACATAGGACTGTGAAAAAGTCAGCACTGTGTAATCTCTCTGAGAGGACCTTGGGAAACTTGACTGCAAGTCTCATTCACAGGAACAAGGAGAATATCTGATCTGAAATAATTGGCAGTCAGAAGTAATGCCCAGAAACACAGCTGCAAATTCCCTCAAAGCAGTATTTTACCATGCACACAGACATATTTGGTCTAGTTTCGTTTTTCCTTTAGTGCTGCTTAGTTATGTGATGCTTTGGCCCAATGTCGCCCCTCAGATGCACTGCTCAGGCTTGGCGTGGCACCCTGAAGTTGCCACCCAGATGGTTTTGGCCTCGGAGGATGACAGGCTGCCTGTTATTCAGATGTGGGACCTCAGATTTGCCTCCTCGCCACTTCGTGTCCTGGAGAGTCACACAAGGTACGAGCCTTACACAGCACGGTGTGCTGCGTGGTGTTTGCACTGTTGGTGGCTGTCCCGGTTTGTACATCTCACTTGCTGCTGTTCCCTGTGAAGGAGGGCTCGGTTGGTGGTGGCAATTTCAGCAGCAGGCAGTGCTATGTGCTGGCTTGCTGACCAGCCAGCCCTGTGCCATGAAAGACTGGTCTTTTTGGAGCTTGGTACTTTGAAGGGCACAGGCCCCAAAATTAAATAACTAAATAAACCCACCATGCTGCTGAAACAGTGAAGCTCCTTGTTTGTTCCTAAGTTTTTTAAGAAGGGGAAGCTAAGGTAAAAAGAGTTAGTAGTAGTTGATTTTGCCTGAATAATGTACTAAAGGTACACCCAGGCACATCCTCATGTGTGGATTTGTACAGTTTCTCTGCCCCTCAGTCCCCTAAATGCCTTTATTTTGGGTATAGTGGATGATTTTGTTAAATTCTTGTCCCTCCTCCATTGCTGATGAAACTTCCCTTATTGCTCAAATCCAGTGCTTGATTTAAGGAGGGAGAACAGTGTTGTGGCTCCTACCAAAACAGCTGCCAGTGGGTTCTGCGGGCTTGAATCTCTTGCTAATAAAAAGCTGACAACCTCTAGTCACTGACCTTACCTATGGAATTGCACACTGGATATAAGAGACACTGCAGGCAAGCAAATCATGTTGTTACACTAATGCCCAGGTTCTCCCATATGAATATTGCATTTAATTTTCAGATACAATGGCTGCATCTTTATGCCTTTTCATGCAGAAAATAGAAATTGTCTATTCCAACACAACAAGGGCTGATAACATTGAAAAATTCCTCCTCCTGTAAGAGGAAGGGGTGGAGAGGGCATTTTGATGTGGGATGCTGTACTTAGAAATATGCTTTATTTATCGCCATTTAGCATTTACATTAAGCTTTTTTTTTGTTGTGGTTTTTCATGCAGAGGTATATTGGCCATTGCTTGGAGTATGGCAGATCCAGAGCTGCTACTTAGCTGTGGGAAGGATGCTAAAATTCTCTGCTCCAACCCTAACACAGGCGAGGTATTGTATACATACCACTTGAAGAAACCCCAAAAATCTCTGCTCAGGGGTAGCACGTGCAAAGCCTGTATGTGTTCCTGTGCTTGCATTCCTAGGAATGATGCTTCTGTGGGATGTTTCTCCCTATCCTATTCGCTAATGTGTTTTCTGAGCTTGTTCTGGTGGTGCAGGATTCCTTCCTGGTATTGTCAATATTACACATTTGTCGTTTCTGCTTCTCTCTTACTGAGCAGTGATGTCCCTGTTCATTATAAGAGATGGAAATGGCTCCACTTAAACTAAGTGTGTGCTTCCTACTCTTTTGTTTTGGATCCAGTGTGGCTGGATCATTGCTGCAATTGCCTTTTTCCTTCTGCAAGAGCTTTATCCAGACAGGGGAGATTTTGTAGGTTGCCATAATAGTGGTAGATCAGTGAGAGCCGCTCAAATGTGTTCCCACCCCACCCTTTTGGGCCTGGGGATACCTTTCAAAGGGAATGCAGATCTGTTTTTCAGACAGCGTTTGTCCCTACACCATGAGAAGGGCTTCAGACATGCTGGTGGAGGGGTCCTTGCCTCCAGTGAGTAATAATTGTGGAGTGGGAAGTGTTTGTAAAATTCAGACACTGGCCCAGAAGTACAAAAGCTGTACAGTGGTAAATGAACTCAGTTACCTGAGCTGGATCCTGTGCTGTTATGAAGTTTTTACATGTGGTTGAATCATGCTGCATGTTTTTATTAAAAATAAAAACCAGTTTCCTGGGAGACTGCATTTTGCTGACAGTTAGCATTTTGTTCTTTGAGTTTCTCCTGGTTTATGGTTAAATGGCTTCTTTAAGGGGGGGCTTGTCTATTCCAAGGCACAAGAGGCTGTCTGCCCAGGGTTCAGGTTTTACCTTTTTCAGCTTTCCTGTGAAAACAGACTTAACTGCATGTAGTGTGTGGGGATACCTACATCAGCTCTGAATGAGTTAGTGTGAATGTCAGCAGTTCACAGCTCTCAGTGGGACAGCACAGACACACCCCGCCTGCATCATTTGTTCTGTGTGGAGTATACAGAAGATTTAATGGGAGGAGAAGGAAATGAAGCAGTGGTGTGTGCTAATCTGCTGTTTGGGGATCATCAGGGTTAGCCCACTGTTAGTGTGTACAGTGATGTGGGGACTGCTGGGGAGCAGAGCAGTGTCAGGGCAGATGGGAGGATTGTTGCTATTGGGCAGGGTGCTCCATGAAAGCTCTGATTTGTTGGGCTTGGTTGTGCTCCCCAGGTGCTGTACGAGCTGCCCACGAACACGCAGTGGTGCTTTGATATCCAGTGGTGCCCGAGGAACCCTGCTATCCTGTCTGCGGCCTCCTTCGACGGGCGCATCAGCATCTACTCCATCATGGGCGGCAGCACCGATGGCTTGAGGCAGAAACAAGTTGACCAGGTATTGAAAATTGTTCAGCTAAGAATAGGGACAGAAAGAGTGCGGGAGCAAAACGTGGGAAGTCTTCAGTGGCTGTCTGCAGCCCTGCTTGCTGGAGTACCACTTCAGCACAAATAAGTGTTTAGTTCATGAGAGAAATGTCACTTCTGTTTTTTCCCCCCCTTGTGTTATCAAAGCTGTCCTCGTCTTTTGGGAACCTCGATCCCTTTGGCACGGGCCAGCCCCTGCCTCCCCTGCAGCTTCCCCAGCAGACTGCCCCACAGAGTGTGGTGTTGCCTCTGAAGAAACCACCCAAGTGGATCCGGCGACCCATGGGAGCGTCCTTCTCGGTAAGGGGGAGACAGGGATGGACAGGGTTGGCCAGGCAGGTGGGGACATGGTGCTGGCAGCTGCTAAACTCCTTAGGAGCGAGGAGTTCAGTGTCCCAAGTGCTCCACCTTGGGAGATCTTCCTGTTTGTCATCATAGTGGGAGATGCTCGGGGCAGCTTCCACACAGGGCACTGGGAACAGCAAAAGCCTGACCAAAATGCTTGGGAAAAAGAAACATTGCCAACAGACATTCGTTTGTTTGTGTTTTGGCATTAGGGCTTCGCTTTTATTTCTGTGCAGTGCTTGCTTCGAAGTAAACAAATATACATTGGGGGGAATGGGAGGGGGGAATGAGACGAAACTGGGCAAGTATCTGAGACTTCATAGCTTCAAACTGCATTCATGTGAGCCAGTGTGGTGGAGAATACTCAGGGTAGCTTTGATCGAGGAGCAGGAGTTGCTGTAGCAGCACAAGGTTGGGTTCCTCCATGGCTGGTTGATTTGCAGAGGAGCCAGCTGAGGGGATGTCAAGCTCTGCTTTTTGCAGTCATCTGCTCTTTGGCTCCACTTTTGGCTTATTTTCTAAACCCAGAGGCCATTTATTTGGGATCTTCTGGAGATTTTAGCCTGTCCATTTGAAATTGATTTCTCTGCTGAAATACTTCTCGATTTTCAGCGTTGTACGTCCGCTTATTCATGATCTGATGCACAAATTAAATGCAGTTTTCTCCTGTCAAAGAGAAGTGATGTTGCCTAGCCACTGACTGATGTGTCATTTTATGATGTTGTTTATTCCCTTATTTGTCCTGGTTTTCTAGGAGCCAGGTGTCAGTCTTTTCCCTGGCTAGGCTTTTGCTTTTTTTCTAACGCAGATTTTACTGGACTGGCCTCTGTAAATTCACTTTGAGCTATAGAATGAAATAATATCGTTGGCCCCTCCTAATTATTTTCTTGTGTTGATTTTACCTTTTCAAATGTTGTCACAACTTCCTGCCTATCTCTCAGCAGGGTTTCAGCTGCTAAGTAGCCTGGCAAGAGCAGAGCAAACATCATGCTTGAGCATATTTACTTAATGATGCACAGGTTTCTTTGGTAACTGCATTGCAGTATCATGAGATACTCCATTGATGCTGGGTACTCTATAGACCCACAGCTCTAGCTCTCAGTATCTGGTCAGTCTTTTGCCTGAGGGAAAAACAGGCACAGGAATGGCTATGCTTAGAATTCTTATTAAATATGAACCTACTTATCCAACAAGTTCCTTACATGCATAGAAATACAGGCAGTGGGGGGTCAAATCAATGAGCAGATGTCAGGAGTGTTCAGTTACTGGACAATTAGCATATATATGTTACATAAAACACATTATCATACATGCTCCTCTGCTCTATGCTTGTATTTTCACATACTGCATGTGTGCTTCAATTTCAGTTTGGAGGCAAGCTGGTGACGTTTGAGAATTCCAAGTCTCCGCAGCAGGCGGGCATGGAGCAGCAGCAGCAGCATCCCCATGTCTACGTGAGCCAGGTTGTCACGGAGAAGGAGTTCCTGGCCCGCTCAAACCAGCTGCAGGAGGCTGTGCAGTCCGAGGGCTTTGTCAGCTACTGCCAGAAGAAAATCGACATGGCCCTGGCTGACTTTGAGAGGAACGTGTGGGCTTTCTTAAAGGTAACAGGGTAACAGCCCTTCAGGAGTTCCCCACTGGCTGGGAAAGCCAGGACATGGTTCCTTGTGCACAGTTAGCAGAAGAGATGCTGGGAACCAAAAGCTGCAGGCTGTGGGAATAGTGCCCGTAAGCCAGGTCACTGGAGGGGGCCCACCAGAAGAGGGAGGGTCCTCAGGGCCAGGGGTGTTTGTGGGGTTTGTGAGGAGTCATGGCAAAGCAAAGGTGTGGGTAAAGGTATCCCATGGTTTTTGATATCCCCCATCAGCACATATTTGTACAGGGAGCTGGTGAGAAGGATTAAAGCTTTGGGGTAGCTTTAGATGGGCTTTTCAGTGCTCACTCTGAGCATTTAGAGGTTTCCCAGTGAAGCGGATAAACAGATTACGCACCTACAATAAGCAGATGGAAGCCTTGCCCACCTGCTCGGGTGCCCAAGTCACTGAAGACTTTTGCAGTTCTCTTTATTACATTCAGGCTACTCAGTCAGTGAATCTCACTGGGTCATTTGTGCCAGTGAGGGAGAAGATGAAAAGCTGTAAATTGCAATATGGTCTTTAACTTTTTAAAGGTGAACTTCGAAGAAGATTCACGTGTTAAGTACCTCGAGCTCCTAGGATACAGGAAGGATGATCTGAGGAAGAAGGTAAATGTGTGATACGTGAGATAAGTAACTTTTGAGTAACTTCAGCATTCTTACAGAAAACAGGTTGCTCTGTTGGGTTTTTTCATTAGTTGTGTCTTCTTGCAAGAGGGATGTTCAATTGAAATGTCAGAGCAGGCAGCAGACTTCAGAGGTGTGTCTGCATCTGACTGTCCATTGTTGATGTGAAATTCCCACCCATCAAGAAGCTTTTAGGCTTTCTGGTTGAGGAACATGTAAGCAATTTTCAGGCTATCATTAACTAGGAGAACCTGGGATAGTCCTTTTTGTTTGTGGGAGACATCATTAATTTTTGAAAAAAAAAAAGAAAAAAAACAAACCCAAAGATCAAATGTGGTTACTTTTGGTAAAGCAAAATTTAGATTAGCAGGGAGCAATTTGCACATCATTATAGACCTTTCTTCCCAGTTGGAAGATTTTTACCGTGTTACAGGGAGTTATCTGCTGTGCCTTTTGGCTCTTTGTTGCTTTCAGTTGTCTACTCAGGGAAACTGTCTAGTATTTCTGTTTCAGTGGATTTTAACATTTGACTCATTTTTATTTTATCAGACTCATGTTTTATTTTCAAAGATTGGCTCTATTAAAGTGTCATTGTGCTCATGAATTAAATGTCCTTCAGGGCAAAATTAATGTGATTATGGAAAAAAAATCATGGTTTTGATAACAGTTTGTCCTCAGCTTCTAAATATTTGTGCAAAGGCAAGCACAGCAAGGGTAATCCTGTTTTTAAAAAGCAGCTCTCAATTAGAAAATCCAGTTGAAATTTAGTAGTGGTTCTACAGAGTGACCTCATGAGACTAAAGCCCACTGCTTGCTGTTGCTCTGGGTTTGATATGCCCTGTGCATGGGGAGAAGCTGGGAAAATGGGCACAGCTGAACTGGGTGGCCTGGAATGCTGGGCCTACCCCATTACTTCGGTATTTGAGAGGCAGGTGAGAGGAGCTACAAGGCCCTGTTTTTATGTAGCGGTTTTCCAAAAACATTCCCCCTAGAAGTTGAGTCCATGGTTTTTTGAGTGTCAAGAAGCAACACAGTACAGCTCATCTGAAAGTTTGTGATACCCAGATGAAAAGCTCACTAAATCACAACTTGGTTTTCCTATTATTGATGGCATTAGGAAAGTAAAACAGGGATCACAGATTTCAGCTTCTTGTAATAAGCTGTTAAGAACATGGGAGGGTGGGTTATATTCTTAAAACCTGTGATTCTAATGCAAGCCAAGTCCTGGATTTCTCATTTTTATTGTAAACCAATGATTAAAAAAGAAAGAGAAAACTGTCTCCAGCAATTTGAGCTCAGCTCTTTACACAAACCAGCCTACAAGAGTAAAATAAAGCCTACAATACCGAAAGCAGTAGATAATTTTAGGAGCAATGTGAAACCCAGGCTCCCTGATGCTGAAATAACATAGAAACTCTATACCTAAAATTGCTGGTTTTGAGAGCCCTAATTGAATCTGGAGCCATGATTTGCTTTGCAAAGCAGTAGAAGCTGGGCGTTTTAACTCTTTTGTACCTTGGAAAATCCTAGCCCAGAGGCATGTGCCTGATGTGCTTGAAACCACAGCTTCCTGATAGGCTCCCTGTTCCACAAGGATTGTCACTGCTTTATTTTCCCTGACCGAGCAGAGGGTTTTGTCTGTCATGTTCTGATACTGCTTTTATTCCTGTGGTTTCCAGCAGCTCTAGTGAGGTTTGAGGCCCTTGAGTTAGCAATTAGAGGTTTAAAGGCATAGGGCAGCTGTTGTTTCCATCAGAGCTTGGGGTGCAGGGATCTTAGCAGTAAATCCATCACCACACTGGAAAAGGAAATGGCTTTAGTTTTATGTTAAAATGTTTAATGTCACCTTAACTGTTGTGCAAGCAGTGTAGTAGCTACATGTGCCAGTTTTGCAGTCTGAGAATTTGGTGCTTCTTTAAAAGGGTACTTACTTAAATCTTTGTTGTTTTCTAGATCACATCTGCTCTGAATAAAGAAGGTCTTGCAGATGGTGTCTTGGGAGAGGTAAGCAAGCACATATATGTAACTCTGTGGTTAGTTTTATAATGCCATGGTAATTTGCAAAGTAAGAATCATTTTTCTTTCCACTTGATAGCTGTCCCAAAGTAAGTCACAAGTAATCTGGCATGTGGCAAGTTCCTACATTCAGTAGGATGAAGGTATTGTTTAAAAAAACCGACCACTTACTTTCCACTCAGATGTTCCCTTCCTTTTCCAATGAAGGGCTCTTAGTCACAGGTTTTAATTTGGGGTCTCATTGGTGTCCCTCCACCTTTCCTTGCTGCTGCTTGTGTCTTGCCCACTGTGGCACTTTGTGCTGCCTGTGAGGTAGGGCAGAGCCTTGCTGCCTGGCACCTGATTTCAAGAACAGTGCCTAACAAATCAGGCTTTGAAAAAAGCAGGACTCAGAGTGTGGTCCTGTAACTTTTCCTACAAGAGTGGTAACTACAGGGCAGGCGTTGCCCATTGTGATTGCAATGGCTTGAGTCTACAGCTGGACTGCATTGCTTTTGTGCCACAGACAGTTCAGAGTTACCTGCAGCTGCCTGACAGGGGAAGAAAGCTTTTGTTGCATGTTTTGAGGCAGCTAAGAGGAAAACAGCACAGGGTACTGTGTAATGACAAAGAGCAAGGAAACAGGGCCTCTACCGTGTTTGTGATGCTCAAGCATATATGGCCAATGTATTTCTGTGATTTTCAGTCTGGTTCTAACTTGTTTGGTGGGAAGGTGACTACACGCTGCAGTGCAAAGTATTTCTGCCTCTTTTGCTGGTGGTTTTTTATGGCATCTTCTCTCTGCTGAAGGCTCCTGCAGAATCTGATGGATCTGTGCCAAACGAGGGGGATGAAGGCCAGGCTACAGAGGAGCAGTTCTTGGGAGAGGTATCTGTTGCCCTCTAGACTAACCCTGCTGAGGTCCCCTCTATTTACTTTGTTCCTTTTAACAGCATTTCATTTTGTTGGCTTTTCCTGCTGCTGAGGATATACAGAAATATAAAAAGTTATTTAGAATGGTAAAACTAGTCTCTCTCTCTCTCTCTCTCTCTGTTAAGTTACTTGAGATTTTTTTCATCTGCTTCGGGCAGTTATGTTCAGCCAGGTTTATCACAGGCAGTTTGTGCTCAACCATGTCAGCCTTTGGGATCCTACACCTGCTGTTCATATCTGAGCATTTGGGCAGCATTGTTTTCAGCCGTGTGTTTTAAATATGGGGACAGGTCTATAATTAGCACTAAGGACCCAGCCTCTGCCTTGTGAAGTGTCACTAGCAGTGAAAATAGTGTATTGCTGTGTGAAGAGGCCAACTTCATTCTTCCCCACTCCCTCAGCCTTCCTTTTGGGTTAGGATTTGGGCTATTAGCTGTGCTCCCTATGCTTGGTGCCTGTCTGCAGCTGTCTGTGGGATGGGGACAGTGGTTTAAGGCTCATGCATGTTGGGGTGGTGCATTTGACTCCACCTAACAAACAGCCTGTTAAGGACACCAAAACCAGAATGCTCTCCTTGGTTAGGTGCTTGCTTGCTTGTTAATTCTTTGGGCTCTGTAGAGGCAGACGTGTATCTGACTGTGTAAGGGTTTTGCTGTATGCAGTCATGGAGTTATCAGATGTCTCATAACAAATCTCTCTTCTAGGAGAGAATTCACAGCCAAACATGACCTTAGCCTACCTAAATATTTGTGAGCCTGGCCTGAAGCCACTGGTGATGCATCAGGGTGTGCTGTCACATAAAGTAACTGGATGGGCAGATTATTCCTGTGGTAGTCACAACATGATCTCAACTGATACCAAACACACATCCTGTGTTATCTGACAACAAAATAATTTTCCAGATGCTGTGTCCTTTTCATGAGCCAAATGCAAAGCTCGTTTAGACTTGCTTTCCCATCTGAATGCCTGTCTGTGGTCGACTGTGTCCTTCAATTTAGCTGAACAAGCAGGGTGTTCCTGAACTCCCTTCATGTTCTGGAGCAGTGGCTTGTGACAGAGGAGGCAGTTTGTGGGTCAGGTTCTGCGCTCTGCTTAGCCTGTGCTGTGAAAATTGATGGTTGAGAGAGACTTCCCTCTTGATACTATTTTTTATTATTGAAATGCTTTGTTTGGAATCCCAAAATCCAAGTACTTGCACAAAGTGGTCTCTGTCTTAATTCCGGGCGAGTTTTATAAAAAAAGCAGCCTCTGTCCACTGAGCACTCCTGTATTAAGTGCTACACTGGACTTCTGTGTTGAAAATTAAGTTTGTGTTCATGTGTAATTTGCTTAATTAAACTAGGGTGTATGCCTAGTGCAGAGGGTTTCAAGGGTGAGCTGAAATTTGAAGTGGAGCAGAGTGGAACCTAGGTAGCATTAAAGGTAGACTGTTCTTGGTAGAGGGTTAAAGTTGAAAGAGAAGGATTCTGATATTTTGGTTGTAGCTGTAGCTTTGCTTGGAGGGGATTGTGTGTATATGGGCACAGATGCAAGTCAGTACCCAGGATCCAGGTGTCTGGCTGCTGGTACTTGTGAGATAAAGGAAGTTTATTTTGTAAAAGCAAGGCAAAACAAGGGGTTAATTCACTGCTTTCCATGGGCAGGCAGGTGTTCATCCCTAAGAAAGCTGAGCTCCATCACACGTAACAGTGACTTGGGAAGAGAAACCCCACCACTCTAAATGTCCCCCTCTTTCTTCTTCCTCCAGCTGGCCATGATGTCATATGGCCTGGAATATCCCTTGGGTTAGTTGCTGTGTCTCATCCCAACTTCTCATGCACTCCCTAGCTTGTAGCTGGCAGTGCAGTATGAGAAATAGAAAAGGCCTTGATGCTGTGCAAGTGCTGCTCAGCAAAAGCAACAACATCTCATTATCAACACTGTTTCCAGGACAAATCGCACAGCCCCAGACTGGCTCCTGGGCCTCTGGCTACTTTCCTCTGCCCAAACTGACACACAGGGATAACCTTCCCTTCTAAGCTAATGATCTCTGAGGTGACTAATAGTCTGAAGTTCTAAATTTAACTTGCAATGCAAGAGCCATATGGTTTTAAAATGTGTGTATTTTCTAAGTGTTTTCATAATCTCAATAATTTTGCTTTTCCTTCCTCTTAGACGCTGAAGGACCATAAAAAGGAAACTGAAGATTTGGCATCTGCAAAGACAACATTTAACATTTCTGTTAGTGGAGGTACAAAAACCCTTGATACTGATTTCATTTTATGTACTGATATTTATAAGTACTGATGCTGATAGTGGTGTTCCAGTGAGAAGGGAAATACTGCACAGGTTGTGAAGGATTGTAATTACTTGCCTCTAACTGCATTCTCACACAACCTCAAGGCACTTGAAAACACAACTTTTTTGAGGAAGGAAGGAAGTTATACAGCACTTGTGTACCCCATTGCTGACATGCAGCTGCTCTGAGTGATCTCTGATATCAAAGAAGACACGCTTGGTCAGGCATGAAGTATTGTTTGTACAGAAACTCCCAGGGGATCTTGGTAACAGAGGAACCACTGACCCCTGTCGAGGCTTGACTTTTTATGGCACTATTCAGGTAGTTGTTGCAGAGGCCATTTAGACCTCTAGGAACTTGCTCTGCAGCAAGGTAAGTAATGCTGGCCAGTGCCCCTGTGGCAAGGCTGTGCCCACGTGTGTGAGGCTGGAGGTGAAGGTGAGCAGCCCTGAGTACCTGTTGGGGGGTGGGCTGGTTTGCAGACAGCTGTGCCAGCGTTGTACAGTCAGACAGTGTCACCTGCTGCTGCATCGCTCAGTGGCTTTTGTGGCGGCATTTGGAAGTGCCCCCCTGTCTCATTGCAGATGTGGATGGGCTGATCACACAGGCTCTGCTGACGGGGAACTTTGAAAGCGCGGTGGATCTGTGCCTGCACGACAACCGCATGGCCGACGCCATCATCCTGGCCATCGCCGGCGGGCAGGAGCTGCTCTCCCGGACACAGGAGAAGTACTTTGCCAAGATGCAGAGCAAAATCACCAGGGTATGTGTTTTCAGGTCAGAACTAACATGCTCATATGCCTTTGGCAACTCCCTTTTTCACCTTAAAAGTTTTGTTGCTATTTTGTAGGTTTGTTTCTGGCAGATGTTAGTAAATGTTCAAGTCTGTAAGATCTCAGAGCAGAAGGATTTTGTTACTCATTTTTAATGCCTTGATAAAGGGAGAAAAGGCACACCACCTGAATATCAGTACACAGGAGTATTCTTTATCTCATCTCCAGTGTCTCTGAGTTGCATATACACCAGTAGATTCTCAGCAAGTAAAGACAAATACCTTCAGCAGGGCACATTTCAGTCTGCTGTTCTGTCACGTTTTTCACACGTGTCCCGTGCTCAGGGCCAGCAGCATTATGTTGATTTCTACCCGTGATCAGTCTTCACAGATTTTGCTGATGCTTTGTTTTACTGCATGCACAGAAGAGAGAGCAAAGCATGCCCAGGGTAGAATAATCACCCTTTGTCTAGGAGACAGTGTGTTATGGCCAGTTGGTTATTGTTATTTTCAGCTTTGAGTTGCTGATGCTGCTTGTGCAAATCTTTCTTTTTTACTGCCAGTATGAGAAAGTAGTGACAGGAGGTTGGAACAGGAGAAGTGGCTTTAAAAGAACAACTGGTTTAGCAAGGGTGGCAGCTTTTAGAGGAATTCCTTCACTGTAGTTCATCCTTTGGGAAAAAGTGTTTTTATGAAGAGCTGTCCAGTTGTCTGTGCCTATGCTGACAGGCAAACATTGACCTTATAGTTAGGATCTTGCATTTGTTTTTCAGGTGTGTTTTTTCTTTTCTGGTCCCAAACTGCACACATACCGCTTGTTCAGCTGTTTCTGAGCTTGAAGTCTTGGCATGAGAACGGCTTTGTTCACTAAAGAGCAGCACAGCTGCCAAATCTGTCTTTTGTCCAAAGCAAAATAACTGGAGACAGAGTTTGAGAAGGGAGAAACTGGAATTTCATTCTGAGAGCTGTGCAGAGGCAGCCTGGGTGGGTGGGTGGAGGGTAGGGATACTACAGCCAGCTGAGATTGGTATTGCTGCCAACTTGCTGCTTCCTTTATGCAGCCTTTTCAGCTGCTCCTTGCTGGTCAGCTTGAGACCAAGAGCTTAAAGCGGAATGAAACAGTTTAACAAACAAAATTCATACCTCTCCCTGGGCATTGTGTAGAAGACTTACAGTTAAATACTTGGTGTGTTATCGTTGTCTGCAAAAATAGTGCTGAAATCCATTTGCAACAGCTTGTGGAGATTCGTGTATTCTTTTTTTGTACATTTTGTAGCAAGAATAATTGCACTCTGGATGTTCTCTGAGTTTGTTTGTGATTTTTTTCACTGTACTCCTTTTTAAGTAAAATATGCTCTTGTGCAGCTGTTGAACCGCAGTGCAGTACCAGTCCTGACCCTGGATACAGTGGGGATGAGTACACTGGAACAGATCCAAAATATCCTGTGTATTATACAGAGGAGATCCTACCAAGGTCCTAACTGTGGTCTCTCTCCTGCTCTAGCTCATCACTGCAGTTGTAACAAAGAACTGGAAAGAGATTGTGCAGTCTTGTGACCTGCAGAATTGGAGAGAGGCTTTGGCTGCTGTGCTCACTTACGCCAGGCCAGACGAATTTACAGCCCTCTGTGGTAAGGACACTTCACAGACTGGATTATTCCAGAGCGGTATCATGGCTTTGCTCACAGTTCCTCAGCGAGTTACTTCCCCAGCTTCAGCAGTGGTGGGGAGGGATCACCAGAGTGGTTCACCAGCGTCTTTGTTCATATTTTATCTAGATCTCCTGGGGAGCAGGCTGGAGAATGAGGGGGATAGCGTTCTGCAGACACAAGCTTGCCTCTGTTACATTTGTGCCGGCAACGTGGATAAACTTGTTGCTTGTTGGACCAAAGTTCAGGATGGAAACAGCCCCTTGTCCCTTCAGGTTGGTAATTCTTTGAAGAAAGATGTTGGAAATAACAGACTGCAGTCATTTGGCTCTTAAATTATCTAGTGCAGAGCTTTGCTGTCTGATGTACAGCAGAATTCAAGCCCTTCCTTTCTAGAAAAATAGCACATAAATATGATACTGGAAAATGTGTTGGGAAGTACAGTGGCCCTTGTGCTTGCCTTGTTCTTTGGGTGGTGCTGCTAATACACTTGTGTAAAAAATAATTGTAGTACTTAGTGTTTTGGTAAAGAAAGGTCTTTCAGTGCTTCCATCTTCTGCCGTTAGGAAATACTTGGACTTTTCTACTTTTGGAAGTTAAGGAGAAGAAATCAAAAGAATTAAATTTAAATCTGGAGAGACAGTTGTAGGAAGGTCTCCATGAAAGTTTTCTCTAGGGATTTGCACATACAATGTTTTGTTTCCAGCAGTAAAAAACACTGCTTATAGCAGATATCTTGAGGGAATAGGATTGGTGAGTGGAACGAAGCATTTGTGGAATAATTTATTTTATAGTGCAGTGTTAGTTTCTTCCATCTGTTCAAAGCCTTTGAAGGACCAGTTTTAGAAAATACTTATTTGACGATGCTGTGAGACTCTTGTTTAGTTAATTGAAGGAACTGATGTGTATCTGAGTTTTGCTTCTTGTCATTAACTTTCTCCAGTTTTGAATTATCAAAATTATTTGATTTTGAGGGCTTTATTTACAGATTTACCTTCAATTTGAATTTGCACTTTGATTGCATGGCTTTGGCCTCTCAGACAGTAAACTTGAAAAATATTGTTGAAGTCCTAATTAGGTGGCTTGTTTACTATGGTAGTGACAATAGAAGCTTTTTTTTTTACTTGCCTTTTTTTGAAATGCTGATTTGTTGGGAAAAACAAACTATTAGAAAACAGTCTTTATTAGTAATGTATGGTTGAAATCTTTTGTGTGGAACACTCTCATTCAATCACTTGTAAGATTTTAAAAAGGGATTTAATTTTGGCAAGTGAATATTTGTAGTATCCTTCAGTATAAATACAGTAAGGAAAACATGAGAAAACGGAACAGAAAATGTTTCCTATAATTTAGGACTAGAAGGAAACCCAAGCAAGACCAGCTCTGGTGTTTGGGGATGTGCAAGGAAGGCGAGATGTAGAGTACTGCTGGTGAATATCAGGAAAACCATTTCGCCGTAACAACCAGAAAACTATGGACAACTCTCCCAGGGGAGTTTTTAGATCCTTTTAAGATGGATAAGAACTGACTTACTAAACCACTGTCAATGAACATGCAGCAGCCCAGCACTAGTAGTGATGACAGGTGTGATGTTGTCTCTTTGCTCTCAGGCTGTCACCACATAATTTTATGGAAGCATCCACTTGGTGGACATGCTCAGTGCTGATAGGGCCCTGAAATCCTGTTGAATGAAGGCTGTTCTTTTGAACTCTGCTGGCTCTGCTGTTAGAAGCTGCTTGGTGGGTGGTTGCTGTTCTGTCTTCTGAGAACAGCCATGCCTTTGGTGCAGCTGTGGCTGTTCAGGAAACCTGCACTTGGCTTGGGCTCCCCACTGGGTGAGAGGGGCCCTGAGGAGCAGCCCTCCATGACAGTCCTTAGCAAAGGCCTCCTTCACTTTGTTGTTCTCACTTATGGATGTGTTTTTCCCCTCCTGGTCCTTCAGGATTTAATAGAGAAGGTCGTAATCCTGCGCAAAGCCGTGCAGCTCACGCAGGCTGTGGACCCGAATGCCGTGGGGGCCCTTTTGGCCGAGAAGATGAGCCAGTATGCCAACCTCCTGGCTGCTCAGGGAAGCCTGGCTGCAGCACTGACCTTCCTCCCTGCCAACACCAACCAGGTATGGGGCCTGCAGGCTCTTCACTCCCTCTCTCTGTGAATGGGTGTGCCTCAAGCAGAAGTCTGAGTGGTGCAGTTCAGCATCAGGACTGCCCCTTGATGTGCACCGTGGGATGTGACAGCCAGGCTGTTTCCCCTCACCCTGCACTGGCCTTGTTGAGCTGGCACACGTGCACAGAATTCTGCTCCCTATTGCTTTCACACCCTTGTACCTGCAGCCAGTGACTGCCAAAGGGTGTCCCCCCTGCAAGCCAGACACAGCGAATGACATGAAATTGACATTTGGTTGTTCTCTTCTGACTTCTCATCTTCCATCAGCTGATATTTGTAGACAGGATGGTTTGGGAATGAGGCAGGCACTTGGAAGGCAGTTCCAATGGCCTCACATCTCATGCAGAGAAGACTCACTCCAATGAATTAAAGCAGAGCAGGCTTCTGAGAGAGCTGATCAGTGAGTGGCCACTCAGCCTCTCGGTGTGGTGCACTGGGTGCCAGGCAGTGCATTCCACCTCCCTTCACTTCCCTTTTCTGATTGCAGCCAAACATCGTGCAGCTACGGGACAGGCTTTGCAGAGCCCAGGGGGAGCTCCCGGTGGGACAGGACGGCCTCAAGGGACCGTATGAGAGAGAGCCCGTGCCCAAAGGACGAGCTGGCCCTGTGGCTGGACGGATGCAGGCGCCCCAGGCTCCAGCCCAGCAGTATTACCAGCAGGTAAATGGGCTTTGGCAGTACGGGAGGGACACGGTGCTCGAGTTCTGGAGACTGATGGATGTAATAATTTTTTTCCTTTCTCTTGATCTGAGGCTGTGTGACAAACCTCTACTGAGAGCCTTGTGGTGAAGGCCCTTGGTGCTTCCTTTCAGTCAGTACAGATGCCTCCTTTACTCCTCATCTGGGAACATCCTTTAAACACCTTACCAAGTAGCCTGCTTCTGAAGATTAGGTGTTTCCCCCCTTTGTTTGAAAATGTGCTTCGGTGCCAAGAACAGCTGTGTGGGAGAGCACTGCTGGAGTTCTCTGTGCTTCCTCTCACAGTCCCTGATGTTGTCTCATCCCTGCAGGCCTTGGGGCTTGCTCATGCTGCTCACCAGCCTCCCTGGGGCAGATTGTTCCCACTCCCAGCTCTGATTTTGGCTGCAGAAGTTGCTGAGCAGTGGCAATAGCAAACTGAGGGCACATTTCAGCAGCTGTGGGTACAGCCTGCTGTGAAAACACCTTCCCAGCCAGGTGTAAGGGGGCATGGGCCGGTGGGGAGGCTGAGAGTGAGCTGGGCTACAAGAAAGACCTGATGAGTATAAGTCTAATAAGGGAGCTGTGCAGGGAGGAAGAGGAGAAAAGGGGAAGGCAAATTCCCTGGTTTTACCTCTAACCCTGAGGATGACACTGCAGCAGAGCACACTGGCCATCAGGGCAGCGTGGTGTGTTGGGCAGCCCTGGCTGTGTGTGTGCTTAGAGGGCACTGCCAGGTCTCTGATCCCCCAGCACGGCACTGCACCTCGTCTGACCCTGCTCTAAAGGTGCTCTGGGCTGGGTTTTTCTGACAGCAGAGCTGTGCTAGGGCTGTGGGTGTTCTCCTTACACAGAGATTGGCACAAGCAGAGCTATCTCTTGTCTGTGCTGCTCTCAGGCACTGCCTGCCAGAAGAACCAGGGCAGGAAGAAAGAAGGGATGAAAGGCTAGGGGGGAGTTGGGCATTCTCGATGTCAGTGGTAGTGTGTGCCTCTGCCTTCTCTCCGGGGTGTTAGCAAGGTAGATTTCAGAAGGGACAAAGCATTCATCCAGGATTTACTTTGCTAACCCCATTGCATATGATTTTAAATGCATCATCATAAATAATCAAGTCTGCTCTGCTGTCTGTGTCTTTGGCCTTCTTCCTTGTAACCAGTGAGTTGCCTTGAGAAGCGAAGCTGTGTGTTTCCTGTTTGGCTGTGGAGAATAGCAGTTCTCCTCTAGATGTTGAGATACAAGCAATGCTTTTTTTAACCAGACTTCCCTCTTTCTCCCCCTGTTTCTGGAATGCCTCAAGCAATTATTTCAGCAAGCCCTGCTTATTAATTAAAGGCTGGGTGTATCACAACCCCACAAGTTCACTGCGAGTTACAGCCCTCTGTGTTCCTGGCTTTTCAGGGAGTTCATCCTCAGCAGGAAGGGCTTGAAGGGGACAGGTGTCAGTCAGAAAGGTTCCCAGCTGATGAACCAGAAGGGAGAGAAATGACATATTTGAGTCTTAGGACACTTGCTTTGTTTGACTTCCTTTTCAGAAAGCGAGTATGTAGGATTTGTTCAAGCTTGAGGCAGCCTTTGTTTAACTGCTGTCCCAAATAGGAACATGTACTTGGATTCCTTTCAGCATAGTTTTGTTGAACCCTGTTTTTCATCTGAATAAACCAGGCATGAAAGGGGGTGAAAAAGTCTTTCAGACACTCCAGTGATGAGTTACACAGGCATCAGCAGTGGCTGCTGTGCAGCTGACTGCACCATTAGCCTAGCACTGCCTGGGGTTAGAGACACATAGACGGGAGCCAGCTGAGCAGCCAGGACTGCAGAGTCACAGCTTTCCCTCTGCTTGTGCTCCTGAACCCCAGCCATGTGTCCTGCAGTTGGGCAGCACGCCCACTCCTTGCTCGGGAATGTCACAGGCACAGGAAGTTCTTGGGTTTTGTCCCATCAGAAAGGTAGAAGTGGCTGAATGGAATTGGAGCCATTTGGAGTGGCAAAGAAGGAAGATAGAGGAAAGGAGCTATGGGAGACTGGCTGGGAAGCAATTACCATTAAGATGTGTATTTGTGCATGTGCAAGAGCTGAATATCAGAATTTAACCCTTTAAAATTATATTTTAACCTTTGTAAATTCATCTGAAGCTCAATTTAAACAGACTCCTTTTGTGTGAGGCATATGTTTGAATTTAACACAAAACCTGGGGCTTGCAGCTGTGGTTAGTGATGCTTGCTGTCGTGGACTAATGGCGGGGGGCCTTCTGCAGTAGGAAAATGTGATGAAAGATGGAGACCTGGCTGACTGGCACAGGTAACACTGCACTTGCTCCACAGCCTATTGCAGCTGCAACTCCACTGTGCTTTGTCCTCACTCTGCAGTTCACCTTGGCTCCAGTGCATAGTGATTTTTGTCTGTCATGAATGCAATTTCCTTCTTCCTCTGAGATTTTATGGCTGTTACAAGTGCCAGCATGCAGACCTTCTTGCGTTCACTTCTTTGCATCTTGTTTTGTGAAACCCTTTAGACTTTTTTATTGTTTTGTTTTCCATGATTGGTATTTCTTTGTTCGATTCAGGTTAGAATTGCCCCTACTGTCACTACCTGGAGTAACAAAACTCCTACTGCCCTTCCCAGCCATCCTCCTGCAGGCTGTCCCTCTGACACACAGGTATAACCTTCATTATTCCTCTCTGGGCCTCTGCTCCACCCCAGTATGTCCCCTGGTGTAGTCTGTGTGCTTGGCACAGTCTGGTACAGATAGATGGAAGGAGCAGCTCCCATGTGTGCTCTGGTTTTACTCTTCTGCATCTCATTACTTTTTTTTTTCACCAGTGCTCAGATGAGCGGCACTGGAAAGCCTTGAGTGGGAGCTCAGTGTGACCTAAGTCTCCCCAACCCTTGCCCCACACTGGAATATTTGAAGTATGATTTTTCCTTTCCCCTTTTCCATGGAGATTAGAAGCTTCAGAGTTAACATTTAAGTTTAGTTGAAAGAGGGCAGGGCACTCTCGTGCTGCCTGAACGCCAGGCAGCACTGGCAGGGAGCTCTTCCTTGTGCAGGAAGGTGTGTGCTGCTCGGCTTGCTGCTGAAGTCACTGCACATCCAGCTGTGCTTTCAGTGCTCTGCTGGGCACCCTGAGGCACTGGGGTGGTTGGAGTCATTTGCCCCTGTGCTGGTGATTCCCTTCTTCCAGGGAGTGTGGTTTTGGGCCTTGAAAGATGAACTGATCATTTTGCTGCAGTTCTGCTTCAGCACTGCATTACCATTACTGATTAAACCCTGTCTCTCCCAACCATTTTTCCTGTGAATTTTTTTTGTTTTTTTACAGGGTGACAACCCACCTCCTCCAGGGTTTATTATGCCAGGTGCTGTTGGCCCCAGCATGCCACCACAGCAAGCCCCATCTTCCAACTACAGCATGTACTCGCAGGCAGGAACGCGGCCAGCGTACCCACAGAGTGAGTAACAGCAGCTTCCCCCTCTCCCTCACACCCAGGTGGGCCAGCATTAACTCAGGAATAACCAGTCCCCTCCTCCTGGTTGGGAGTGTTCAGAGCAAGCCAGTGCCACAGCTCCTGCGGGGTGGGGAGAAAGGTGAGGTGACATGTGAGTATTGTCATTTCTTGATGGGGTCCAGATAGCCTCTGTCAAACACTCCTCCTCTGCTGAGGTGTCTGCCCACAGCTCTCAGGCTCACTCCTCTGCTGGCCCTGCCCAGGGTTGTGCTAGGGTCAGAAAGTCCAAAGTCTGAGTCCTGGGAAAGCAGAACAGGCCTGGTAAAGGGGGGACACAGGTCATCTATGTGCAGCTGGGCCATCCATTTCTCACTGGGGCTCCATAGAGATGGGAAAGGGGGTGAGGAAATGAGGGCAGTAGTAGAGGTGAGTGAAGAAGAGGGCAGAGCCCTGACACACTCAAAGCAGGGACTGAAAGCACTGGCATGACATAGGAAAAATGGCCATAGATGGGCAGAGGCAGTGAAATTAGGCTGCAGGGCCCACAGTGAAAGGCTGTGAGCTTACATTCCCTTCCAGATTCTGTGTTCACTTCCTTGGCCTAGGCTTTCCCTTTGTGAAAACCTGGGGCAGGGCTTTCCCTTCCCTGAGAGCCCCTGTGAGGACTGCAGTGGTCCAGAAGACAGCAGTGTCCGTGTGTCCCAGCCCCACCCCAAGCAGCATGGTGGCTCTGGGCTGGAGGAGTGTGTGTGGGAGAGGAGGAGTCCTCTGAGCCAAGGCCATCCTCCCTGTGCCTCCCTGCTCCCAGTGACAGGCTGGGGATTCGAGCAGTCCTACAAGTGCGGGCAGAGTTGTGGGAGCCAGGATTTGACTGGGCAGATAAGTGGTTTCAGCTGGTAGGGGCATGAGGAGAGGAGAGTCAGGGGAAGAAGGAAGCAGAGGCAGATGAAACCTGCTGTTCTGTTATGAACTCACTGACTGACTGTTTTTTCTCCCTGTTTGTAGCGTATCAGGCCACACAGCAGTACTCCTCTGGAACAGGGGGACCAGCTCTCTATCAGCCTCAGCAGCCTATTGCTGTCCCTGCTTCAGCCTCTTACCCCAGCCCTGCCCCTAACACCACCCCTTCCTACCTGCCCTCTGCCCCTGCCCACGCCATGCCCTCCCCGCTGTACCCCGGGCAGCCTCAACCCTCCCCAACGAGCCTGAATCCCGTCTCTTCCTTCCCCGTTCCTCCTTCTGGCACATCCTTTCAGCATGGCAGGCCAGGACTTCCAGCAACTTCTGTGGCTTATGCATTACCTACTGGACCAACAGGTACTCTGCCTGCAACCAGTGACCTTCCTGCATCCCAGAGAACAGGTCTGCGCTTGGACCGGGGGGCAGGCAGGGAGGAGGGAGGGGTTCGGTCTTCACCCACTCAGTTAAATATGCACTTTTTTCCTTGTGAATGCTCTGTAAAAAGTTTGCTTTTGCTTAGAGATCAGGTCAAAGCATTTCTAAACCATGTCATCACCCCTGTGCGTCTGTGGTAGGGCTGGTGGTGCACTAAGCAGCATGAGCAGTCACCTTTCTCTGGCGAGCCAGACCTTGCCACAGTCACAGAGCTTTTGTCTTGCCCAAGACAGGATGCTACAACAGGCTTGTTATGAGGCTGTTGTATGCCATGGATGGATCATGGCTCAATATTAACATTGGTGTCAGAGCCCATGCTGTGACTGGAGAGCAAAGTACAAAAATGAGCAAGTTTTCCTAATCACTGCAGACAAGATGATCCCAGTTCTCCTCACAGAATGAATTTGCAGATGTGATTTGTCCCTGTGTCCCTGGTTCCTGAGCAGCCTTTTAAGCCCGAGATTGGCAGCATATTTAATTCAAACAGCATTTCCCGTGGCATCAGCTCCCTTTCATTATTTTGTCCCTAACCTCGGGGATTGCGATGGGATTTACTGTAGCTGCAAATGCCTTAAAAGGTAATCAGAAGTGATTTAGAAATGCTTTCACATGTCTCTTCCCTGAATGTCAATTAAAAGCATGTGTGTGTGGCTGACACGTAGGAGCATGTTGGAGCACGCTTGGTGAGACAGCACTCGCTGAGGTGGGGCTGGAATGTCTGCTTGTGACTGCCTGGGTGTCACCGTTTGCCATGGGACAGTGACCTCGCCTGCCATAGCAAACCTGTCCCTTCACTCAGCAGCCTGTGGAACAGCAGCTTTGCATGTCAGACAGTGCAGGAGGAATCAGCAGTCCTTTTCTAAACCTGCTCATAAACATACTTCACATCCGGGTGGTCCAGCTGAAGAGTCAAGGACCAGATCTGGGAAGCAGAGAGTACAGGGAATACTGGGCAAGATTTGAGGGATGTTTTGGGGATGTCAGCACTGCTGATAGGCCCTAATGTTCCCACTGTCATTCTCTCTTATTTTAAAAGTCTGTTAGGGGTGATGCAGTGCAGAAAAGCCATTTTGCCTTTGGCAGTGTGAGTCCTATGAGTAGGTGCTCCTGTTGGTGTCCTTGAGGCTGGTAGCTCACATACCCCCTTGTGTTTGGGGGAGAAAGGGTCTTTTGCTATGTCAAATAATAGGACTGGTCCAGGGCTGCCATTTTCAAGGGGACAAGAGGCCTTTTCCATCCACCATGCAGCCAGATTTGGTGTCCTGTTTGTTCTTGGAGGTGCTGTACTGTGACCTCTCCTGACCCTGTGTTACAGGGCATGTCAAACTTGAATCTCTAAGCCAGAGGAGTTATTAAATTGGATGGAGGAAGAGAGGTTGGATAGGGTTCTAGGCCTGGGATGTCAACCAGCATATTATAATGCAGACAGCATAGCTTCTGCACCTCCAAATAAATGCAAGGAACAAAGAAATTTTTCTTTCTTATCCATTTTACTACTCAACATGAGTCACTGGCAGGCACTTTGGATCTGCCACTTGCTAAGTTTCTTGCCGTGACGTGCCATAGTCCACGTGGCATGCTCAGAGTGGGTGAAGCTCTTTTTCAAAGTTAAAAGTTGTTCCTATTAGGCTTTGTATTAAACTTTCTGAGAACTATCCATGCTGCTTGTGTTTTTCTCAGCAGCTGTGGTGAGAAGGTAGCCACTACAAAGTGTCAGACCTTCAGGAACCCAAAGTTGGGCATCCTCTCTGATTTCTGCAGCCTTAGGCTGAAATGCAGAGGTGGACTGCAGGGCACAGCGAGGTGCTGAGGCCAGGATGGCTCATGCATACACACAAGTGATGACTGCAGCTGGAGAACTATGGAAAAAAGATTGAAGAGCTCTGTTCCAGTGTTTAGATTACACCTTTCAGAAAGCATGCAAACAAGAAGGAGAAAACCTTGTTGTCTTAAGTGCAGCAATGACAGTGTACATGCTTGATATGCCTCACCACCAACACATTTCCTGAGCAGCTGCATTGCTTAGTGGGGGATGCCTTGGCGTGAGATCCTGTAGAACCACGGAGATCTACAGCCAGAAGCAGATCTCACCTGTGCCTCCGAGTGCTCTGGTGCAGTGATGCTGATCCTGGCAGTGAAGTGGTGTGCTTTCGTGTGGGGTGATGATCTTATCTGGGAACATCACGCTTCACTTTGCAGATGTGACTCATTTAAAGGCAGGAGTAAGGGAGGAAGGAAAACAGATCTCAAATTTGAACTCTTGAAAAGCACCTGACCTTTGAACTGACTTGGATTTAAAGATGCATGTAAAAAGAAAGAGTTCTGTAAATATTTTCTGGTTTTTTGCAAAGGCACATAACGTCAATATGTTAAGCTGTGCTCAGACCTTCAGTAAACAAGAAAAGCCCACATTTAATTTTATTTTCAACCCCTCTCACTTCATTTTGTGATAGATCTTTGAACCTACTTTCAAGGGAGTTCTAATTCTCAGCATCTTGAATCTTGTTTGAAAATGCAATAGACCAATTCTGAGCTAAAGGAAGGGTCTGCACCAGAACTATGAGCAGGTCAACCCCAGAGACAGGAGTTCTCATCCCCAAAGCTCCTTTACTCTTTGGAATGGTGTGGGCTTTATTGGCTGCATTCTGCCATTTGGATTTCCTGCTCAGTCTGAGCAGGCAGTGTCTTTTTGTGTGAGTGTAAGGTTGATGGGTGAACATACTTGTGTTGCTGGGCTGCATGTGGCTGAGAATGTGCCTTGATTTGAGAAAATACTTGGAGATCCGCCTTAAGGTCAAGTACTTCAAGCATCTCTTGAGAAGCTTTCTGGAATGGTAAAGTGGTATGGAGAAGGTTGTGGCTAAGAGTAATGGTCTGTCAGCTGCACTGGAATAGAAAATGAGAACACCAGAGGAGATAAGAAAATGGGCCAGAACCCTGCAACATTTGTTATAAACAACTAGAAACACTGATTTACTGCATGGAAAGAGCAACAGGCTTTTTTGGGGGGAAGGTGGACAAAAGGAATTCCATGGGGGGTTTGAACAAATGACTTGTCTCCAAGCTGGCATTTTAATTAGGTTAGGTGGGTTTTTTTCTGCTGATGCATGTTGTGAACTAAATTGCTGGTCAAAAATTGAAGACCAACTGCTTTATTATTTTTGAAGAAAACTTTTTTTTAGTTATCGTTGCATTTTGTCTACAGAAAGTCTACCATCTCAAGACCAGGCCTCTCCCTTCGCAGGTGAACTAGGTACCACCTAACCTGAAAATAATTACAGCCACTACATGAAATTAATTGAATGGCCATCAATTATGCAGATGTTCTTTAGAGAACATTAAGTGTGATGCTGTTTGCCAATTAGACTTTAATCAAATCGATTTTTAATCCCTTAATTGAAACCAGTAACAATATATCTGGAGTTTTTAACCACAGAAACAAATTCTTTTTAAATATTTTCCTTTTTTAATGCAAATTATTCCAGGAAATTAACAGCAATAACAGTCTGGGAGATTTTCTTAACATGTCACTCCTATCAGTTAGACTCCCTGTATCTGAAATACTCTAGGATTTTCTGGATAGGAAGGAGTAGAGGAGGCTGCCAGGAGATGGCACTGCCTTTGGTTAAAGAGAAAGGAGATGTAAAAGGGGTTTTAAATAGTTTTTCATTTACCCCTTTAACATGCTCTGGATGTGGAACTTGCTTGACAAAAGCTCGGGAGCAAATGAAATTTCAGATAAATTGAGCAAATTTTGCAGTAATGTTAAGCTGTGCTATCTAACGTAAATTCATCATCTGCTAAGTGAAAAACACTGTGGTGAAAAAGTCCATTGAGCAGGGATTTGGTTTTGTTGGCTTTTTGTGGCTCTGTGCAATAAATCCTGATTACTCGGGGAGGCCACGGTAATGCTGGGATGTAATGCCGTGGGCCCGATTCCATGTGCTCCATGAGGAGATGGGCAGCTCTTTCTAATGCACTAATGGGAGCTTTGGGGTGCAAAACTCGCTGCTGCAGGGGGCTTGCTTTCTGGGGAGAGCAGAAGGGTTGGTGCAGAGCAGCACCCCAGACTTGGGGTGAATCTGCTCAGACCTCCTCTGTGCTTCTTCCGCTTTCAAACAAATCACCCCTGGTGCAGAAAGCCAGATTTTTCCACCTTGCTCAAGCAGCTCTGCTCTGATTTGGGGGTACAAAGCACCCAAAACCATGCTGTAGCTGGCAGGGGAAAGCTGGGGTTGTGGCTCTTTTGTGTTTGCAAGGTGGCTGGGTGAATCTGGCCTGCAACGTTTAAGGCCTCTTCTGCCTCTTCTTTTTGTGTGGTGTTGCTGGGGAACTTCACATACAAATGTCATGGATAAGCTCTCTTCACATACACAGTCTGTGTAGCGGAGCTTTTTTGGGCATGGTAGGCCCTTTTCAAGGGCATGTCTGCTCAAAGCTCTTTTCCTGCAAGAGAAGAAAGAAAGTTAATAATTAAGTTATTAACTTGAGAACAGTTGTTCAAGATCCCAAACCTGCCCAGTGGGTGCGGAGCCCAAAGGGTCTGATGGCAGGGATGTTGGGAGGCTCTGGCTGGCACAGGAGCTGTTCTGGCCCTCAGGGAAGGGCAGAGGAGCAGGCAGGTGAGGGCAGGCTCTGCCAGTAGAGCCATGGCAGGAAGCTGGCCCAGCTGAGCTCAAGAAGGCATCACTGCCCTCCTTTCAGGTACTTACAGTCTCTGTTTTCTCTCTGTCCCAGGGCCTCAGAATGGCTGGAATGACCCTCCCACCCTCAACAGAGCTGCCAAGAAGAAAAAGGTACTTTAGGAAGTCCTGCCACAACACAACTGAGTGCTGGTCGCTTGAAAAGCAATAGTTTAAGCTGCTCCTGGGAAACCTTTTGGCAGGAGGAGGGAAGAGAAGGGTTAGCAGCAAACAAAAGCTGCACCTCGTGAGCAGAAATGGCCTTTGCGTGTCTCTATTATGCATTATCCCTCTCAAAATACCTGAGTCTCTAAAGAGATGGTGGGTTTTTGCTGAAGTTGTGGTTGTTAATAACAACATTGTTCCTGGTTTGAAGCAAATACTTCTGACTGTTTTCATCTGCAGTAAAGCAGCAGTTTTGCAGGAGATGGTACTTAGGCAAAATGAGGAGGCTGTGCAAATTGTTATAGATTATTGATGTTGCTGGAGCTGAAAGCAATTTATCCTGATTAAGGGTCTGACCCTGAGAGATCTGTTGAGAGTAAGACAATTTCCATGATGGAGATAATGTAGTTTTGTGAAACAGATTTAAATTGCAGCAGGGCAGGATAACTGGGAACACTTGGCATGGAGCAGAGCGAGCCTTTTCATCCCCTGGTGCTGCTACAGCCTGGAGTATCTCCACAGCAGTCAGTGTCATCCACCACTCTCTGACCCTGGGAAGCAAGAGTTAGTCTGGAGTGTCTAAAGTGTGGAGAGAACAAGAGAAGTTAGAGCAGGCGAGATAAGATCTGGGCAAAGGCAGAAGTCTTCCTTACCCGTTGGGTTTTGGTCTCTGCAGTTCAAGGTGAAGAAGCTTTTGGAGGTTGGATAGAGAGCTCTTAGTGTCAGAATAACTGCTGGAGCTGAGAGCTCAAGAAGCAGCCTTCTGCACACAGTTTTTTTGCTGCTTGTGTGTGTGTCTCGGGGCCAGAATTTCTGCCATAGACAAGGCTTGCAGGTTGGCTCCTTCTAAATGAGGAATGTGTTCATTGCATTCCCTGTTGGGTATTTAACAAATCTGTCAGTTGTGTTTCTGTGCTTGTTTCCCTTCTGTCCACTGTCTGAGGGGTGGTTTAGGATATTATAAAATGACTCACCACATGGACTGTTAAAAAACAGAAGAAACGTCTGGCATTTCAAGCCATAATTTTCAACTGTTTTCCTCCTAATTAAGAACTTAGTCACCACTCAAAAGTTTATTGCTGTGATTCATTTCTTTTATAGCTGACTTTGTTGCTGGATTGGGAATATTTTTTTTTTTTGCTGTCCCAAACCACTAGTTTAATTTTAGGGTCATTCATTCAGGGTTCTGTAATAGTCCCTTTTTTTTCCATGCGCACCCAAAGAAATGTGCACAGTCCCGTGGAAGCCCTTTTTCTGTTGTTTGGATTCCTGCATGATGTGTAGCAGAGGCCAGTAGCTCTTTTGTTGTTTCTTCCCTCTACCAAATGTTTGTGAAACACCCCTGTGTAAAAGACTGGCAGATGCTCAGGGATGAATCTGAAATGCCCTGGTAATCTGCCTTAGTGCAGACCTGTGTGCCAGAAGCTTGCAAGGCTTTCAGAAGCTTTACTGGGGCTTTACTGTTGCTGGCTGTGACCTACATACTGCATGGACAAAAATACACCCTTGAAAGTGAGACACAAAAGTCTAAATATAATGACCCAATAGTAAGAATAGATGTAGGTGTGGGTTAGTTTTCCCTTCTAATAGTGCTGGTCTGCCAAAGCTCTGGTTTGTGCCCTTGGCTGAGGGAGGGTGGCTCTGATTTGAGGTGGCTGCACTCAGCTCTTGTGGCCAGGGGCAGGCTGGGCTGCCCCAAGGCAGTGCTTACTGTGCAGCCAGAGGGGTGGGTTTGGCTAGCCAGAGTGAAATCCTGTGTTGTCTGCCCCTGTTATTTCTGTATCCAGCACTCCCAGTTACTGTGGTTCGGGAAGTCTGTAAGAGCTGGGTGTTGTGCTGTGCCTGCAGCAGCCCCACAGCAGCCACACCAACACAAACGCCCTGCTTTTTTCCCCAGGTCCCGGACAACTTCCTGCCCCCGGTCCCCATCACTTCCCCCATCATGAACCCGCTGGCGGATCCGCAGTCTCAGATGCAGCAGCCCTCGGCTCCAGCACCGCCCAGCAGTGCACCCAGCTTCCAGCCTCCACACCTCCCTGCAGGGCAGATGGTGCTGCAGGGTGGCTTCCAGCCTGCTTCCCAGCCCCTGGGGCCGTCCATCATGCCACCCACTGTTTCCAAACCCAGCACGGAGGGGGCCCCGGGGGCCCCAATCGGCAATGCCATCCAGGTAATGTAGCCCCAGCGCTGCGTGGGTTGGTTTGTCCATCAGTAGAGCCTGCCAGGCAGGATCCTGTTGTCCAGGCTTTTCTTGTAGCTGCAGAGTGTACTGTGGAGTTTCTAGGCACTGGCTTTGCACCGTGCTGGCATTTTGCTACTGTAATCTCCACCTGTGGGCCAACAAGCTGCTTCCTTCTGCAACTTCCACACATTCCCAGAGGGTGCAACAGCAGGTGCTGGTAAAGTCACCTCCACAAACCCACAGGGAAGAAATAGGAGTTGTGCCAACCTAGCTAATAATGCCACTTGGTTTAGCTGAAAACAACATGTGGGCACAGTGACCTGGAAAGCCTCACCTGTTCTCTGTTGCTCAGCACGTGCAGGCACTGCCAACAGAGAAGATCACCAAGAAGCCCATCCCTGAGGAGCACCTTATTCTGAAGACTACATTTGAAGCTCTCATCCAGAGGTGCCTGCTGTCTGCCTCCGATCCGGTAGGTGATATCTGCGATTTGTCACTTCTGATAACAAACGCACTTCAAAGGGAAAAAACAGTTAGCTGAGAAGTGGGGGGATTAACAGCTTTAACACAACCACTGGAGCTGGATAGGAAAAACATTTCCCATGGCAGCCAGTACTTTCTAATTGAGCCATCCCTCCCAAAGCTTCTCATTTATTTCTGATGGTCAGTAAATAACATGCCACCACAAAGCCCTGATGCTGACTGTTCAGCTTGTGCCTGCCACACGCTAAAAGGTGGTGCTGGTGGTGTGCAGAGGGCTTTGTGCACTGCATCTGCTTGGTCAGCAGCACAGACTCGTGCTCTTCTTGGTTCAGTATCACTCAATTGCTCAAAATCCTTTATTTAAAGGCTGTAGAGTGCATATATATATATATGTATGTATGTGTGTGTGTATATATATATCGTGTATACTGCATTCCCTTTGACCTTTTCTTCCTCTAAGTGCCCCTTCTCTCAGACAGACAAAGAAGGCAAAAGCATTCCACTCACATCTGCACCTTTTCTGGGGATTGCTTTTCTGCTCTGCCAACACATTTTGCTTGCGTTTTGTTAAGTCTCTCTGATTTTGTTAGGCAGAGAAAGTGTTTCAGCTCGTAGAGACAAGAGACACCACCCTGACTGTACACATCAGTTGTTGTCAGAGCAAATACAGGCACTGCTCAGCTATTACATTCTAGAGGGGAAAATGGGAATGGGAACTAAGGAGCAAGGAGAACAACTAGTTTGCCCTTTCACCTAATTGCTGTGGCTGGAGAGATGTCTTGCTGTTTCCTAGACACAATTTATTCCTCTTTGTCCTAGCTGACCATCTGTAAAATGAAAATAGCGTGTGCACCTTTTCATGGGTTTTGAAACAGATATTCTGTGGTCGTGTATCTGAGAGTTAGCCAGCCCAAAAGAACTGGAGGTTTCATACCTGTTCCTCCTGGGGTACTTTTTCCTTAGATATCTAATATCCTTGATAACATTGCTGCTGCTGAGGAGTTTTCAGTATGTGGCCCAAGACCCGTGTGCTGTGTTCTCCTTTGTGCCATCTGAACAGCTCTCCCTAATTTCTAGCACAGCAGGCAGCCATCAGTTGGTCTTCACCCTTGAGCTAGAGCATTCCCACAAGCTTTATATTCTCCAGGCAATTATTTAATCCAGAGAAATGTCTCCAGTTGCCAGGGAAAATGGCACTTAGGGTAACTGAAGATGGATTGATGCACAGACCGATTTAGGAGGAAGTTCCATTACTCTTGTGCACTGATGCCATTTCTGCTGCTGTTGACCAGCAGCATTTTTTGTGCTCCTGCAATTGTAACCTTGATGCTTTATTACTGCTTTATTACTCTGGAGTAAAATCTACAATTTCAGATGTTGTTTTGAAGAAAAAAAAAGTGGATAAAAATTCATTTCTCCAGCAACTGCAGCTCCAGGTGAAATGTACTGGGGTTATTTTAAGAGCCTTTGGTGGCAAAATAATTCCAGGAACATCAGTGGGTGGTTTACTTTATAAAAGTCATGGAAGCACAAAGGGTCTGTAAGGACAGATTGGGCTAGGCTATTCGTTTTTCTGTTGACACTAAAAACTTACAGACAAACTGCTGGCTTTACTAATCCCATGAGGAAAAATATAATTAGGATTTGCCATAAATGATGACTGAGTTGTACACGCTTAGAGCTTGAGTCTCTGCTTGTGCCCTTAAGCTCTCACTGATGTTGCTGGATACTTCATTCCAGTAAGAATTTTATCCAATTATCATACTTTCTCAGTGAACCAGAGGGGAAAAAATTGTGCTGCAACTCCAAATTCTGTCACTTTTCTTATCAGCTATGCCAGTGGGGTTTGCAAATGACCAGTGGCTTTTGGGGTGTACCTTGACAGTTTTCTATTCTCTGTAGACAACTGGAGCATTTACATGTGGAGAACTACAGTCATATCACGTGGCACTTCCTAGCAAAATCAGGAGAGAAGAGTACAGAACAATGAATCCAAATTATGTGTTAGGAAGATGTTGTTGAGAAAGGAATTGGATGTGCTGCATGGACCTCTTTGCCATGATATCAGATTCGTGTGGGGTTCTTAAAATCGCTGTGCTTTGATGTATTTATTTATCTTGCAGCAAACCAAGAGGAAACTGGATGATGCAAATAAACGCCTGGAGTTTCTATATGACAAACTTAGGGAACAGACAGTAAGTTCTGTTTTACTTCCCCCACCCCTCAATCCCGTATGGCCAACGACTTCATTGGTGCAATACTACTTCTGCAATAATCTAGCAGGTGCGCGTTTTTTCTTTGGAAGTGTGCTCCAGATCCATTTATTGGAAGTTTGCATGGATTTTTTTAGAAAACAGCTAGTTGCTGTGCTTGGCCCCACATGCTTGTGCAGACTTTGCAGTGTTTTGGGGTTGTGTCATGAGTTTTATGGTGCTGTGCTGAGCCAAAGAGCAGAGCTCCTTGCAGCAGGCACTGCTTCTCTGCTCCAGGCAGGAACTGAGACACACAGCCTGGGGTCAAAACAGAACCCAGGGGGCTTCCATGGTGGAGGCTCACTGACTTCACTGGAAGGCAGACGTGCAAGTACTTTTGAAGATCTGGTAATTTTTCCGAAGCCTTCCAGGAGGCTTTGGCAGAATAAAGGACTGTGCTTAAGTGTCTTAGTACCTTAAGATTAGAGTGATGTAATCCTCTTGTTGTCAGGCCATGTTTGCTGAGCAATTAACTTTACCCAAAGGCATACAAGCTCAGTAGGTTTTTCTGGTGCCAAGAGTCTGTCACAGCAGGTCTCCTACCTCAGGGAATTGCATCCAGGGGCTGGCAGGGAAGGTTTGCAGGGTGTAGCAGTACTACAGAAAAGGTATATTCTGGTTGAAGTCTATTGTTAGCCTTGCCAGTGACTGTTCCCAGTGTGGTGCAGCTCTGAAGATGCCTTTCTCCAAAGAAAGGAACTAATTGCTGCACCTTCCTGAGGGCCAAGTGCTACACAGAATTCCTCTGTTTCTAGTTTTTCCTTTGTGCTGACCTGCCTTGCCTGCCTGCCTTGCAGCTCTCTCCAACCATCATCAGTGGCTTGCACAACATCGTGAAGAGCATCGAAACCCGCAACTACCAGGAGGGACTGAACATCCACACACACATCGTCAGCACCAGCAACTTCAGTGAGACCTCTGCTTTCATGCCAGTCCTGAAGGTCGTCCTCACGCAGGCCAATAAGCTGGGGGTGTGAGGTAGCCCTGCACTTTGCCAAGCCCTGGTGGTTGCTTTCCCAAAGAAGTGCATTTCTACGGCAGACATGCGGGAAACGGACCAAACGCTCGTCCTCACAGCATGGCGCAGTAGAGCTGACAAATGGCATTACACTCTCCCTGCAAAGTACTTTGTTCTAGAAGGGCTGTGGAGCCCTGGTGCTTTTCTTCTTGTTTTAATCCTTTCCCCATCCCTAATGATTCTCATCTACAAATAGTATATTTAATGGATGATGTCCCACGTTGTCAATTTTTAGGTGCATGTTACGCTGCTAAACAGTGGCTTTTAATAACAGATGTATGTGTTGAAACAACAAGATAGGTTGTGTATCAGACCCTAAAACGGATTATTCCCTTCCACCCCACTGTTCCTTATCCACCAGATTAAAAACAGTCTGATCATGTTATAAGTGTATTTGGTCTTTCATTTTATGAAGCTGCTTGCAGTTCTGTTATTACAATTTACATGTTAAATAGCTTAATTGTGCACTGGGGCAAATGAGCGAAATAAAAGCTAATGTGATATTTTCAATAAATGTAAATTTATTAAAATTTGTCTTTATGAAGTGCAGTGGAGAGATTTTGAACCTGGAGTACAGTGGGGCTGCTTTCTGTTGTGTCCTGGGCATGAGAATACTTTTGTTTTTCCTCTTTTTATCACTAAAAGCTCTGTGTAGAATACAGAACAGCAGTTGGAAGAAACGTGTGGGTTTGGGAAATAAAAAGAGTGGTTTTGCATGAAAACTACCTAAAATATGAGTGCCTGTGGAACGTAGATTTGGCAATGCATACTGCAAGAAATAATATCTAAATAACACTGTAAATCACTGCTGACTTCTGTGACTTCAAACGGAGTTGTCAGGCAAAACAGTTTTATTTCCTTTCCAGCATTTTCTTACTTCATAAGCTTTTAAAAGTGGTGAACACAAGGCATCAGTTTGGCGTTACTTTATTTCAGGAGCTTAAACAACACTTGGAGTAAATTTCTTGATCTAGGTTACAGGTTTCTGAGCAGTGTTACAAGTACTCTTGTGTAAGTATACTTATAGCAGCACCCTTATGTCTTGTTTGAAGGTAGAATAAGTTTTAAAACAAAGAACACATTCAAAGGTAAACAGGAATAAAATAAAAAAAAAACACCCCAGCAGAGTGAAAAGCAGGTGTGTGCTGGGCTGGCCTGCGGTTTCTGTGATGCGTTGCTCAGCAAGGAAAACAAAAAGCAATCTCTGCCTCAGGATGAAACCAGCAGATAGGAGGTAATCCTAGAAGAATTCAGGAGCTGGCCTTGCTTATGCTCTCTCTGAATGTTTTTGGGAGTTCTGGACGTGGAGCAGGAGCGGTGGCAAGCACTGGCACTTGTGAAGGACAGGCAGATGGTCCATATTTTGGGAAGCTGGCTGTTGCTGGCAGTGACAACTGAGGAGACTGATGGTGGTGGCAGAAGGGGATGCCCTCCAGTAGGTGCAGGGTTGTGGGCAAAAGCACTGCTGTAAATTGGAAGCTCTTAAGTTGGGAACAAGAGCAGCAGGATGTGAGTAGCTGGGACTATCTCCTGTGTAAGATACAGCTTTGTAAAAGCCAAGGAATGTTTAATGACACAAACCTTCATGACACTTGCACCCATGTCAAAGAGGATGCCAAATGAAAAGAGACTCAGCAAGGCACACATGCCAGGGGCAGGACTGAAGAGTTTATTTAATGGGAAGAGATTAAATAAACTTTGCTTCCCCTAGTGAAGAACACAAGAGAATCAGGTTGACTGGAGCTAGAGAGCAGTGTTATAGTATGAACAAACATGGTATGAACTGGCCATGCGTAGGTTTGATCTGGAAACTGAAGTGGTCAAAAATGAGACCGCCAGATCAGAGGGAAACACTGTGGGGTTTTGAGGTGATAGTATCCTAAGAGTACCCTGATGTTGCACCATGGCCTGGACACTCTGTCAGCAATGGAGTAATCCCCTCTCCCTGCTGAAAGGAAAGCTGTCTTCCACCTCAACCATTGTCAGGAGCTCAGGACAGGAAAATGGCACTGCCCAAGTACGTGACAGGAGTGGATGCAAAAATCTGCTACACCTCTCCTGAGAGCAGCTGAGATGAATTATCGGTTATGCTGCCGTCTGTTCATATCTTCAAGGAATGCCAAGCAATTAGCCACCCATCTGATGGGATAAATGCAAACGGCCATCTTCATTTACAGAAGGCAGTGAAGCCCTGCCAAGTTACGCTGGTAAAATAATTTGGCCCCAAATAGCCTAATTTTGGTCTCACTGAGTGGAAAGAGATTTATACCCTTATAATACCAACCAAGCTGCTCCTCTTTGCAGCCACCCAAGGCTGCAGAGTTGTAAGAAGAAGGAAGGGGAGGAAATTCAAGGATGTAATCCAAGCAGTGCAGGTTTTGCCCGGTGGCAGCTGACACGAGGAGGTACCTTGCTACTTTGGCAGTCACCATCCAAGCAAAAGGGCCAGCAGGGAAGGGCAGAGAGTGCAGTTGTGTGCTATTTGCTGGAAACAGGTGGGGATGTAAGAGGGGCAGTGCTGCAGAGAGGGCTGACTGCAGGCAGGACATCTAAGTTGAGCACTTGAGTGAAAACCTTTCTGTGCTTGCAAAGCTCTGTAATGGATTTACCTTGGTTTTGCTGGCAGAGGTCCAGGGTCAGCTTTAGACATGAATGTTGCAGATTGTCTTTAATTGCTGCTGCCTTTCTAGCCTGTGCCAGGTTTACATCTGGTTTGTCCTGTGTTGTGCCTTCCGGATAACTCAGCTCCCAAACATAAGGATTGGGAATGTGGGTTTACTGTTTGGTGCCTTGTTTTCTCTGCCCAGGAGGACGCATGTGCTACACTGACCGGGGTAATGAGGGACAAGGGAAAGGGGTCTTGCTGCCAGAGCTGTTTGCCCAAAAAACTATGGAGAGGAGGGGGCATGTTTTGGGAAGCATGGCAGAGCCAGCATGCAGAGCAGTGGCACCACTCCCCAGAGTTCTGCAGGCTGCCCTCAGCTCCACCCTCACCATCACCACCATGCTGGTACTTGGCTTCAGCAACACCAACCCCACCGTGTCATCGGCCTGGCTGGGGACGCTGCTATGCCTGAGAGGGGAAATAAAGGATACCCTGAGTCAGATTTTTCCCTCCCCTGCCTCCCTCCCCACTACCTGCGATCCCACATGGCTCCACACCCCCCAGTGTTCATTGTTCTGAAGCACCCACTGCAAAGGCAGAGCAGCAGGTGTAGAGCCAGCAGTGGCTCAAAGCTAAAGGGAAATCCAGCCAAACATCTGCCACCGACTGACAGCACCTCCCCTGCAGGGAATGCTGAGTGTCCTGTTGAGGTGCCTGGTGCTGGGCTAAGTCGCTCAGCCTTGAACAAGGGCCAAGGCCACTGCCAGAGAATACCGAGGAATGCAATAAATAATGCACGGAGAGCAGGAACAGTTTCAACATGTCCAGACTTAAGTGGGTAATCTCCCAGCCTTGACTTGCTGTACGCTGAGTTGATCATTCCCATGTTTCCTCTGGCGATCCTGCAGATCAAACAGATACATCACCAAATGGCCAGTCAAGACGGACCCATGGATACGTTTAATGCAATCCTCACCCAAAAGAGGCTAAACTGATTAAAATCCTCTGAGCTGTAGAGCTGCAAGTTATCCAGAAGAGCACCTAATTAAGAGAGGATTTATTAGGAAGCTCTCTAAAAAGGCATCTGCAGCTGACCTCACCCAGTAAGTCTGTGCCTGCCTGGACAGCACATAGAAGGCTTCTTGGGAAATTGTTGCTCAAATTCTTTGCCAGGTACACAAGAAGCACTTCAATCCACAAATATTGATCACATATTCCTTGTGCCTCTGATGTTTACGGCCTTGTTTCCTTCTTTACTTAAAGTGTTCATTTGAACAATGCTTTGGGGTCATCACTTCGTTTTTCAGGGTAAGAGAAAGGAAAAAAAAGAAAGGCCTCCGTTGACAACATGTTAAATAGCTCTGCAGTGAAATGTGATGGTAGCAGGCAGGACTGAGTACCACTAAACTGATACTCAATGTTCATATGAACCATTCACCACCTTTCATCATCGCTGCCCTCTTTCTTTCCTCCAGGCAGAGAATTCTAGAAGAATGTTTAAAACATATCAAAAACAATCTCTGGTTTAATTATATGCTCTCTGCTGATTCAGTTGCCTCAGGAGGTGTAGTTAGTAATTAATTAGCTCAGCAGACTAATGTGCTTTGTAGCAACATCACTCATAATGCCACGCTCTGTTGGGTCCAGGCCCATCAGGAGGCGAGGCCAGTGCTGTGCCGAGACCCACTTGGGATGGAGGTGAGCTGTTGTCTGCCTCCTCCTGCCACACCACTCTCAGACCCTGGCAAAATCCTCCCTCTGAACTCCTTTGGGTGGCTTTCTAAGGCAGTAAATGGTCAGGTCAAATAACTGGAGAAGGACAAATAAATTCTGGAGCTATGCAACATCAGTGCTCAGTGTTTGCTGTTCCTTAAACCTCTGTGATAATAAAAACTGTGAAGACATTACAAAGCCTTTCAGGCCCTCCGCAGCCTCAGCTCCAGAAGTCCATCCAAGCCTGGCTCACCCCAGAAAGGCAGAGAGCCTCCGGGTCTTGTGTTCCTTGGCAGTAAGGGTTTTTGATGGCACAGGCATCAGCCTGGCAAGCTGCTGCTGCCCACGCACGCACTGACACCCAGAACACAACAGGCAGGGGCCATGCGCAGGTTTGAGTGGATTCCCCTGTGCTTCTCCCTGCTAATTGGGAAAAGAAAACAGGCTTTGTCTAAGGAGCAGTACCTAACTCCAGCAGCAGTGCTGAACCCTGAAGCCCTCCAAGTCCGTGATGTTTTCTGCTAGAATAGGAAGCTCCACAAGATTTAGGTCTTTGTCCTTTGTTCTCGCGTTGGTTGTCTGACACTCGGTTGTGTTGGCAGAGTAACCTGAAACCTCCTTCCTCGCAGCAACACAGAAGTTTCTTTGTGGCACAGAGACGGCCGTCCCCATCAGCAGTGGGAGTCTGCCAGTGAGGTATTCCCAGGCTGGTGTCCAGGGCAGCATTTCACACCTCGGTGCAGATGATGGACGAGCCCTCTCTCGCTGGCGAGGCTGAGAGGATGTGTGATCACCTGCGGGGTGCACCCAAGCACTACTCGGAGCCCATGCCACGTGTTCAGCAAGCTGGTGCAGCATCTCAGCCAGGTTCAGAAGGGCAGGCTCAGTCCCGGCGGGAATTACAAGCTTGCCTGCTTCCTGTGAGCGGATTTGAGTCTGTAGTCCAGGCCTCTCACCCATCAGTGAGAATTAAGCATGAGCTGTGTGAGGCAGACCACACAGTGAGACTTGGATGAAGGCAGTGCACAGGACAGGAACAAGAACTACGTACAGGTCCCCTGGACCACAGCTCAGTGCCAGGTGCCTCCTTTACCTGCAGAGAAAAGGCATTGTTGCAGCAGTGGAGGCCAAACTCAGTGAGCAGACGGACAGGCACGACAACAGAAAGTCCAGCTGGAATTGCCAGCAAAGGCAAGATGTGCGGACAAGAGGGGAGCTGTCACCTTCCTCTCAAAACACTGCCTTGAGGTCCCGTTTTCAGCACGTCTACATTCACCATCAGGTACAGCAGACAAAACCAAGTTGTTTCCAGATCTCTGAACTACACTCAAGCTTTTTTTTTCCCCCCAGACTGGCACATCCTTCGCTTTTAAAAATATGAACCCTGGAATGTTTATTGAGAAAATCTCCTTTTAACTCTGTTGCTGTTTTGGTTGCAGCTCCCCAGGTTTTTTTCTCTAGGCAATTCTGGCTCACTGAATGTTTTCCAATATTATTTTTTTACCAAAGGAAGTAGGAGTCAGATTTGCAAAGTCTTTTCTTTGCATTTCTGGGTACTAGCAAGGCCTTAATCTGAAAGTCCAGACCTCTGTCTGTGGTATGTAGTCCTGACATTATGATCTATGTAGCCAGGTAGCTTTTTAAAAGCGGATATAAGTTTAAACAGCATCGTGTCCCAAAATGTGCTGCTTCCCAGAGCCACTGAAGTGATGCTGGGACAAGCGCTGATGCTGTCACCAAGTTGCCACTGCCTGAGCAGTGATCTCTGGAATCAGGGGAACAGCGATGGGCTCAGCTCATGAGGAATAACACTATGCAATGACATTTTCAGAGCGGAAACTTTGGTCTGGCTTGGGCTTCCTCTGCTCGTCCATCAGGACCAGCAACTCCATGAGCATTAGGGATTCCTCTGGAGCCAGGTGGGCTGGGTACCACATAATATCCCCCTTAGAGTTTTGCTGCTGCGCTTGACAAGCTTTCTCTGCATGCAGCCAGCGTCACCTGGACAGGGGTGCGAGGACTTCTCCTACACAGAAGTTATCCAAGAGTGTCACCCTAAGCATCAACACTCCCTGCACCCAGAGGACCTCTGGCCACAGCAGAGCATTTTTCATGTCATCTTTGTTCACCTGCTTTCCCTGCTGTGTTGGCTACTCTGTGAGCAAACTGCTGGGAACTGGAGATAAAAGTGGGCTATGAAACTTACATTATTCAGTGTGCAAAGGCTCACAGAGGGAGCCTTCACAGATGTGTTCATCAGTGACTCAAATTAGCTGGAAATCTTGCAAAGCAATTTGTGCGTGTTTGCCTCTTGCCAGGGTGGCAGGAATGTCTGTGGAAGGCAGCTGGGAGGTTTCAGTGCCACTCACATCTGCATGAGCATACTAGACTAAGTATCTATCCTGTGCCATGCTTTAATAGCCTGCAAAACCAGGTCAGGATGAACGGTTGCATCCTGCCTTTTCAGGGAGATGCACTCCCTGGGTCTCCATACTTCCTTGCTGCCTGGTAGCATTCCCATTTCATTCACCTTGAACCCTGGCATTCCTGCCTTAAGCACTCAGGGCATCCTGTCCGTGGTGTGCAGAGGTGAGCTTGGGCTGTGCGCTCTCCTCCTGCGTGGGTGTGCCCAGCAGCAGCTGGGGAGCAGCTGGGCGGCCATGTGTGGGGGCTTCTTTCTGCTCTCGGGCACCGAGACATGGAAAAATCATTCAAGGCAGGAGTCTTCTCTCCTGCCTGCCCCCAACATCAGATTGCAGAGTCCAAACAGGAAAATGAGTATCACGTATTAGATCAGTAGTAGGTACATTTGAAAGAAGCCTGGCAGTTGACCTTGGGCACCCGGAGGAGGTCAGGGCAGGAAAACACAGCACAAGTTAAATCACCTCCTTCTGCGGTCCTGGCGCAGCAATGGAAGGACATGGCAGGCTGTAAATCATGGAAAATCCAGTCCCAGCCAGGGCAGAGGGCTGCTGGCACTCCCGGGCCGCTCCCTCCTCCCCTCCAGTCCTCCCAGGAGTATTCAAAACTAAACAAAATGCATCACAGGCAAAGGTTTTATCTGGAATCAGTGTCTGGTTCCCACCTAATGGCTTAAACCCTCTGTATGCTGCTTGTGCAGGATGTTCCTGCTCCAGGTGAAGCACCTCACTAGTAACAGTGAGCTGCTTTCCGCCTGCCACTCCTCCGGGCCATCCTTCTGCCACCGCTGAACTTGCTATTATAGACGCCCGCCCTAGCATCCCCGCTACCCCGGGATCCTTCCTCTCCCGCAGAGCCGGCAGCGGGAGGTCGCGGCAGCCCGGGGGGGACACAGGGGACGGCGGCCCCACGAAACCGGAGCGCTGAAACAACGCCGCTCCATCCGCGCTGGCACGGAGTAAACAGCGAGTGTGGCAGCTCCTCGTCCGCGTGTGCGCTGCCGACAGACAGCTTACTGCTTGTCTGTGTGCTTGTTTCCAGTGCCCACCCTGTCACTCCCAGACAGGCAAACTTTGCGCACCACCTCTCCAACCCCTGCTCCTCCCTAGCGCCAGTGGCATCTTTTACTTTGGTGGCACGAGCTTCCAGAATTAAATGCCACTGCAGCCTCTGTGTCCCGGGAGCCGGAGAGCCGGCGGGAGCGGTGCGGGCGGGAGAGGTGCGGGCAGCA
>VYXC01010087.1:488091-521996 GCA_013397175.1 Platysteira castanea
GGGCAGGCCATCGTCTGGCGCAACGTGGTGCTGATGGGGCTGCTGCACCTGGGCGCCGTCTACGCGCTCAGCCTGGTGCCGCGGGCGCACATCCTCACCCTGCTCTGGGGTGAGTGCGGGGGATGCGCTACAGGTGGGGCGGGGGGCGAGGGGCGGCCCGCGGCGGGCCCCTCTGGCAGCGGGCGCGCCTCGGTTTCCCCGTGTCCGTCCCCTGTTTACTGGCGCGGTCGCTTTTGTTCCCGAGCCCCCCCCCCGGCGCTCCCGGGATGCCAGCGCCAGCGCCGCGCCGGGCCCTCGGTTGCTGTAGAAACAGGAGGCGCTCTCCCTCCGGTTACATTTATCAGTTTTTTTAGTTTAAAAAGCCGAGTCAAGCGCTGATGTTTCGGTTTAAAGGTCTGGGGGAGGACGCGCTGGCCGTCCCTTTGCTGTTTCACCTTGTTACTTTGTGAGCACCCACTATTTATCTGCTCCGGTTGGGAGGAGAAAATGAGCTCGTCGTTTGTTTCTTGGGGAAGGCGATACATCTCATTAGGGAAGATGTAAAAGTCGAGGAAGAGCTGTAAGGTGCTGGCACAGAAAAGATAAGCCTGGCTCTGCTTTCTGAGGGGAGATGGCTTGCAGTGTCTGTCCTGCTAGCCGTGAAAAGCCAAGGATTCGATTTGGGAAAGAGAATATGAAATACATCGTCTTTTCTTCCATCCTGTAGCGAGGTCCTCATTTCTCCACAAAAGAATGGTGCTGGGAGAAAAGCTTCATAGAAGCACTGCGGTATTGTGCAAGGCTTGTCAGGGTTTGTGAGACCAAATAGATGGTGAATGTCAGCATCACTATTTAGCAGGCAGAATCATATAGTGAGTCATATAAATCTCGGTGGCCAAGAGGGTAAAAACTTGAGTGCTGCGTACAGCCGATGCAATTTCTTGAATAAATAACCTGCTTTTGGGTGAGTGGAGAATATAACAGCCCAGGACTCTTTTTAAACAGAGGAGAGAAGGGTTTCTGCTGCAGGAACTCACAGACATGGAATTTGGGTTGTTAGGCTGCCATCATTAGTTTTGAGGTGACTCTTCAGAAGCCCCAGCTAAATGCTTTAGAAGTCAGGCTTATTCGTTCTGTTTGAAGAAGTCCTAAATCTCTTTTTCACCGGTTCAGCTTTTGGTATTCAGTCTGTCTTAAGCCTCCAGAAATCGCCACCATTGCTGCTTGTAGTTGGGAAATAGATCTTTCCGTCAATTACCGTCCTCAGTTTCTGGGTCCCTGGAGGGACCTGTGTTTGACTGGCAGCCTGGTTTGCACAATCCCTCACCTGGCTTGCTCGTGACTAGAAGAGGTTTGTGGGGTGGTTGTGTTTTGCATAGTTTCCTTCTGTAAGCACTACTCTTCTCACCTCCCTATTCCTGGTTGTGTTCAAGCTGATTTCATAGTTTGCCTTGGCCACAGCTTGATGATCAGGGAGATCAGGGGAGCCTGTGGGAGCTGTATGGCTGGAACGCACAGCCTGTGGTCTGCTTTCAACCCATTTAGGTCCTGTAGTGTGCAGGCAGGTGGGCTTTCTTTTTCTGTTTTGCCTTTCCAAGAAGACAATTTGAAATAATCTCTGATTTCACTGTCCTTAATTACAAAAATGTCTGAGGTTGGAGGCAAAGGACAGAATTACCAATTCAGCCCTCCATCCTCTGAGGTATTTTTTCCTAGTTGAGATTAAACAGATGCTAAATAATAAACAGGTCTCAATGACTTTGCAGCTTAATGCCTTTCCTTCTGAAAGTGAGAGTCTCTCATTTCTTGACATCGTTATTTTTAACAGCCACCCTAAAGCAGACCACAGAGCTTTTACAGGAGTTTGGTGGGTGGTTTTTACAGGGGCTCCACAGCAGGGAGTGAGTGCACTGGCTCCAGCTGTCCTGGACACTGCGTGCCACTCTTGCATCTGGCTGCTGCCAGGTCTGCTCCCCTCAGAGGTGGTGAGCAACGTGAAAATACACACTCTCCTGAGGAATATGCCAGACAAATTAGCTTGCTGTCACACTGGTGACCTGTTTCTCAGGTGCCTCTGAGCAACTCAGGGTAGATAAAAAAAGGTGGCTGTTGCTTAAGTTGACAAACCCACCCCGCTTCAGCGTGCAAGGAGCCAACCAGTAGAGTCGTGTTGGAAGGAGTAAGTGTCAATCAGACGTGTCCCTCGGCCTGCCCAGTTCTCCACATCTCCTTCCCTGTGCAGATCAGCTGTGAGACTGCCTTTCTGTGGGCGCTGGCTGCCAGCCAGCCTTCGGAGCAGGGCTGGCACGCTGGCAAACTTGGGTGGCGGGTACGAGTGTAGTGTCAGGTAGTGCAGGGGTGTGCGTACGCTGAAGGGTGCAGATGGAGGAGCTGCAGCCTTCCATGCGTCCCTCCATGGTTTTCTTTCTCTTCCCAAGCTTTCCTGGGACTCGGGATGCATCCCAGTGATCCTGTGCAAGCCCTTGCATTGCTGCACTCTGTGTTCCCCACCACTGCTCCCCCACGGATAGGCTGCAGGAACAAGTGTGCCGGGAGTGGGATGCCAGTGCTGGCTGTGACCTCCGTGGTGTCTGGCAGGAAGCCGACAGCTTCCCATGACTCACCACTGCCTGCTTGGCTTTTTTACCTTCTCCTCCCCCGAGACATCCACCTCTGGTTGTGTTCTCCCCTGGGGGAGGCCGGGTACAAACCCTCCCTCTGTGCAGGGCTTGCTTTCCTCCTTCCCTTCCCACCCCCGGAGGCAGCTGATGCAGCACCGATTGCAAAGTGGAGCTGAAATGCCACTGTGCCACCTAGAAAACAGCTGTTCAAGCCAAGCTGCCTGCTCGGCAGGGCTCATTTCCATTGGTAATTTATTGACATTTGTCCAGCTGTACATAATAGACAATGGGAAAACGCTGCCAAGGAAGGCTCAGCTGGTTGTTTACTCAGGATTATCTGTGCTGCTCTGTTCCCGTTGCCTCCTGCACCGGCACCTTGAGCTCCGTGCTGCAGCTTCCCACACCCCACGTGGAGCTAGGGCTGCACAAGGGATCCCAAACAGCACTCTGGGTGGTGGCAGCTTGGGGATTTGATTTGGTGCAGAACCGGGAATTGGGTTATCTTTCAAGGGATGTACAGATAAGCTGGTTAAAACATAGGCTTTCGGGGCCATCCCAGTGTCTCTGTGGAATTTGATTTCAGTCCAAGCTGAACAAAAACAATGAAATTACTCATGTCAAAATTTTCCATGAGCTGGGAGCTGCCTTGACCCAAGAGGCAGCAGACGGTGTGCGCGAAGCATCGAGCAGCCCCGGGCTGTGCCCGTGGGACAGCCATGGAACCGGATTTGGAATGTCCCCTGCTGCGGCAGCCCGGGCTCACTGGGAGCTCTCTTGCCTTGCTCTTTGCCAGCCTGACTTGTGGTTTGGTGCAGGGGTGTGCAGAGAGGACCCTGCCGCCTTCCCCCTGGTGCTCAGCCCCACGGAGGATTGAAGGGGAGGCGTCCCCATTCTCTCCAGGCTCCCGCAAGGAAGGGAAGCAGGGTGGGAGCAGCTCGCTGCTAGTGGGGCTGGCTGGGCCAAGCATGCAGATTTCCCGGGAATGAACTTGTGCAAAGGGGTGCTTGTGGCCAGCTGTGGCTGTGGCTCACTGGTGTCCTCTTTTGGACATGCTCCACCACCTTCCAGAGGCCACCTGGGAGGAAACTCTGTGCAAGGCTCATCCCCTACAGGAGTAACGTGCCATTAAATGATGCTTCTTAACCAGGAACCTCCTTGCTCCAGCCAGGTCCACCCTCTGGCAGTCCCAGTGAGGTTTTATCTGTTTGATTTAGGAAAACAAACTAAAAAACTCTGAAATCCTCGTATGGGCACAAGTACCAGCATGTTTCACTGCAGTGCCCAGTGCTAACAGCTGCTCGCAGTTTCTTTTGGTGGGCTCATGATAACTTCTTAAAGACTCCATCTGGGGGATCACGTGATTTTCTCAGATTTTTGTTTGGAAAAAGGTGCTCTTTAGTCTTCACAGAGGGTTTGTGAGGAAGCGCTTGAAGTAGCCAAATTAATTTTAGGAAACAGAGCTGCCACAAGAAAGATAAAGCTGCTTATCTGCTTTAAAACCTTTTATTTCAGGCTGCTGAAACAACTTTAAAAACTTGCAGAAGCATGGCCACCCAGAAATCCCAAATCACCTGGATGTGTTTGGCAGAGCTGCCTGAGGGAGGAGCGAATGTCAGCTCACACGCTGTGCCTTGCCAGAGCTTGGGGTTGGGAACGAGGATGGCCTTGCCCTAATGGTGCTCATTTGTGGGGGGCAGGGTTGTTGCTGTTGTTTTAGCTGCATTTAGGAGATGTTTTAGTGCTCCTGAGAGCACCAGATTGTTCGTGTTCAGCCGTGGCGGGCCCTGTGCCATGTTTATCCACAGCTTTCCCCGTGCATGAGTGCTGCTGTCTGGGAGCGCAGACGGAGCAGCGGTGCTGCCCAGCTGCACCCCTGCTGAGATGCAAGCTGCTCCCAGGCAAGAGCCTGGATCCCGCCTGGGATGCCTGGATCCCGCCTGGGATGCCCGGATCCGCCTGGGATACCTGGATCTCTTCAATAAGAGAGATTGAAGCAATTGTGGTCTTAGCACTTTGGGTGATTGCCTCTTTCTCAGGCTGCCTGGTAGGTAGCAGACCCATGTAATGAGGCACAGGTTGCTGTTGTGCACTGCAGATGCAAGTTTTATTGGTCCTGCATGATTCCAGAGCCTTGGATATTCTTGAGTGCCACCTGCTGGCTTTCTGGTTATTAACTGGTTTTAGTCCCAAACCATTTCTACGCACGGTGTTGGAAACTCGGCGCAGACAGCTGTAAATAAAAAAATCCCAGCTCCAGGGAAGTTCCCCGTGGTACCTCTGTGCATGAAGGAGAGTGGAAATACTGTCTCTGTTTCACACCCAGTGAAACTTCTCTGTCACTCCTGCTGCCGCTCTGGAGAGTGATTATGCTCCTCTGTGGCCTGGACAGTTACGCTCAGGTGATTCCTGTAGGCAAGGTTTTGGGTCGGGAAACAGGGAACAAATGCGTTTATCCTGGGTACTTGGGGGGAAGGGCTTAATGAACAGAAGGACCTTCCCTCGCCTTACTCTCAGGGATGATCTGGCTGCTGGTCCCCAGAACAGTCCCAGCTGTGAGCAGGGAGCATCTCTGGGAGGTTTCTGTGGAATACGGGAGGCTGGCCTTGTTGTCCATCAGCCCCAGCTCCACCATGTTTTCAGCAGTTCAGGACAGCAGCTGGTCCACTAGATGATGAGTGGAGAAGAGGTGGAGCATCAGAATGGTAATTTCATCTCTGCAGTGCACGTCTGCACAGGGGAGTAGCCCTGCTTGTCTCCAGAGAAGTTTTGGACTGGCTTTTCCTTCCCTGGCCCATTAGAAAGCATAGTTATACAGCTGTCACTCTTAATAACCAAGTTCTTGGCTTGTTCCTTCCTTCCTGCCATCAAGACCTGAACTCCCATCATCTCTGACAAGAACAAAGTCTTTTCTCAAACAGTATTTCTCGCCTTAAAAATGGGACGAGCCCCGGAGCTGGAGGTGTAACACGTCTGGGAATGGTCTGAGCTCCGTGTCCATGGTAAAATTGGGAACACACCCTCACANATCTGACAAGAGCAAAGTCTTTTCTCAAACAGTGTTTCTCTCCTTAAAAATGGGATGAGCCCCAGAGCTGGAGGTGGCTGTAACACGTCTGGGAATGGTCTGAGCTCCGTGTCCATGGTAAAATTGGGAACACACCCTCACATAATGCACACATAGAGCAGTATCACAGAGTCACTTGGGTTGGAAAAGACCTCTAAGATTATCAAAACCAACCAGCAGCCTACACTACCAAGTCCACCACGTCTCTAAGCAGCACAAGTGCACATCTTTTAAATCCACCCGGGGATGGAGACTCCACCACTTCCCTGTTCATGGGCAGCCTGTTCATGGAACAGGTATGGATGGATACAGTCACACGAGACTGCTCCTGGGTCTGTTCCAGAATCCTGCTCTGAGATGATCTCCTGTTGAGGACGCTCCTGCCTGTCAGATGTTTTCCCTTCCCCAATGTTCACTCTCCTCTTGTTTTAACTGTTGCTAAAGGAGGTGGTTCCTTAAGGTCTTTTCTGTCACAATGTTTAACTGTAAGTATGTGGTTTTATTCCTTATCCTGATTTCATCCCCTGTGCATTGGTGGTGTTGTTTCCCTCTGTCCTGTGTGCTGTACATCACGTGGTCACTGTGAGCACAGCAAAGGAAAGGGGAAGAAATTCCGTGTGTGTGCTGAGCCCTGGATGCATGCGATGGTCCTTTGGTCGTGTTGCTCTCAGGAGTGGGTGCAAGGCACTCCTGAAGAGTTCCTGCAGCGGGAGTGGATCAGCGAGCAGGGAAGCTGTGCGTGCTTGGGCATCGGGATGTTCGCCCAGCACAAAGCACTGCTGGGCTGCTCTGACCCGTGCTCCAGGCAAGCCACAAGAACCTCAAGCACTCTTTCCCTTTCATCCGTGTGATGAGGACAGAGATGACAGCTGGATCCAGCTAAGGTAGACATCCCTGTCTGAATTTGGCAGGATTGTTGGCGTTTGGGCTGCCCCCTGACACCGTGGGCTTGGGAGAGGCAGCCCTGTGAAGGGGAGGTTTGTTGGCACCTCCAGAGCTGGCTGTGGCAAACCCACAAAAGCCCAGCCAAAGGCCACAAAAGCATGAAGTGCCTTCTTTAGCTGTGGTCCACCAGCCCCTGAGCTGGTGCAGGCAGCTCTGAGGAGTCATCAGGGTTTTCTGGCTCTAGCTTTTTATCTTTCGTTACATGTGCAGGTGGGGATGGCAGTGTACAGGCTCTGAGGAGTTTCGGTGGATGAGTCAGGATGGACTTCTCTGCAGGAAAAGTCTCAAGGGGCTTACTGTATTGAATTTAGTGTGGTTCCTCACCTCTGCCACTCCACCTGCCCTCCCTGCAGTCCCAGTTGCACTTGTAACTAACACTGATGCTATAACTGAAGCCAAGCAATTTCTTGTAATCAGATTTTATTTTTACCATGCAGGCTAACAATAAAATGTGCTGCCCCACTGGAGAGCTGAAACATTAACAATAACTGTGCTAAGTAAAGCAAAGCTGATGTGAAACAGAGGGGAAGGCTGTTTGTGATGCTGGCATTGGGAATCCTGTGTGCCTGCCATCCCTCTTGTGCAGGGGCCTCAGCAGCAGGGGATGGGGATTTCTGGAGGATCTTCCTCAACACATTTTTGGACAGTGGCTTCTCAGATGATGTTCTGGGTGCTAGAGCTTGCTGGGGGAGCAGAGCTGGGCTGGGGCAGGGCTGTTTGTGCTGGAAGGACGCAGTGAGGAGCCATTGGGGGAGCATGGGGAGCAAACATCTGGTGAGTGCCCCTGGGGAGGATCACCCTGCACCGCACTGGAGACAAAGGTCTCCTCCTCTGCCCTGGCACCATCCTCTAACCTGACAGCTCTGGCTTGTCGCTATAGGACACGAGAAAAGATACAGACTCTTGCTAGGTTGAGCAGAAAGAGGAAAAGAAGAAAGTTTATTTTTAGTTTTCATATTTATAGGTTTCTCAATTCCACAAGGGATCGGAGGACATATCACTTCCTCTTCAATCCCACTGGAGAAAAAGGATGCTCATTAAAAATTCTCTCATAGTACAAGAATGTAAACAAAAAGGACAGTTAAGTAAACATTGTCTTTTGTTTACATAAAAGTGTGAAAATACCTGACTCCAAATATGCAAACATCCGAAGGTTAGCCAAAAACAGGACAACACNTCCTCTGCCCTGGCACCATCCTCTAACCTGACAGCTCTGGCTTGTCGCTATAGGACACGAGAAAAGATACAGACTCTTGCTAGGTTGAGCAGAAAGAGGAAAAGAAGAAAGTTTATTTTTAGTTTTCATATTTATAGGTTTCTCAATTCCACAAGGGATCGGAGGACATGTCACTTCCTCTTCAATCCCACTGGAGAAAAAGGATGCTCATTAAAAATTCTCTCATAGTACAAGAATGTAAACAAAAAGGACAGTTAAGTAAACATTGTCTTTTGTTTACATAAAAGTGTGAAAATATCTGACTCCAAATATGCAAACATCCGAAGGTTAGCCAAAAACAGGACAACACTGGCTGACTGACCTGCTGGGTGCAAGGGGCTTGTGCCTTATAATTTTAATGAGGTTTAGTACTTGCAGCCTGGTTCTGAGGCTCAAACTGCCAGGAGAGAAAGTTGGAAGAGGCCTTTTTTTGCAACAGGTTTTTCTCTGAGCTCTGTTTGGTTTTGGAAGGGGGAGGGAAAGGTGTAGCAGCTGATAGCACACAAGTGAAGCAGACACAAACCATCTAGGCAGCAAGGTGCAGTGATACAGAAGGAAACATCATCTGGACTGTGAAGCCCTGGAAAGTCAAACCCATCAGATCTCTGTTTTGGTGGTCACTGGGAGGGCACTGGGTCAGGGCAGGGCGTTCCCCTGTCATGTACCTGGTTCTGCACAGGGCAAGCTTTGGCTTTGTCCCTTTTTGGACAGGGATGCTAAACCATAACTAAACAATAACTAAACCTTCGTTCTTGGGGCAGAGCTGCCTGCTGAACGCGAGGCTCTGGGGTACCGTGGTAATGGCTTAACCGTGCTATTTCTCTACTCTGTCCTTGAAAAAAAGAGGTAAAATTGGCATTAGTTCTGTCTTGGCATTTATAGAGCACTCAAAACCCACCAGAGCCCGTGTCAGTGTGTGGATTGAGGACAGCAGTGAGGTCACTGGGAGAGAATTGGAATCTGCCCATGGTTTTGTGATGACGCAGGACCCAGCTGAGCTGAGACAGGCTACATACAAGCATCAAAAATTCCAGAGAAACCAAAGCATCTTCCAGCCTTCTCTTTTGATCTAAAAATACATGTAAGCTGTTCAACATCTTAAGGCAATCTTCAGTTGCTGGTGAGTTCAGGGAATCTGTATTTCCTTCCTAGGGGAGTTCTAGCATTGGCTGGAATAATTGCTGTCAGCCACAATTTCCATTGCTCTATTGGCTTTATTTATGTCACATTGGCTGCAGTTGTCAATATGAACATTTCTGCTATTCCAACTGGAATAAAGTCTTTTGTATACTCAGCCAAAAGTGCTGGCTCTGGGGAATGTTCCTGAAAATGCATACGCAGGCATGTGCATCCAGGCAGAGGCAGCCTGGATTTCATGAGCTGGTGATGGCAGGGCCAAGGGGATGTGATAGATGGCTTCTCCTGGAGCTCCACCACGGTACAGAGGGGCAGGAGCAGGGCATCATCAGAAATCATCTTCTCTGCAGCTCTGAAACTCTGCTTCCCCTTCGCCTTTGATGTGCTTCCTCTTATCTCTTTCTCTCTTGGCTCAATTTAGAGTAGCTCAGAGGATGTGTAGATCTAATTTTAGATGAAACTTTGTAGCCTGAGATTTCACATGTTTGGTCTCCGCAGGAAAGCGCAGCTCCCTGTGGGAGCTGGCATGACCTGTATGGTGGGCAGCCCAGGGAACTGGTGCTGCTGCACGCCAGTGCTTTTTAATTCTCATTTGCTTGTTTGAATCTGGCCCAAGGAGTTTTTGATGCCAGCCTTTGATAGTTAGCAGGGCTCAGTGAGCAGAGGGTTGGCTAGCAGAGCAGTGTTTCCTTCCCAGAGACCCCGGGGCCAGAGCACTAATTCAGCATCGCTTCTTGGCAGCAATTTAGGGACTAAGGTGAAAATTTCTTCCTCCTTAATAAATGTAGTTCCAGGTCAGGAAACGAGGCTCTTTTAGGAGGATGCTGTGGGTTAAACGATGTGTTACTGCTCCCTGGTGTCTCTTTGCTGTGGAAGAAGAGATCTCCAAAGTTTCCCTGGAATTTAGCAGTAGAGATGTGTACTGGGGACTTGATATCTAATCTACATCTAAGAATGCTGCTTGCTGACCCTGGCCCTCCCACCGGTGCAGTGCGTGACATCAACCAGCATTTTTAACCGAGATGCTTGCCGGTGTGATTTGGGGTAGGAAAGCTTCCCGTTCTGAGGGCAGACATGGTATTTTAAGAAAGTGTATTCCCAAACTCGGCATTGTCTAATGAAAGCGTACAAAAGCATATGAGGCACCACAAAATTATCAGCTGTGTTTCTGGTCTGAGCCCTGATGCTGAATCAGAAGAGAATTTTCTACTTCTATCTGTGTGTGTAGTGAAGTGGAGGATCTCTTAGGAGTTCAAAAGAGACCAAGCATGGTGCAGCTACTGAAATGGATGGCAGTGCTGCCCTGAATTTCGGTGGGAATGGAGTTAGTTAGGCACCACTCAGCACTACTGCAAGTGCTTTCCCTGGTTTGGTTATATTAGTCCTAAATCTACCACTGAATAACTGCAAAAACCCACAAGTGAGGAGGAGAAGGCAGATACAGGATATGCAGATGTAATTTAATTTTTAGAAAGGAAAAAATCACCACTGGAAGTTACAGGAGTGTTACATATTTATGGCAGCAGGTCAGCTGTGCATGTTTGTGCTTGAGCAACTTGCTGTTTGTATGTCTCATGCAGTTCTTGCAGCCTAATGGGAAACTTGGGGTTTGACTCGTTTGGTTAGTAAAATTCCCTAACAAAGAACTTTTGTCTGATTGAATAAGCACATGATGCTGGTGTGGAAGTAGACAAAAGTTTCATGTCCGTCCCTGTTATTTTTAATCCTCAAATAGTTTTTTTTTATACAAATGGGTCAAGTTGTGGTGTCCTTTTATATGCAGGGGAGAAAAAAATGACCTGTGCTAAGATCAAAATTTCTCGGCAGCTTGATGGAGACTTTGCTGGCTGCTGTGGAGGGAGAATTTCCACCTAATGGTGTCATGTCACGAGATGTCTTCATCATGAACAGCATTTTAAGGTCAGCTGTCTCCAGCTGCCCTCTTGTTCAAGAGGTAACAAATGTCTACAGGTGAAACACAGCCCTTGCATTTGTTAATTTTAATTCCCCCAGCAAAAGATGTGCTTTCTTTGCCATTAGTGTGATTAGAATTCACGGCTGAGGAAATTACTCCCTCCTGTATCCATGGGATCTTGCTTCCTGATCCTTGAACTGCTGGAGCCACAGTGTGTGTTTGTAAAAATGTATAAACCTTTGCTGGATGTAACTTCAGGCTGGGCCTGGGAATGTGTCAGACTTTGTAGACTAAACAGTGTTGGGAATGTCATAACCCAGCAGTGGGACCTCCATCAGAACAGAGTGCTGCCTGCTTCTGAAGCTGTCCCCAAAAAGATGGCAGGAGAAGAGCTAAGGTTTTTCCAAAATAGCGACTGGAAGCTGAAGACACCACTGAAGGAGCAGCTCCCTGGGCACGTATAAAATAACTCTGTGGGTTGGTTGTGGGCAGGGCTTTGTATCCGGGGATTGGCAGGAGCGGACAGCAGCCAGCACAGGAGTAAGTGGGGCTGATGTCCTCAGAACAAGACGTAAAACCAAAGCCCTGACCCTTGGTGGCTATCCTGACCCAAAGTCTGTCACCTTCCTGGTCAGAGCGTGATAACAACTCTGGGACAGCCTCCAGTAATTACTTGCCTTGGTAATTACTTTTCACATACTCTCTGTTGCAAAAGGCTGCATCTTGAAGTCCACACCACTTGAAGTGTGCATGCAGTGCTAGTGCAGTAGTAATGGGACTGTGTTGTCTTTTTTTTTCCTTTTTAATTCTTTTTTTTCTTCTTTTGTCTCCTCTGCATAGCACCTCCCCTTACCCCTGTTAGAAGGAGGTATGGGGCTAGGTGAGCCACTGCTCTGATCTCTCAAGGCCTGTCATCTGTCTTGTTTGAAGGGGTGAGCACTTTTCCCCAGGTGTTTTTCCCCATTGTTGGTACTGGGGAGACATTGGTGGTCGGGGAGTTTCTTCCCTCCTTGCTGGCACTTGATGTAATACACCCCAAAGCTGGCTGATGTAAGATTTGTCATCGCTTGACTTAAAACCAAGTCTGCTTCAGGACCAGAAAAAAGTTTCTTACGTGCTGTAACATGAAAAAAAGCTCAAAGGTTCACAGAAGTTGCCCAGTCCCAGAGTGTGTTTGGAAAATAGGGCTGTGGTGGGGTCTGTGTTTGGAACAACTCAGAGAGACCAAACTGTGAGGATGATGGCTCTCCAGGCCTGTGCCAGGTTTAGAGTAATCACCTTGCTGTGGTTGAATGTAGTGTTCAAATCCCTGTGCAGAGACTGGGAGCCACATGGGAGAGAGATGCCAGCAGTGGGACTGGCAAGGGCTGATTCCCTTCCCTGCTCCCGGCCCTGCTGTCTCTCCTCTCCGTGCCACCCATGCACAGGGATCGCAGCCACTGGGTGTGAGTTGGTGCCAGGCTCCGTGTGCTGCCACCCCATGGGAACTGCTGTGTGACATCATTCTGTGTTTTAAAGATGGCTTGTGTATTGACAGTAGTGCTATTGTGAACGTGCGGTTGATTTTGTTTCACTGCTCCTATTTTCTTTTCTATTTTCTTGTCCCTCTGAGATAATTGTGATTTGCTCCATCTAACTAGGTTATGTTTGACATTGGTAGCGTGTGGATAGTTGCTATCCCACAGTGTCTCCTTGTCATCTGTGCTGAACAAGGATGTCCAGTCATCTCCTCGCTTTCCGGAGCCAGGATTGTCTGTTCAGACACGCAGAGTGAACCCAGTGCTTGCTGAGCATCTTGTTTTGGTTGATTTGTTTTCTTTTAATAATGAGTTAAAAGTCAAAATCAATCTGTAATGTGCCGGATTCACAAACAATAAATACATATCTTTCTACTGTGGTCCCAGGTCTCAGAAGTTTCTAATTTTGATAAGTTCTAATTTTGATATTTCTAAGTTCTAATTTTGATATTCAGCATAAAACAGAATTGAGATTTTCAGAGGGTGAGATCTGCTCCAATTTAAGCAACCACTTAGAGCAGAGTATGATTTCCCGATGCCTGTGAAGTAGATACAGACTGTGGCAACATCTCCCTGTATCTTCATAAAAAGCCAGTTCCCTGGACACTGAGATTTTCAGGAGAGTTTGGCCCTGGGCTTAGTAGAGCTTTTCTGGAAATCAAGCTATGGGCACAATGAGCTGTGCCAAAAAAGGTGGCTCAAATATTTTATGCTGTTGATTTCCCATCCATTTTTAAATGATTTGCCTGGTATCATTTTCATTGCTTCTGTCTGCCAGTGAGATGATACCTCTGTGCCTGCTGTTCAAAATCACACTGATGTCTTGCTGCCTTATCATATGACCCACTGGGAATATTTTATGAACTGTTGGTGATCCTCCTTTCAGGCTCCTGCTTCCCCAAGCTTCGCATCCTCATCACAGCTCCCTGTCTCTAATTACTGCTCCTCAAACTACGTTACTTTGCTTTGTCTTTACTTTGAGCCTTACTTTTCCTGTTTCTGCATGGATCCTTCCGTGTCTTCTTGGCTCTCTCACTGCTGCTCCAAATATAGCATCATCCGCTGTTGTAATTAGTATGCTGTTTGCCTTTGTTTCAGGTCATTAATAAGAACGTTGAATAAAAATCTTCTGCCTATTGATTCTGGCATGTTCCCATAAATAGCATCTGTGCACAGGCACAGGGTATTGGAAGCCTAGCAACCCGCCAGCTCCCTGCCTGCACATTACTTTGACCTCGTGTGTCTTTCTCGTGCATCCTCTCCCTGTCTCTGTGCATTGGGTGTCTCTTTTGTTCTTTTGCACAGGTCAACCTGCTGTTTTCTCTTCCCCCTCTTCTTCTTTGTTCCCTCTTTTAAACGTTTCTACCACTGCTCCAGTTCTGAATCATTTTGCTTGTGCTGGGCTCTATCGAGTGAGCTCCTGGTTGGAAATGCTCCTGTCAGACCTTAGTAGAACATGCAGAGGGCACATCTGGCTATTTTCCTTTTTGTACGTTAGCTATCCCACTAAATTAATAAGAAATATAACATTAATTGTTTGAATTCCACATTGTTTATTGGTACTTTTCTTGTGGTTTTATTTTTTCCCCCTTTTTCTACAATAAGTATTATTTACTCTCTTACTTAGGAGACCTGTTTAGCTACAGGTCTAAGAGAGTGTTTTCAGTATAAGGAGGAGTTGCTATTAACTGGCTGCTTTGCTCAGTAATCCTTCTGTGTTTCACTGACATATTCAACCCCTGCACGCACTCCCGTCCCCAAAAATGAGACAGGTAGGCAAGCAGTGGCTTTCTTCTCATACAGTTACTGTAGCTGTGCATGATTAATGTGAAATCAAATGGTTGGTAGTCTGATTTTTGGTTTGAGATCCTAATTTATTCTGCAGAGGAGGGCTTGAGACCTCTTCCTTACATGGCAAGTATTTGTCATCTTGGCTATTTATACAGTGGGGTTAGTGGTCATGTATTATTTTCGGGCACCCTAATTGCTGTAAGAATCACAAAACTTGCTGTCACTGAGCCATGCGTTTGTCTGACAGGATTTGTTTCTGCTCTGACACTGAACCTCCTGAGTAATTTTGTTTGTTTGTTTCTGGGGATGTTTCAGCCCTCGGGATTTATATTAGGAAGATTCCTGCTCTTGTGATTCCTCCTCTGCAAAGCCAAAAAATAGGCATGTTGCGTGGGTATAAACCCCAGCTGTTTCCTTGATCACTTGAGCACTGCAGGAGTGGATTGGGACTGGCAAGTCCCTGGGCAGCTGGAAAGGGCCAGAGAGGGTTGTCCCAATTTGTGTCCAGTGCAGATATTCCGTGTGGTCTGTTACCTACCACGCAGCCTCCTTCTTACACTGGACAGAGAAGGGAAGTGAAATCAGCCCTAATGTTGCATATCTCTTGTTCTACCATTTATCTTTCATTCCCTTTTTAAGGAGTCATTCATGATTGAGATGGATGGATGCCCTTGAGAAGCACTTGGTCAATTAAATGATCTGTTGCTTTGAAGTGGGAGAAAAGCCCCCTTGGGCTTTAGGGAAGCAAAGAAACTGCTGAAGATGGGAGATTTCAGCCCGTGACTAGCAGGAGGTTAACCAGTCATAAAGCCCACAGAAAATATGTTCTTGTAATGATTCAGGACTCTAACCTTAATATTTTTATGTTAGCTGGATAATGTCAGTATTCTGTGTGTCACAGATCTGTTCCCACAATTACAGTCATTTGAGTGATTTGGAAGGCTTTATTTAGTGATGTTTCTGCACAGCTCAACATCACACGGAGAAAATGGCAGGATAGGTTTCCCTAATTTCACTGAAGTCCAAACCCTTGCTCTAACAAGGCATATGCAAGAACTGCAGGACTGCAGTGGAGACTGGAGTGTGAGGAGTTGTGGTGTCAGCATTTTTACTGATCTGAGAGTAATCTGTAGATTCAGCAAAATCTGTAGATAATGTGCAGAGAGAATGCATGATTTTAGTTCATTTCTGTACCTCCCTTCAAGCGAGTAGAAATTTTAATTTCGTGATAGACTTCAGTACACTGGGTGTAACTGCACAAATGAGCCTTTTCTAGGAGTACCATGAGCACTCAGCCTGCTGAAAATCAGAATTGTCTCTTCAGTGATGGCAACCAAAGCAGGTTTTGGAGAGGCATCATCTTTACTGAACCATTCTGACTCCAGCTATCTGCTGCATCTTTTGAGAAAGGATTTGGTTTGCGGTGCAGGAGATGACAGGGATTTTGGACATGGACATAATGGGAAGCAGTTTGGGTAAATCTGTTTTTGATGGATCCACCAGCAGAGTGGAAAAAGTCCATTTGCTTCTTCAGTCCACGGGGGTGACAATCAACATGAAATATGGTTGCTGTTATTTTCCCAAATATCTTTCCATTATATTTTCTCTCAGATGCTGCAATTTCAAGCACTGTGAGCTGGGAGTTGATACAGGGACACAGTAGACACACACCTACATATGCATTTGTTTTCTTTTTGCAAAGACAAATGTTTTCCATCGCACACTGGGAAAAGCAGACTGTGAATTCCTGTCTAGCCACTGCCTGTCTAACAGGGTTCCCTGCTGGACAGACTGTTGTACAGACACAAGTAGAAAACCCCTTTTTGGGGATCACGTTTTCCCTATTTGTTCTGGTGACTCTGTTTAGGTATTTGAAATAGGCTGTTTTAACCAAAACATGTCTCTGTGTGTAGGGTGGCAGGGAGCCCTGGCTAAGCAACACATTGCTGCAGATGGTGTAAATTGATTTGAAGTTGTCCTGTAACATTCTTTAATGTCTGAATCTGCTCTTGTTTTAATTTTACACTCGCAAAATGAGCCTGTCCTCTTTAGGCACAGGGTCTGTGAGGCAGAGGTGGGCTGAGAACCTCACCTCCTGTCTGCCCGGCCCCATCTCCTGAGCGGCCCTGCAGGCATCAGCAGGCAGGGCAAGGAGCATCTTCGCACCAAAGAGAGCACAAATAATGTCTGTCGGCCCTGTGGCACACCCTGCGTTTTGTGTTTGTGTCTTTCAGCGTATTTCTGTTTCCTGCTGACGGCTCTGGGCGTGACAGCTGGCGCGCATCGCCTGTGGAGCCACCGTTCCTACAAAGCCAAGCTGCCTTTGAGGATCTTCCTGGCTGCAGCTAACTCCATGGCTTTCCAGGTGGGCTGGTGTTGCTTGTTCCGATTCTTGGCCTCCAGGCAGCTCCCTCTGCTGTGCAGGGATCCCTCCAGCTTAGAGACAGCAAAAGAAAGAAAGAAAAACATACTGGCAGAAAGACAGAAAGACATTTATTTGCTGTAACACATTCTGCTGGCTCAGGGGATGCAGAGCCCTTGTCACCACACACAAAACAGTGTGCACTAGATAGACCAGGAGCAGTAATTACTTAACAACCAAGCTGAACATGACCAGATCAGAGGCTCAGCACCCCAGCAGCTGATCTGTGGCACAGGTTGGGCCCCACCCTTCACAGGACAACATGGAGACTTTTATAAGGGCCAACCTGATGCAAATGTGTCTGTGTAACCAGGAGCCTGTTCATCCAGGCAGTTGGAGACTTTGTGCCCAGAAAGGAGAGCAGGCATCCTTTCACAATCTTAATTTATCTCCCACAATTTTTTATGCAGCGTTTTTCACCAGCCAAATTCAAATACATTTGTGAAGCAGCGTGTTACTAGCTCTGTACTTACTGGTAGGCAGTCTTAGACCACAGAAACACTTGTGTAACACCCAGCTGGTTGTAGGAGTTAGCCCTGAGCCAGCATCTTCTCAGTGTGAATTTGGTTCCTCCTCTGGCTGGTAAGGATAGGGATAGGAACCTGCACTACAATTAAACTTACCTGTACTAAAATTAAACTTACTGAGCTTGGCTGCCGTAACTCCTTGTGGCACCGAGTACCACATATGTGTTGTGCCCTGAGTTTTCATCTTTTTCCTTTCAGTCTGGTTGGTTGGCTTTTTGTTCATGTACCTTGACACAGTATGAAAAGTGTCCCTTTATCTACTTCTGTACTGCTCATTTATCATCTTTGATTTTTTATTTTTTGAGGTGGAAAGAATTAATTAGTTAGCCCCTCTACACGTTACAAAGAGCACAGTGCTTTTGCTTGAAAATGGAAATGTGTCCATTTTGACTATAACCTTCCTTTATTCTGACCCGTTTCCCATCTGCTGCTTGGTTCCTTGCAGAGCTTTACAAGCCCTTTGCTCAGTGTGTTAAACAACTGTTTTGAGTTCTGAGAAGGCCCTGGTACTGTCTCCCTGTCACACAGCTGATCTTGTCTTTCACAAGTAATTTAAATGAATGTGTAGAGCTGTTTGCAGTGAGCCTGCACACAGGGATTTCATTGCATTCTGCTCCCCTGTTGCTATGGATTTTGCTCTCAGCTGCACTGGCCTCGTCACTGCTTTTGTCTGAGGACACGGTGTGGTTCTGAGGCAGGGAAGTACTTCAAAGTAGCTTCGAGCCACCTTTGTGCCCTTCATATCAGAAATAAGATGAAAGGCCAAATTGCCCACTCTAAGTTTGAAGTAGCCTGAAGCCTGCTCCTAATTACCATGGCATCCGTTGCCTGTAAAGGGCGTTTCCACCACCACAAACAGACAGTGAGCGATGAGTTTTCAGGTCCATCTCCTTCACGCTGGCTGTGGGAGGAAGAGGTAGCATTGGAGACGTGTACAGCATCCCTGGATGCTAAATAAGGAGGAAATATTCAGAATTCTTGAGGGGTAGGGGAAGGAAACTCTGCTGTAGAGTTTTAACTTGATGCTGCCTGGGCTGTGACATGCTCTCCTCCTCTGGAATACCATTAGATGCAGCCATTTTTGCCATGTTGCCTCGTGGACTTTTTTATGATTGAAGCATGCTGAGCTGTGTTTCTTCTCTCCATCTAGAATGAAGCTGTCACAATTTTGAAAAACTGTGCTTCTTGCTGTCACTTGTCTGTTTCAGACATAGGTAATACCTGGATTATTGATCTCCTAGTATTTTAAGTTCCAGCCCCTCAGATGGGCCTTGCTGGTTTCATCTCTGTGGCACAGTCTGTGCTTGTGCTGGGTGCACGTGTACACAGCAGGAGTGGTGGTGTGGAAATCGGTGTCACACAGCCCAGGCTATTGGCACGTTTCAGTCTGCAGGTTTATTGAGGGACCTGCTAATGAAACCTCATGGCTGCATCACTGTCACAGCATGATGCTGTTGCTCTCTGCTTTGGAAGGGATTTCACCCCTGGGTTTACCCGAAACTTGATCAAAAGTGATGTGTTCCTGAAAAATGTTTGCTATTAATACACTCGGAGCGTATTTACACATGCTGTGCTCCAGTTCTTGGTGTATTTATTGTCAACAGTTCTGGCCTCCGGCCTTTATTTCCTCTCAGCCTTTGTGGTTTTTAATTAGATTCAATTCAGTTGTTTCACAGCTTCCTAACCCTTTCATCTGGGGAATCATGTTCTTTTTGCCAGCTCTGCAGGCATTTGCTGTGGCATGAAAAGCCAAGTTAATTTCTCACAATATCACTGCTTTTCCTGGCTATCTGCTGTCCCACAAACGACTTTATCAAGTGCTCTTGTGACAAACTGATCATTAGTCTCACTTGAAAAATTATTTCTGCTTAGGAAAGAGGACCTTTTCTAAGTGTGCTTCTTGCATAACCCTGTTTTATTTTTAAATTAGTTAATGTTGATGTTTTCCAGTCATATGGATATTCCCACTGAAGCTGCTTGAAGCCGTGTAGAGGTTTTCATTCCTTTTGATTTCTCTGGAGAAAGTTAGAGGTCTGCCCTTGTTCTCACTGAGGACTTGGGTGACTTCCTTTGCTTTTTTGCAGTTTGCTTTGTTTCTCATGCAGTGGGATAGTTAAGGTGTGCCACACTGGAGCACCAGCAAGGGGCTGATCTTTGCTGCCTCCTCTCAATGGCTTAGATGAGTCAGTGCTGCAGGAAAATGTCCCCCTCATCCCCAGCCCACTCCCAGCATCACTGTGTTCACTACAAGACAACAGTGAAGGGCTGAGCACAACTGAACGCAGTGGAGCTGAGATCTTTCCAGGGCTTTTGTTCCTCACCTGTCCCTGGTGTGCTCTTGCAGGCAGAGAGCATTTTTGCAAAGCTGAAATTGGATGTGGAGCCATTTGAGCTGGATTCTTTAGCTGCCCTTTGCAGTTGTTCCCAGAGTCCCCTCAGTGCTTTCTCTCAAATGTTGGTAGCTGAAGAAAAGAGGAATGATTTCTGCAATGCTTTCAGCACAGGGCTTTTGCCTCACAAAATACAGGTACACACAGTTTCATTATCCTGTGCTTTCTGTGTCCTGTGGTATGTTCAGTGCCCAGATGGGTGGTGTCCTGCTCTTCCTTCAGAGACACTGCAAATGGTTTGCTCAGTTCTGCTGGGAGTGAAGCTGCTGTGGTTGGTGGTTGTGGGTGCTGTTCCTAAAAGTAACCCAGGCCTTTCCTTCCTTGGTTATTTCTGCTTGAGTACCTCCCTGACTGTGCAGAGATGGAAATAGCACCCTCTGCTAAGAACTCCTTGATTAAAGTTCAGGCTCCGGTGGATCTGGGCATTAACTGACATTTCCATGTTTTGGTGCTGGTGTTGAGCAATTCAGTTCATAGATGAGTGTGTGGCCTGAGGTCTGCAAGTGCTGAATGTGCTTACACTGCCCTGCACTAACAGCTCAGCACTGCAAAAGCCACCAGTTCAGTCCAGTGCATCCAGCCAGGGCATCCTGCAGAGCTCACTGGGAGGCTGAAATCCCTTCAGCTGAGTGAACTCAGAAAGTCTCTCTTTATGGATCCAAGTGTGAAATTGTGGTCCATCCTTTCCTTCCTGCAATCCACATGATTCCACTTACAGCCATAAGGCATTTCAGTGTCATGTTGTTCACTACAGTAGTTCTAGTGATCCACAAGCTCTGTCCCATTTTCAGCGCTGTGTTTGTGCCTGGAGGGCACCAGCTGCAACCAGCTGAGAAAGAGGATGCCAGAACAGAGAGCCTCTGCACTGTAGTCCCCCGAAAATAAATACACAAGATTCCCCATAGCATAGTCTTAAAATAACAGTGTAAACATGTGTGTACGCAGTCCCTGCTGCCCATCCTCAGACACCCAGGGCAGACTGATCGGGGTAACTTGGACATATATATATGTCCCTGGAAATACCCGAGGAGGACCCAGGACTAGGGCAGACTGATGATAGTAACTCCCAAGAGGCTCTAATAGCCATTTCCAGCCCTAAGACTTGTCCAGTCTGTGTCACCAGTTCCCGGAGCAGGTCCCATTCTGTGTGGGGACTGACAGAAGCAGTGTGATGGGCTGGCTGGCTGCAAAGCTGGGGCTTTTAGTCAACAACCTTTGTTGAGGAGCTTCAGAGCGGGGCTTGTTGCTCTTACTGTGTGGGGGAGGACTGGAGGTTGCAGTGCCTGGCCCTTCTGCTCTCACCCCACCGTATTTTTTGTGCAGAATGACATCTACGAGTGGAGCCGAGACCACCGCGTGCACCACAAGTACTCGGAGACGGACGCGGACCCGCACAACGCCCGCCGGGGCTTCTTCTTCTCCCACATCGGCTGGCTCTTCGTGCGCAAGCACCGGGACGTCATCGAGAAGGGCAGGAAACTGGATTTCACTGACCTGCTGGATGACCCTGTCGTCAGGTTCCAAAGAAAGTAAGTGCGAGCACTGGGTCCTGATGTGAGGTGGGGGTGGAGAGATCCTCCCACCTGGTGGTCTGGTTGTGGCTCACTCCTTATTTTCATCTTTCCCTTTTCTTCCCTGAGATATCCCTGCCACCTCGACTGCAGGTGCTGGGATGCCTTCCCTCTGGCCCCCACTATTTCCATGTGGCTGACACTTGCTGACTGTCCTTGCAGGTGCTGTGGCACAAGCAGTGAGCCCTGTCCTTGTCTCTCTGCTTTCCCAAAAAGCCAGGGCTGGTTATGGAAACAGCTGTGGCAGAAGTTGCTCGGACCTTGGCCTTCTTCTTTGATCACAGGAGCAAATGCTGCAATCGCTAATTGCCTTAACACAGAAGTGCACAATTCACTTTGCTAAGTCATCTTTGGCACCCTTGGGCCAGTGCAGGCCAAGTGCCTCCTCTCCCAAGGCTGCCATTCTATACAGAATTAATTATCTCCCTTGGGAATTAGCACAGTCCTAGTTCGGTTTGCTACACACTCTGTGAGAGCTGGGAATTGAGCAACATCCTTTGTGCTCTATGTAAGTACCTGTATTACAGGCACAAGAATTCTTTTCTGCTTGCAAGCGTTTCACCCAGGCACTTTGGAAAATTGCTTAAGGCCATTTCTGTGTAATTTCTGTGTATTTTCTGAGTGAGGGGAGCAGTCAGTTGAGTCTAAAAATTCGGGGCTTTTTCTGCTAGCGCACAGATTTCTCTAATGCGAAAAATTACCCTTATAATGGAAATCTTCCAGGAGTGAGGAATACTTCCCTTCACGTACGGTTGCTTTTACTGGTTCCTCAGTTGGCAGTGCCTGTTTGCAACAGCTCCCTTGCAGTTTGCTGCAGGTCCTCTTGGTTATTACCTTTTCCAAGACAACAGCATCCCACGAGAAGTAGGCTCTACTGCTTTGGTCGTGCTGCAGAGGTTGTGTAGTTTTCTACAGAAAGTAGAAGTATGTTTTCAAAACAAAGATTGTCTTAGCAAATGTCTTTTCTCTGGATTTGGATTTAGGACTTTGTCCTTTATCTGGAAATCAAAATTTGGGTTTCTCCTTTCTACAAGGTTGTGGTGTTGGGGTTTTTTTTGACAGCATGGAAAAACTGGCAGGTCAGATCAGTAAGAATCATAATAAATCCTTCTTGTCACATTTTGTTTTAAGGCCAAATTGTTAGCTTTGCTGAATTTAGTGGTGCTGCTGAGTTGCGGCTGAGGCACCGCTCAGTCAGTTTAAAACCGCATCACTTCAGCTGAATTCACAGTACTGCTCCAGGCACGACTGACAGCAAAACCTACCCTCTGTGAATAACGGAGCAGTAATCCTGCAAGTGATGTGAGAGAGGAGCTCACAGGTGAAGTGTCTCCGTGACAAAGTTTTCATGTGGTGAAAGCAGCGCTGTCCCCCAGGCATGTGTTGAGGCATTGATTCCCCTGCACTCCAGGTAAGGAGGTTTTGCACTCCAGGGTGGATGTTTCAGTCAAAGGGAGACAGTGTGCTCAGATGCTTGTTCAGATGGGAGATTTCATGTCTTCATCAAAGACTTCAGTCTGGGCTTCTTGCATCTCACAGAATGGTTTTAATTGGTGCCTGATAAGCTGCTTTCATATTTTATTCTATTTCCCCAGAGTGGTAGAGGCTTTGAACTTTGAAGGAGTTTTCTGGACTGGAAAGTATTTTTCTCCTCCAAGCTCTACTTAAATCCTGGCCTTGAATTGATGAGGTTTGTAAACCTTATCAGAAGTCAGTCATATGAGTGGGAAATCATTTGTTATCTTTGGTGGAGCAAAGAAAGGGAACTTGTTTCCTTGGAGGGCCTTAGCTCAGGTGAGTGAGGATAGAGTTCTATGAGAGAGCTGAGGAATGCTCTCTTTGCACCTGGCTGGTGTTGCTGTAGAGCTGCAGATCTCCTTCTGGAGCCCAGCATGTGAGGCACAACCTCCAAACAACAACAAAATATATCAGGCAAAGAACTTGCAAGGCAAGAGGTTGATTTATTTCATACACAAGATGATCAAAACTAGCTCATGTGCTACAGATGAGAACTGTGTTCATGAAAACTTCTTTCCTTTCAAAAATACTGCTAATAGTAACATTTTCCCAATCCTCTGTGGATTTTAATTGAAAATTGTTTGTTTTTGTCAAACAAAAATGGCAGTTCTTCCTATCCAAAAAACTTTCAGCAGACACAGAGTTTTAATAACTGTTTAATAAATCCAAACTCTGTTTTTCCTCATCCCTTCCAGAAAACTCAACAAAAGCAGGGTTCTATTTTAAACCTGTCACAGGGGCACCAACAGGACGGGTCTTACTTTGCACTCCTTTTTGCCTTCTCGCCCTGTAACGCCCTCAGGTATTACAAGAGCTCCGTTGTGCTGATGTGCTTTGTGATCCCCACCTTCGTGCCGTGGTACCTGTGGGGCGAGAGCCTGTGGAACGCCTACTTCCTGGCCTCCATCCTGCGGTACACCATCTCCCTGAACGTCACCTGGCTGGTCAACAGCGCCGCCCACATGTACGGCAACCGCCCCTACGACAAGAACATCAACCCCAGGCAGAACACCCTGGTCACCCTGGGAGCCATCGGTGAGTGCTGCAGCCCTGTGTTTGCACTCTGCAAGCTCAGAGTGACGGCCCAGCCTGTTTCACCCTGGCTGGGACTCCATGTGCCTGCAGCTGGACGCTGCTTGGAGCCAGCATTTGGAGGAGGCTGTAGCTTGTGCATGCTGGAGGAAGGCACCCTTGTTCTACTGACGGTGCCCAAGTTGAAATAACGCCATGTAGTCTCTGGGAAGAGAGGTGTTAGCACCCAGAAGCAAGCTCTGCTCAGCAGATAGCGCAGCAGAAGGGAGTGACTCCACTTCTTACCCAGCTGGGTGTCTCCTGTCTTGAAGTACTTCTGGTTTTCTTACTTTTCTTCCCCTTCCAGGGGAGGAAAGCCCAGAGCACTGACACGGAGTCTGGTTTGGGTCTGCCCCAGAGGTCTGGGGTGGAGCAAAACCTCCACTAGATGCAAGACTTGGGAATGGGTGTTGGAGTGTCCCGCCTGAGTGTGTTCCTGTGTTGACAAAAGTGCCAGCCACGTGGTCTTTAAACGCCCTCTCTGTTTTTCAGGTGAGGGTTTCCACAACTACCACCACACCTTCCCGTTTGACTACTCAGCCAGTGAGCTGGGCCTGAAGTTCAACCCCACCACCTGGTTCATTGACTTCATGTTTTGGCTGGGGTTGGTCACTGACCGCAAGCAGGCCCCGAAGGAGATGATCCAGGCTCGCAAGGAAAGGACTGGAGATGGCAGTGCCTGAGGAGTGACGCTTCGCTGTGCCAGCGCTGCTGTCCGCGTGGCTGGCTGGGTGTGTGCGCGCAACCCCGTGCCTGTGGTGGATTTACCTCTGGGTAAAATTATTTTTTTTGTTTCAGATCAGTTGGGCTGAAGTAGTTCCCCAGGAATTGATTCAGCCACAGCTTCTTTTTTTCCTTTCCTTACTAGCTGTCTTATGTCCAAACTTAAGACTATTAAGTGTAAAAATGTTATATATTATTTAATATTGCAGTTAAACGGGAGAGAGATTTGATTTTAGTCACTGTAGTTCATGTCTGAGATTTGTTGTAATTTGCTTGTTCATGGTAAACGTTGGCAGGTAGAAGGAACTAACTGTCCTTTCCAAGTGCAGTTAGGGGAGATTTTTGTTCCTACTGCTAATCCAACAAGCTTTTGAGGCGCATCTTTCGGGGGGATGGGGCAGGGCCCAGTGTGCTGTGTCAGCTGCATGCTCATGGAAAGGACAGTAACACCGCTGATGAAATACAGTATGTCCAAGGGGAAAAATCACCCTCAGTTTAGATGTTAGTTTGGAAACCTGCTTTCTTCTTTTTGTTAGCCCTGTTAGCCAGCCCAGTGCACCGCTGTCTTTGCTAAATATGAAAACCATTTATTGCTGAGCAGGCTTTTGTGTTGAAGATTAGTCTCTATGCAGGCCAAAATACCAACTGATGCTATATTGAGATGGTTCCTTTGTTGTCACATATACATTGTAACAGTAAATGTATAGAGCTCAACCATGTCTTAAGCCAAATAAAGCTTCGGTTTCAATGTTTGGAGACCTAAGTCATGCTCTAATCAGTCATGGCCATTGATGCATGCATATTTTAGCTCCTTTTGCACAAGAGGCCTCTTAATTTCTTTTTCTGCCTTTGACTAGTGGGTCTTAGAAAACTGACCTTTATCTAAGTCAGAGCCTGTACTAATATTTCAGCTGCATGCAACATCCATTGGTTTCTGAGCAAAATATAAAGACAGTTATGTAGCTTCTGAATTTTAACAGTTGCCTTGCTTAACCAAAAAAAACAAAACAAAGAAAAAAAAAAAAAAAAAAAAAGGAAAAAATATTAAAAAAAAAAAAGGCATGTGGATTTAATGGGACATTGTAGCCCTTTGTGTTAGATGTTAGCCAGTGCAGGAGAGAGGCTTTGTACTGTCAGCACTGGAGCACTTTTGAAGATAGAGGGCATGATTTTCATTTATAAAGAAGGTCACTGCCTTGCCCCTCAGAGAGGGAGTGCCTGTTTCCCAGCCACACAGCCCCACACCCTGGGCAAGGCAGGGATCTCAAGATAACTGAGACTCAGGCCCAGATATTTTCAGGAAAGATGCAAAAGTGGGGGAAAAAAATAAAATGGTTTCTTTTTCGTTCTGTTTCTTGTTTTTCAAATGATGCCATATAATATAAAAGAGTTGTCTTTATTCTGTCTTTCATCCAGCAGGTGTTTTAAAAGTGTTTTTTTGCCATTAATGATGTGTAAACTCTTGAGTGATTTACAATAAACAGTTATGAGTTAGCCTGGCCACTGTGCTTAATTTTGAAACATCTCCCAAAGCAAAGGTCTTTGTGCATCACACTTCAGAATCGCAGCAGCGTTTCGCTTGGCATTTCCAGCTACGCATTTGGTGCAGCTCAAAATACCTCCCCCCTCAGCATTTCTGAATGTCAGGGGAAGAGGAGGCTGTCACATGGAAGGGCACCAAGAGATTTGATTACTCTGGGCTTCCTGGCCAAGCTGATAGAGGGGGAAAAGAAACTGGAAGCTGACCTAAACATGAAAGGAGACAGTGGCAAGTTCTTGCGTGTGAAAATCCTGCTTGAATAGAAAAGTACCAGCCCAGTGTGGCTGCAGGACATTGCTTTGGCCAAAAATACTAAGTATTTTATTTAGATTTTGCTGTAAGTTCTCTTTGTTTCTGCTGAGATGGGCCTGAAGACCGGGGTGTGCCAGAAGATGTGTTTTGATGTGCATTCATCCGGAGTCAGAGCCGTTTGACAGACACAGGAATTACACACACACGAGTAGGAAATGTGTCCCCAGCCCCTGCTGCAGTGCCTGCAGGATGGTGTGGAAATGGGCTCCTGGAGCTGGGAGGCTCCAACCTGCTGGTTAGAAAGACAGAGCTGTTCCTTCCATGGCAAAAATCAGGGAACCTGCCTTCAAAGCGATGTGTGTAATGGGTTTGGACTCGGGGTGTGAGTGTAGGAGCGAAGCTTGGCAGATGTGCAAATGCCTGATCTCACTGGTGCTCCCATTCTTTCCTTTGTGCAATTTCCTGACCGCAGAACTACAGGGAATGCACCAAGACCCACAGCTTCCTGTTGATCTTTATCATTTTTCTTTTGTACTGCTATTGCTTGGACTTCCTTAGGCTTGTTCCTGTCAAGTGCCTGGTGTAAGAAGAATAAGTGGCTTTGCTAAGAGGCACAGGCTGTTCTGAACCTCTCTGAATACCTGGAATTACAACAAGGTAATATTCCCCCTGCCCTCCCCCTAGGGAGACTTCAAAAGCAGCTGCAGTTCCAGTGTGTTTCAGGGATCTGAAAACTGAAATTGAAGCCATTGTCAAGTTACCTGGTTTTGAAAACCTGAAAATAAGTAAAGAAATATTGTTCAGAAAAGAAAAAGCTCCTCCATCAAATGTCTTATCTGGAAGCTTATGCTACTTGGATCCCTCTTCTTGTAGATTAAATTCTCCATGTGGTAGAGTTGATTAAAAAAGTGTCAGCCTTTGCAGGAGAATTAGATTTTTAAAGAGGGTGCCTCAAATTTTGGAAAAACAAGGAATACTTCCATGCATTCCTTTTTTTCCTTATTTGTTTGTATTTTTGTGTTTGTATTGAACTTTTTGCTCATTTATTTCGATTTTTTAAAAATCATTTTGGTCATGTTCTTTAGTGTGGTTTTTCTCTTCCTCAAGAGGATGTCGGTTCTGTGGGAGGCAGGAAGGGCCACTGCCATTTCCCAGGGTAGCTGCTGGATCCATCCACTGTTGAATGCAGTGAAGTGGGGTGTGCCGGTGAAAGCACAATAAAGGACACTCTCACACCTGCTAGGTTCAGCAGAAAGGAGGGAAAAGAGAGAGTTTATTTTCCTTTAACGTATTTTATAAGATTCTCAACTCCACAAGGGATTGGAGGACATGTCACTTCCTTCTCAATCCCACTGGAGAAAAAGGATGCTAATCAAACTTTCTCTTATCGCAAAAGGAATGAAAAACAGAAAAGACGGTTAAATAAATATCGGCTATTGTTTACATAAAACTGTGTGAAAATTCTCTGACTCCAAGGTTATAACAGAAGGCTTAGCAAAAAACAGGACAACAGTGGGGAAGTTGTGGAGCCTTGGTAGGGTGGGTACTAGGGCATGAGCTGCACTTACTCCTGTGGTCTGTGGCACTGCTCCTGCTGGCTGGGTAGTTAAAGACCTGGCTGGAGCTTTCTGAGCAGTGCAGAAGTGTTGAGGGACTGCTGGTGGGTTGGTGGCTGGCTGTAGGCTGGACTTAACCAGGGACACAGTGACTATCTTCTTAGACAGTCTGATGGTCTTCTGATGGTCTGGCAGTGCCTGATCCTGTGTTGTCTCTAACGCTGTTCTTGGCGCATTGACCCATCTGGAATAACACCATGCAGGAGTGGGAACAGGTATTTGTACTTTGCCCCATGCACTACTGCACTGAGTGTTTCCAGGCTCTCAGCCTTGGCACACAGCAGACACTGGATTAGTTTTACCTCTTTTCCCAGAGCCGGTGGGGCCCTTATGAAGTGCAGTGTTGGCCCTGGAGCTGTGTGCTCCTTCCAAGTGGAAACTCCCGAGCAGGTCAGCTGCTTTCTGGCATGGGGAGGCTTGAGGGAATGCAAGCCTGCCCTGGGACCCCTGGGACTTGGCACAGTCTCAAGAGGAGGATCTAATCTGTAAATTACAGCAGAGAGGAGGACTTAATCTCCAAGTTACAGCACGTAACTGGTTATGCAAACATTGGTAGAACCCGCCCCCTCTCAGGGCTCCACACAAACACGGCAGTCAAGGTGTGAGGTGAGACCAAGGCTGTGCTGGCTGGCTGCAGAGGAATTTCCAGGCTCCATCTGACGCCATCCCTGCTGCTTCTGGGCTGGGCTGCACTGGGGTAATCCCTGGAGCAGGAGGCATGAGCAAAACCTGCTGGCGCTGAAGTTACGCCTTGAGAAAGACACTGCAGGGAGAGGGTGAGTGCTGGTGCTGAAGGAATGCATCAGGGTTTGCACTCTTGGGGTATGAGGGGTGGATTTCTGCTCTGCCCGCTTCCTCTAGAGGCTCTGCTGTTCCCTGGTAAGCCCCGGGAATGTCTGCATCCCTCTGCAGCTTGGAAGTGCAAGGCACCTGCTGTCCCCTGGCTGGCAGCCAGAGCACAGCTTTCTAGAAATAAGCCCAGCAGATGGGAAATGTGGCCTGACTGCAGGTATCACATTCAGCTGCTGGCGTGGGAGGATCCTAGGAAAAAAGGATCTTCTAAAAGGTCTCCTGTGTCCACGTGAACCCAAGAATCCATGCAAGCTGGAAGTGTGATGGCTGATTTATGGGCTCTGGTTAGACAATGTTTGGGGTATTTGCAGCTGGGAGGCCTCTCAGTTTGGAGGGAGGCTGATGATACATCAGCTCCCAGACTGTGGTCCCAAAGGCATGGCCAGCCTGGATTTGTATTACCTGGATATTTTTGCCCCTAGGCTGTTTTGTAGCTCTACCCTTTGTGTGGAAAGGGTGTTACAGGGCATTCACCACATGCTGGGTTTATGGGAATCAAGGTGCAATTTCCCATAAGATCTTATTTTAAAAGAAGAATGAAAAGCAAAACTGAAAGCTGAGCCCAGTGGGAAAGGAGGCATGTGCTAACATGTGCCCACGTGCCCCAGCTCCTGCAGTGGCTCTGGCATAGTTGTGCCTGGTCTGGGAGCAAAAACCTCTGTCAAAAACCTCTACCCAGCAGCACCAGCCCCACTAAACGGGTGAGAATAGGGGAAAAAAATTAGAACTCCTGGGGTGCCCCTGCATGGGCAAGATTGCCCACTGGATGGTTTGGATGTTGTTGCTGTTTAAATCACCCCTTGCACATGGGGTGCATTGCTTTTACTGAGTCCAACTCTGCTGCCCTGCTCCCTGGAGAGTTAAACCCTGATCTAGGCTTTTTCTGATAAAACGATGAAAGAATTCCCACCTTGAATTTCAGATAAGTGACTCCAGGAGCTGTGCCACTGCCTCTCCCCTTCCTGCACCAGCCATGGCCAAGCTGGGGTTAAAGCCAAAAGGGTAAGGAGCAAAAGTATGGCCCCAGTGCAGGTAAAGGCCCTGCCCCACACAAGCATTCTTTAAAGATAAATCTACTGCCCAAGAGAAGGAGATGAGCAGCAAAGCCTGCCTGCAGAACAATAAAAAAAAAATCCCCTTTTGCAGGACTCGGAAAATGATTGGAGGAAAGGCTCCAATGAGCAACACAGATAAGAAAAGTAGGTGAAATGGTGCTTACCACATCTGCAAAGCATGCCTAACCTTTGTATTCACTGTGGCTACTAAATTTTCCTGACTGACACTATTCCAGTAGCATTTATAGCATGATAATAGGAAATAATTCTTTCACGCAATCTCAGTATTCTTTGAAAAAATAAACACATTGTCCTTTTTTCTGCAGCATTTTCTGTGCTGCATGTAGGACTGTCCTCCTGCCAGGCCAGAATACACACCCACTGGGGCCAGGGCACACCAGTCTGCAGCTCTCACCTGCACGCACTGGCACTGCAAGGTTTCTTCCCCAGAGTTCACACCCTGACTGCAAGTCCTCTTTACCCCGTGTATTTGCTATCACAGCAGTATTTTTTTTTTTTTTTGACATCTCTTTTTATGGAAAACAATGTATAATTTTGTTTCCATTTTCTCCATGTCCTTTCCTAACATTTAAATGGTGTCATTTTGTTGCAGTTAGATGGAATGGGTCTCTTCAATTTGCTGCTCCGTTCCCTGATCTAGGTGCATTTTTCTCGGTTGGGATCATGTGGGTGAACTGGGAAGAGCTTCATCTCATAGGGATGGGACCTGGGGATGTTTCTTAGGGTGAGAGAGTGCACTTTGCAGGTCACTGCCTCTCCAGCCACCCTGAGCACACCTTGTCAAAGCCAAGCCACAGGTGCGCTTGCTCAGATGGCATCTGTTCATCAGCAGGGCATTTGGAGATACGAAGTCTATCACAATATTTGAAAAGCTCGATAAAGAAACAGATGGCTTTGATAAGAAATGATCTGGCTAAGGAAATGAGGGCTAACACTTCAACTGAGAAACAGTTTTAACTGGTTTTTAACTGTTTTAATTGTATTTAATACGTGCATCAGGGTGTGGAGCAGCTCCAATGGCTGCTGCTGAGTGATCCCTAGGCCCATTTTCCCCTCTGCTCCTCTTTCTGGGTGGGCAACCTTTCCTGCCAGGCCTCACTCCATCTTTGGAGCAGAAAGGAGCAGGACAGGAGAAAAAGGTGGAAAATATATTTTCAGAAGACATGTATCTCACAGAAATGAAAGCAAACTCAAAGCAATTCCCTTTTCCATTTTCCTCATTTCTGTGTACCTTTTCCTCCCAAAAAAACCAGTCCAGGATAACCACAGCCAGTCTTCAATGGTAATATCACCCTGGGAAGGACTGCAACTAGAGGGGCTTGAGGTTGCTTTGCTTCCTCCTGAGCTGTGAGTGAGGTCTGCAAGGGCAGGGGTTACCTCGGTGGTAGTCCTGTCTTTCACATGAAAAATAAAACACTGCCAAGGCCTGATCCTGCTACTTGATGTCAGGACACAGGGGCTCAGAATTCCCACTTCTCTGTCTCTGAAAGAAAGCAGATGTAAGTGGCATGCAGTTCAGTGCTCGTGAAGAGCACTGATGTGGTGAAATTTGGACAAGGAGTGTACACATGCTGTAATTCATCAGGGGGAGGAAATACTAATGAACAGACAGCAGAGCAAAGCCATAATTGGGAACATTTGCTTGCACTGGAGCAGGTGGCTTTTGCAGTCCAGGAAAATTGCCAGGGAGATCCCCTGCGGGTCTCAGTGGCCCAGCAGGAAAACCCAGTGTAGACCGGGACAGAAGAAGTCAAGTGCTGCTCACAGCACCCCAGGAGCATCCTCACATCTGCCCACAAGTGTCATTGCAGTTGTGTCTTCTTGTCAGCCTCTGGCACATCCACCCCTGGGAAAGCCAGCTGTAACCCCAAACGAGGTGAGGGAATGCACTTGTGGCTACTCGACTTTGCCAAGGCACTGTTGGTGGAGATGTGGGAGGAAAGACTCTTCCCACAGGTTGGCGTGAGCTGGCAGTGGGCTTTGGGATGTGCAGCATCACCGCGAGGGAGGCAGGTGATGCCTTATTGTGGGATGCAGTTCCAACACAACATGCCCTACCTCCCTTTGCACCCTCTGAAAGGGGGATGCTGGGGGATGAGGGTTGTGGGACAGGGGCTGCTCCTCCCATGGTGTCCCATGAAGAAATGACTGTAGGAAATGTCTCCATGGACCCTTGCAACATCACCCCTCTATGGCTGATGCCTCCCTGTATCTCTCTTGCTTCCTGCACTGGGTGGGCTCCAGCACATGTTTGCTGTCCTCAGGCTGTGCCCTTTTTTCAAGCTGTGATTTTTTAATTTGTGATAGGTTTTTGGTGGGCCTGTCAGCATCATGCGTTTTCCAGCACCCAGAGGGACACCATCTGCTCAAAAAAGAGCTGTGAACAAAATGTCTCAGACACTCAGAGTTTACCAAAAATGAAATTGCCTTAAAATCCCATATGGTGCATTGTTTCCCTTCCAGCATTGGCTGACAGCAGAGGTGAAGTGACTAAGGCAGTTTCTGATTAGTTGCTGCATTTTCCTTTCTGGCCAAAATTGCTGGGTCTGAGCACTGTCATTTCTCACCCGTTTGACAGAAGGTTTTCTTCAGCCTCAGCTGCTGAAAGCTGGAAGGTGCTGGGATTCAAAGACCTCCCCTCTATTACTTGCAAAGTGAGCTTCCCCAACTTTTGCTGTCATGAGAAGCCTTGCAGGGAGGGATGTGGTTAATGCTGATACCTCAAGCACATTTTTTTCCAGGCATCTGATTTTGAGGCCTCTCTTGGTGACATGGAGGCAACACCAGCTCCTTGCCCGAGGAAAGCCATGCCTGGAAGTCACTTGTGGCTCCTGAGCATGGCAGTGCCATGGAGCAGAAGGGAAACCTGGCCAAGACCTCTGGATTTTGTGGGGTTGCAAAAAAAAAGCAAATGGTGCAAGGAACCATTTATTAGTTCAGGATAACATAAGATTTGAAATACCAAAGCAGGAATAATGTTATTTCAGCTCTAAAAATAGTCCCCTCAGCCTTTAAAACACCAAGAAGCATACACAGTACATGCCTTTCTGTGGGAGTGTCTGTCCTCTCCCTTGATGATGCAGCCCCTTTGGTAAGGGCTCAGGGGACCTGCTGGTGCAGTGCCTGCTCTGAGGATCAGCACTCTGAGGGGTTTTCAGTCCCTGGGGATCAGAGACATGAAATGTCTTCAGAGGGTTCCATGAGGGCCAAAGCTGCAGGGTGAAGGAATGTTGCTTGCTACAAGGGCAGCCTACGAAATACTGATAAACTGCTGATGTATAACTCAGCTCTGTTCTGGGGACTGACATGGATTTAGGCATCTGTCTGTTTGTGTTGGTTCATAAGTGATGGTACCAGGACAAAATTTTGAGTAAGTGCTGCCTTATTTGGATTTTAGGAAAACAAACAAGACAGTCACTAAATAACATCAGTCATCCTGACAGAGAGGGATGGGAGGAAGAGAAAAAAGAAGTGATAACATTCACGTTGACTTAAACCCAGGAAGATCAGACAGTGAAGGGATCCCTCCACCCCAGGAAACAGTCCCAAATGGTTATCACTGAGCTGTTTTGCTGGGAATGTTTCTTCTCAAAATTCCAGCCACAGAGATACTTTACGGAGATCACAAAGCCCACCACCCAGTAGGAAAGGGAAAAGGCGCGGAAGAGGCCGCTCCTTGGGTGTCTTGCTACTGGGTGGCTGCTTCCTTGAGGCCTTTCAAACTACCCATCCAGACGGGCAGCACTTCCCGAGAGGGCTGCAAAGATGCGGGGTTTGTGCGGCGAGCCCTCCCCGGTGCCTCCGGGGGCTTGGAGCAGAGGGCGCACCCAGAGCCGCAGGCTGGGTAGGTGCTCCTGGCGCTGGGAAGGGCGGGCAGGGAAGAGGGCAGAGCAGGGACCCTCTGGCACGGCCGCACCGGGGACAGCCCGCAGGCAGCGGGACCGCGCGGAGCTGCGGCTGCACACAGGGCGAGGTTCTGGCCGCGCCCGGGGGATGCCCTCAAGCACGGCGGGGCCGTGGCCGCCTCCCAGCATCCCAAACCCGCGGTCAGAGCGACACAGCAGCTCCATCTCCAGCAGCCCCGCGCTCCTCCGGGGCCCCCGGTGGCCGCGGCGACTCGGGGCCCGCCCGTCCGGGGCGGGGCTCGGGGGCGGGGGCTCGG
>VYXC01010087.1:522027-552364 GCA_013397175.1 Platysteira castanea
CCGTGGTCCGGGTGCCCGCGGCGGCCGGGGAGCCCCCGAGCTGCGGGCGGGGCAGGGCTGCGGGCGCCGCAGGGGCTGCAGCCTGCGGCAGGAGCCGGGACCTCCGCGCTGCCTGTCCTGGAGCGTCCTGAGTCACGGCAGGGAGACGCGGGCTGGGTAAGAGGATTAGAGCCGCTTCACCCAGGGCCTGAAGGACCCAGCTGTGGAAGAGCTCTCCCAGGTCATGATTTCGGCATCCCTGTCACGCGTGAATCCCCCTGGGGCATCCATCCCTTGGGCGCTGAGGGATGTGGTGGTGACAGAATTCGGCAGGGTCCTCGGCCAGGTTGCTGCATAGGGGTCGGTGAAGAAGCTCACCTGGGTTGAGGTTGTGGGGTGGGACAGGTCCAGCCTTCCCCAGATCCTGTCAGGACGTCCTGTCAGGACAGGCTGTGTCCGGTTAAATTTCCTGGAGGGAATCTGAGGTGTCGAGAAAGGCCGTTCAGCTGTGCTGTGGTCCCTCAGGGAAGGAAGGGCGAGATCCTCTCTCTGAATGATAGGGAGATGCTGGGTGCTGATGTCCCAGAGTGATGATGGGGTCGCTTGGGATCTCAGGCTTAGCTTTTAATTAGAGCATCATGCTTGTGCCAGACCTTTGATTCAGAGCTCTTAAGCTATAAAAGTTGCAGAAATTATGAGTTAACCTTTCTCATTTGTTTTTTTTTTCTTTTTTTTTTTTAAACAAAGCTACTTGTGGAAGTGACCCTAAGGGTTGTCTGATTTTGTCAACATTCGCAGAGTCCTCATGCCATAGCAATGTACACACGTGTGGTTAATTAGGAGCAGCAATTCAGTGTGGAGGAGGGCAGTGTGAAAGGTGTATCCTGGCACTGGCTGCCTGTTGTGTCTTGCTCAAACAGATGACAGCGCCTAAAAGAAGGGGACTTGATTCTTGCCCACTTTCTACCTTTGGGTAACGAGATGAAGACAGGGGACTCCTATCTGCTTCACAAACGTCTTGCTCCTGATTTCACTGCTGAACTATTAGAAGTGAAATTGTTTTCTCGTGGTTATCCATGCCCAGCTGTCAGCATTTTCTGAACCTGGGTGCTGAAAGTGCAGTTGTTTCATTTCCCCTTTTAAGATTCTTTGTGCTGCAGTGTTTGCTTTCCAGATGCAGAGCAGGGATGTGTGCTTGAAAGAACACCAACGTTTTCAGTTGTTTTTTTTCTTGGAAGAAATGTCATGTCCATGGTTTTCTCTCTTCCCCCAGCCATTTCTGGGTAGTCTGAAATTGCAAGATTGCAGTTTGGCCAACAGAGAAGCTTTAAGGTTCCAGTCCTGCAGTCCAAGCTGAAACAATGAGCTGCGATTGCAGGTTAAGTGGGAGCAAAGAAGCAGAGAAAGGTCTGTGAGAGAGGAGAAAGATGATCCTAAGCAATGTATTGGGAAGGATACACTGGGATAGGGGTGGTGGCAGGTGAGGAGGCTGCTGCTGCAGTGGAAGGCTTGGACCAGGACTCTCAGAGTGCATGCTCCCCTGTGTCACTGATTTCCAGTGTGACCTCTCAGCGAGCAAATCACTGGCCCTGTTGTCTAAAATAGGAATAATTTTGGGGTTTTGCTGTCTCAAGAAGACTTGCAAAGGTCTCCCCTCGCCTTAGGTCCTTGCAGGTTGCAGAAGAGGTCACCTGAGGTTCAGGGATGAGGGCAGGATGAGAGTGACAAGGAAGTAAAACACATTGGGAACAGGTGGAGAGAGAAGGGCAGAGTGAATGGGAGGAGAGGAAAAGACTGATGAAGCTTCAAAAACCATTAAAGGAACTGCATTAAAAGGGCTATAAGTTACCTTGCATGGAGTTTATGGCACATTTTTAATGCTGAGGTTGCCACTGGATGGTCCTGCCTGCACGGGAGAGGTCTGGGCTGCCTTTCCCGTGGGTAGCAAAGGGAAGGGAGCAAAAGCCTGGAGGATGTGGGCTGATCTGTTGCAGTGGTGGGGAGAGTGTCCAGCATCCTCCCTGCAATTTCCTGAGCTGGGGCAGGTCCAGGTACTTAAGGAGAGAACTTCTGCTCTTGCTGTATTATTTCCTGCTTCCCGTGAGGAACCACTGGTATTAATAGTGGTGACTGCCTGAACCAGGAGAACCAGTGGCCCTTCAGTTTTGGCACCATAGGACTGCAAGAGTGGATTTTGCCTGGCCAAGACACTGAGGATGGCCACAGCTTTGTCAGAGAGAGCCTCCCCAGTGTGATCTTGGCTCAGATGAATGCTCTTAGAGGTGGTTTAATGTGGTCTCCTACAGGAAAGTCTGTCTCTGAAAGTATTTCAATAGACTTAAAAAGTTTTAATCCCTCTGGATGCAACGTAGAGGCTGATCACACAGGCTTGGCCCTTGTTGAACAGCTGGAAGCTGTTCCCTGCTCCTCTCTGTCTGTTGTGTTTGCATGAAGGGAAACTGTTGTCCTGTTTTTTGCTAAGCCTTCTGTTTTAACCTTGGAGTCAGAGATTTTCACACACTTTCATGTAAACTATAGCCAATGTTTACTTAACGGTATTTTCTGTTTTTCATTCCTTTTGTGATAAGAGGAAGTTTGATGAGCATCCTTTTTCTCCAGTGGGATTGAGGAAGAAGTGACATGTCCTCCAATCCCTTGTGGAATTGAGAATCCTATAAAGTGTGATATATGTAAATAAAGTCTCTCTTTTCCCTCTTTTCTGCTGAACCTAGCAGGTGTGAGAGTTTCCTTTATTGTGTCCTTACTGGCACAGGAAACGCTGTCTGGCACCTTCCTACTGTAGCTCACCCAAACACCCTACAAACAGCAGTTTACGGGACACTGGTAAACAAACGTGACTAGTTCCTGCAAATAAGGAATGCTGGCAAGGAAGTGGTGAACACCACAGAAATGCCTGCGTACGATTGCTTACCTCATACTTTGCTTCTCGGGGCAAATTATTTCCACAGGTCTCAACAGAGTCAAAAGACAATCCCTGGGCCAGAGAGGGCCTCTTTAGTGGAATGGCAGAAGCCAAGTCATGCGTTCTGCACGTCCATTCCTTGTAGCTCACCCTCCAGCCCATCACCTCATTGCTGGGGCTTTGGTGGTTAATACGTGAAGAAGAGGCACCTCTTCCAGTGGGGGAGGAGTGAGTCCTCAGGCTGAAGAGGTTGGTGAGGGAAGACTGTCCTGAGACAGCTCAGTATGCTCTGCCGCAGTCCCTAACAGCTCACAGGCCTTGGGTGTTTTCCCCATGACAAGTTGCATTTACCAAAGGAAATGCTGCTCTGAGGACAGTGTACATCTCTCCAAAAGTGTAGAGCTGCAAAGTGCAGTGAAGAAAGGCGCTTGTGTTTCCAAAAGGTGATTAGAAGAGGAGTGGAAGGGATAAGAGAGATGAAAGACAGGGTAGACAGTTGGGAGAAGCCCCGCTTACACGCCGTGAGAAGCTCTGTAGCTTGAGTGTGTTTAGTGTTTGGTGGGGGAAAAAACAGTGTCAGGGTAGAAAAGGCTGCAATTTTTCTGGCCTTGCAGGGTGTGTACTCTTTCATCCATAAACTACGGGAGAAGGAGACAATATGATCAGGAATAACGTTCTGCCAAGTCCGTTCCCCTGGGCTTAGGCTGTTTTTCCTTACCTTCAAAGCTATTTGTAAGTAAACAGGTGAGGTTTCACCTCCCTGTTAAGTGTTCTTTGCCACTCCCAACACTTACATTGTTTTCCTTATAATGGGACGAACCTTTTGGGCAGACTTCCTTCCCCCTTCCAAAGGCTTTGCTTGCTCATGCACGTTGGAAATACTTGGAAGCATTTGTGATTTTTGGAACCGAGGAGCAAATAAAACACCTCTATCAATTTATCAGTACCCTGTCTAGATGTCTGTACTTTATGGCAGAGAAACACTCAGTCTGCTTCATTAGATTGTGGTCATTCGACTGGGGTGGCTGAGGTGGAGAACAGTCACTGGACAGCCTGTCTGCACTGTGCCCCTGACCTCCTGGGCTTTGCCGTAACATCAGCCTGCATTTCTGTATTGCCTGCAGAGCATGGAGGTGGTTTCAGAGATTCTTTCCTCACAGCACAGCTGAAGCTGGGAGAGCTTTCCTGTCTTTTCTTTTATTTTTCTTTTTTTTTCCTTTTTGTTTGTTTGTTTGTTTGAGGAGATAAATAGCCCTCCTAATTTTTCAGCAACTCTTTACTTTGGGGATTGGCTGGGACCTTGAGGTAAGGGGCTTTCTCACAAGCATCCCCAACTAGAGGATTCTCAAGAGGAAGATATGCCCTTGTGGTTGTGGTGGTGGTGTGAGACTATGGGTTTGGTCTGTGTTGAGACTCTGCTAGATTTCCCTTGTGTCTCAGAGGTCTGGTGAAAGTGGCTCCAGTCTTGAGCATCTCTGTGTTAAGGAAACTTTCCTGTCTGACCACCCAGGAGCCACTTTGGCAGTCACATTCCCACTATGCCAGGCTGGAACCAAAGCCCTTTCACAGTGGGTGGTTCCATTAAGCTGATGTGTGCCCTGCTTGACTCCTCACACACCCCGCACTCACACAGTCAGACAGGTTTCCCTCCCTGGCTGGACCCCAGGATTCCCACAGCAGAGTCCCAGAATCTGGACCCTTTAAGTAATTTAATCATGGTGCAGTAACGCCTTAACAGCTTGAATTGGTGCCTTGGGTAGGGGGGACTCTGAACTAAGGAATTCCCAGGCTTTTATTATCCTCACAGTCTGTGTGCCCGTTCCAAGTGTGGTATTTAGCCTGGGGCCTTCTAGCTGTTTATTTGGGTTCTCTGGGTGACCAGCCACCCTTGGCCAGTGCCACAGGTCCCCATGCCCTTAGCTAGGCAAAGGGTGGGTGCCAGGTCACAGTCCCTTGTCTGCGGCTCCAGCCACCACCACAACCTGCAGCTCCTGCTGCAGCTGCTACATGTATTCCTCAACATCTGCGCTTGGAGAGGGTAAGGCATCTGCCCCGGGAGCTGGGCAGTCCAGCACACGCTGGGAGAACTCCCTGGGAGCTGCTTGCCACCTGGCCTGTGCAGCCCCTGAGGTCAGGAGGAGCCGGGATGGCTGGATCTTGCGGTGCATGCTTCCAAGCAGAATGGGATCCCTGGGGCAAAGAAACACACAGCACCTGCAAAATGCAGTTCTCCTCAGCTCACCCTGGCTGCTCCTGGCTGCTCCTGCCTGGTTTCACTGCCTGCTGCCCCAGCTCCTTCTGTCTGAACTGGATGTTACCTTCTGCCTTACCCAGCTCTTCTCTCTGCCTCCTTTGCCTGTTTGCAGGCTGAGGGCCGCGACTGGCCAAGCCCTGCTCATGGTACGAGTGGGACCTCATGGAAATCAGTGTGATCTGGCATAGGTCCATGGGTCAAAGCCTGCAGAACACCCTCTCGGTCCTGTGGTAGCAAATCATATTGATTTTTCTTCTCTAACACCCAGGAGCGTGGTCTGGAAGCGGGGCGTGCCTGAGGCGTGCAGCGCCAAATGCGAGACAGGCAGAGTCAGCCCACAAGAGTTGACAGTCGGCATCTCTGGCTGTAACACAGCAGCTCAGCGCTGGTTGCTAAATGGCCTGTAAGTACTTACACCCATGTGGGACTGAGGGTGAAGGTTGTGGGGCAGCAGGAAGCAGAAAACCAAGGGCACTTTTTGAAGTCCAGTGGGGTGCACTGGCCTTGGGACCCAGCAGTGCTGCAGGAATATCTCTGGGTCAGACACTGAGGATATCAATATGTCCTTTTCTGCCCCTGTTTGTTGGTGACTAGAAGGTTTCGTTCCTCTGTTGCACTTGGCCCATCTCTGATAGGTTTATGTTGGCCAGAGCATTTCATTAGCGCACTGAATGCAGTCACAGTGTGTGAAATGAGACAAGAAACATGTACTGATGTTGCCTTGGGTGAAAACATTGCCTCTGAACATTGTTGCAGGATTACTGAAGCATCTCCTGCTTCCCCCATGCACAACTCAGATATGTCTTTACCTTTCCCCATGCCTCTTGTATAAATAAAATGAAAATGGCATTTCTGCACATCCGTGAGATGGTTGGTGGGTACCTGAAGCAAGCAGAACATCATACCCTGCTGACAGAGAGGATCACTTATTTTCTTGTTACTCCACCATTTTGTTACGTATTTACAAGTCTCTGTCACATCTTATCTCTCTCATTGTGCACTCACACTAGAAACCTTGAGATAAACCTGAAAACGCCCTGCTTTGTTATGTTGGCATTTGTGACTTGTGGGTGGCAGGTTATATAATGTGCTGGTTTGTATCCACTCCGTTACAGTGATTAGGTATCAAGTGACTGTAGTTATTTTTGCTTTTAAGAGCAACAGAGAGCTATAGTGGTCTCCCCCAAAAGACAGAATGTGTTTGTTCCCCTTTGATTGTTGCTGACTGGCAGCAATTCTTTATGACTTGCTGTATGTTTTGAACAGTGTCCTCCTTCTCCCAGTGCTCCTGGCTTTGTACCTATTCTCTGAAATAGCCCAATGGCCTAGTGCTGTGAAATGCAGGAGTGTTGCTCCAGCTTATTATGCATTTCAAGTGCATCTGCATGCTTTAGTCTTAAAAAAGATGTATGGCTCTGTTAATGTGGTAATTTTGTCCTTCCTTACATTCATGTTCTCTGGTGAAAGCAACTTCAGGAGGAGCCTGTAACTTTGCTTGGCAGATGAAATTAAGATGTCCGCATTAAATGAACCTTGAGCAAGCAGCAGTATATGTTTGGTGAGCTGCCTGCTGTAATTGAAGTGTGTACATTAGAGGAACGGAAGCTTAATTGGTTGAGGGTGTATAGCAGGGCAATGGTAAAAAAAGCAGAGCAAGCAGCTGACAGTCTAAGCAGATTTAGACATAAAAATGGAAGTGGAGATGAGTAAGCTTGCATTGAGAGAAATTCTCAAGACACACACTGGGGCAGTGCTAATGTGAAACTCTGTTCAGTTCTGCACCCTGACTCGTACTAGCTGGCAGCAGGAGCACACCTCAACAGGGGTTTTGCAGTGGTGGTGTGAGAGTGTATGTCAAGAGGGACTGGAAAACCATGTGAGCTTTTGAGAAGGTGGGCTGGGTCAGCTGTGATGCAGAAAACGTTTTTGTTAGCTTTGTGAATCCATTGCACTATGAGGACCTTCTGTCACTGAAGGCCTTCCTGTGCAAGCCTTAAAAATGGAAGACAAATGGGTATGGGGAATTACCAACTGCCTCTTGGATGCAGTGTGTTTATTTGGGAGAACATGGGCTGGCAGAGATGGCTGTTGTTGCCATTGTCTGTTGACTGCTCAGATTTAGCACCACTGGTCATGGCAGCAATGTGGAACAGAGCTGTGGAGAGGAAAGTTGGATTTATTTCATCCCTGTGGAGCAGTTAACTGTCAAAGAATTTGTTTCTACATTTCCCATAAAGAATTTTGGTAATTTCTCCTATCACTCTTGGCTAAACTGGTGTGGTGCTGCAGGAGAGGCTGATGTTTGGGTTTCTTGTTCTCCTGTTCCTGTCTGCTTTTAGAGGTGCTGGTTAGCGTGCACAGAGGTCTCCCAGCTTGAAGATACAAACACTGGGGACATCCCTGAAGAGGAAAAGGCTAACCCAAAGGCAACTGCTGAGAATGGTGTCTGCTGAACACTAGTGCAAAGCTAGGCAGGTTTGGCACATGCTTCAGGTTTCTCCTTTGGAAGAAGTTGGGATTACATGCAATTTTGTTCCTGGCACCCGAACAGCCCAGCAGGGAATAAATGAGAAATGTGTGGGAGCTGAGCTGTGTTTTTAAACCATCCTCTGCCCACGTGGGGGTCCTGAAACATATCCAAGCATGTGTGGGCTATGCCAGCGGCCAGCATTAAAAGGTGTTGCTGTCTGGGGACATGGGGGAAAAGGACCCTTCTTTCCTGCTTTTGGTATTTCATCCATCAGACGCAGGTGGCTTCCTTCTTTTTAACTGGCTGAAATTAGGGTCTCCGAACTATGGAGCTGGCTTCCCATCAGGACACTGTGCTCTGCAGTGATCATTCATTTAATATGCAATGATTTCAGATGTCATTTTCTGTTAGTGGCTGATGGAAGGGGACTCAGTGTGGCACAGTGAATATTAAACAGAGGGCTGTTTTCCAAGGAGGTGAGTATGTAGCCCTGTTGCTCTGACTCTGGGCACTAGTCCTGGCCTCACTCCATTTTAGAGCTCAGCACAGAGCAGTGGTTATCTGCACAGTATTTTCACATTTCCCCGCTTCATTCTGGTGTGGAGTCCCTGTCCCTGTGTGCTGCCTCGCTGCTCTGCCTGGGGGAAAAACCCTTGCCACCTCCCTCTCTGCACGACAGACAATGCTGAAATAGCTTGTGAAGGCTGCTGTTTCCATGCTGGGAGGTGGAGGAGCTGAGGCAACCCATTAATGAGGATAGGTGTTATGGCTGGTGTTTGCTTTTATTGTGTAAATGAAACTTTTGTACCTTTCTGAAGTTGAAGGCTAAATAGTAAGATGTGCCATCCCATGACCTGAAAGAACTGTGTTCGCTTGGCTCCGCCCAGCCACCACCAGCGACAAGAGAGGCAAGCACAGCAGGGATTACCTTGCAGAGCAGACAAGGGCTGGAACAGGAGGTGATGTTACCTTCCTGCTCCCTGCAGCCAAGGCAGGAGGGGGGAATTCGGCCGCAGTTATGTCTCCCTTGCGTGGGGCGCTGGCACTTGGGCACTGTGCTGCCAAGGGCCATCAGGGACACGGTCCTGTGGCAGGTGGGGCAGCTGCCACCTGGAAGCAGTCCTTGATCTCACTGTCACGGGTCTCCCACCTGGAAGTAGTCCTTGACATTGCTGTCACGGGTCTCCCAGTACCAGAGCACCATCCAACACCAGCTAAGGAATGCTGCTGCATTGCTGCTGAGCAGCAGGAGAAAAAGGCAAGGCAGCACTTCATGGAATAGCTGCAAGCACGGCAGCGGGAGCTGTGTGGGGAACAGAGCTGTGAAACGCTGTGTCTCCTGTGCAGGAGGAGAGGAATAGAAGTGAGATGGGAAATCTAGTCCCCCTCATCGATAATTTCTTCTGATCTGTTACACCGTGCTAAAGATCTGTATGCACACTGGAGCTGCCTGCCTTTTAAATCAGCATACTTAATACCTGCATCATTTCGTGCTCCTTGTTTGCAGTTCTCCCTGCTCCCAGGTCAGGGAAGAGACCTTATCTGATTGCTTTTCTGTCTTTTAAGGTTGCTTTTCTCTCTTACTCTAGGCTGCCTGGTTTTGTGCAAGTGTGGTGTGACTCCGGGCACTGCCAGGGTGTTGTTTTGTACCCCTGCTAGACCATTTGCAGGGAAAACAAGATAGCTGACCTGTAGAGCAAGAATGAGAGTGCCATGCCTTCTACAGGTTGTGGGGAGCCTCACTCCAGCCCTTCAATCTCCATCACAGCGAGGCAGGGCGGGAGTTGGTGTCTGGGGCCCTGAGCAGTCCAGCCAGCACATCCTTTGCAGCTTGGGGTGCCTTAGGGGAGCAGTGAGCTGGGGGCTGGGGAGGGTGGTGACTCTCTTCTGGGTCTTCACAGCAGCGAGCAGGCCGTGGCTCTGTGCTGCAGATGTAGGAAGGCCGGGAGAGCTGAGAGGAGAAGGACCACAGTGGGGGTGTTTTCTTCTCTGGGGCAAAGGGAAGGGTCACAGCTTTAAGGTCCTGGATGAGGTAATTGCGCTGCAAATGCATACAGGCTTTAGTGAGAGGCCACCATCTCCAAGCTGCCGTGGCACCCCAGGGTGCCTCACTATGCCATGTGGGTGCTGGTGGCCCCAGGGAATGCCTGCCCTGCAGCAGGGAGCGGGGGCAGAGCTCAGGGGCACAGGTGCTGCTGCCCTGGTGAAAGTAAAGCAGGTGCTGGAGCTGTGAGCCGCGTGTTGTTCCCCTCTCTTTGTGTCTCTTGGCCGTGCTGGTGTCTGGAGGAACATTTATGGAGGAGGACAGAGCATGAGAGAATACTTGACCCGTTGTCAAAGGTCGCACAGGGAGACGTGGCACTCTGTCCGCAGCACAGCAGCGTTTCTGAATTGCGCATATTACAGGAACAGCCCCGGCATTCCAGATGCTCATCCAGCATGATCTTGCCTGGAGGACAAATGCTTCCTCGGGAGGCGGTGTCCGCAGCACCCTTACGCCACATGCAGGATTTCCCTGTGCCTGCATGTCAGGAGCCGATCCCGTCTGCAGCGCCTCATCCCGGCTCCTGGCAGCGCTTGGTGCCGGCACTGGAGCTTGGCTCCGCTCTAGGTGTGGCCAGACACTATTTTTAGCGGCTTTCTGTGGCCAGGATGGGAGCTGGTGGTGTGCTTTGTGGAGATTATGACAGCACGGGCATCCCTCTCTCTCCACGCTGCAGGCTTTGCTGAGGCAGCGTGTGTGGAATTGGTAATGATCCCGGGGAGGAGGCTGCCTTGCCTTGTGCCTGCGGGGAGTAGTTGGGAATCAGAGCTGCAGGTCTTGTGGTCACCTTGCACAAAATCCTTAAGGGAAGTACTTTGGAAACCACTCAAATTCTGTAGGTGTGGCTGGAGAGTCTCCCGCTCCGCAGCTCCAGTGCCTTGGTTGTTCCAAACTGTGGAGGATGCTGCCTGTGTGCAGCAGCTTAACCCCTTATGCCAGTAGTGACAGCAGGAAAGGTTTGCAGTGGCCCTGAGGAGCTCGGTGCCCTGGCACCTGCTGTGGGGATGCCCTTCTTGCTCTCAGAAGAGGGGGGCTAAGGAGGGTGGGTACCTCAGCCTTCTGTTTTTACTTTGTTCTTTGTTTCTAGCAGGTATGGATGGGAAGAAATGCAGCGTGTGGATGTTTTTACCTCTTGTCTTTACCCTGTTTACATCAGCTGGATTATGGATAGTGTAAGTTATTTCCTGCTGGTTGTTTGGGAGGCTGGTTCTCATTAAGTAGAGTCTTTTGGGGGTGCTCTGCCCTTGAGCTACTGTGGGGCTGGGAAGGCACATAATAGGGGCAGGGAGCAGTCTGTGCCAGTTCATGGCTTGGAGGATCACATTTTTATCCCTGAGTTTCTGTGCTCCCCAGGCCAAGTTGCTGACCTTGCTTTCTTCCTGGTACATGTTACTGAGAGCTGCCTGAAAAGAGAAAGATAAAAATGTAAAAATTTCCTTTAATCACATTTTCTTTGAATGACTCAGCAAAGCTCTTGGAGAAACACTTAGGCCCCGCTTTGGGGTGGAAACTCAAAATCTGCAGCATCCAGCACTGAAAACCTGCCAGGAGCTTAATGCTGACTCCTCACTTTCTCCCTAATGCTTCCTACCGAAATGCACACAAGACATGCACTTCCCTGAGCTAGGCTCTCTCCAAGCATGCAGGCAGATGACTGCAGCGTGAATTTGGGAGTGATAAATGTGTGATCAGCAGCTATGTTCAGGCTGAGAAGTAGTTATGTTGTAGGATGTGGCTTTGGCCATGGTCTATGGATGCTGCTTTTCAGCAGCAGGGGCAGCTTAAGCTTTTGTCTGATCTCTACTGCTTGTTGTTTTTCTTGTCCCACCCCCTCTTTATTAAAACAGCTTTTGTGGATGGAGTACCATAGTAAACCTGATGAATCAAAATGATTCAAACTAAAAATGAAAACATTCCCTTGGCTGATTATTTTTAAGGCAGCTCAGTTCAGTGACCCTGTTTGTCTACTCAATCATGCAAACCAGATGGAAACAAAGGAAGGGACATAGGCTGAGAAATGAGCAAAACTGCCTGCTTGAGCAGAGAGAAACACAGACTCCTCCAGCAGATCCTGCCAGTGGGCTTTGAGACACTTACTGTGTTGTTTGAGTGATATTTGGAAAGGAAGCTAGGATGAAGTTTTACACTATTTCCTCTTTTTTTTCCCTTTTTTTTTGACAGGTACTTTATAGCAGTGGAAGATAACAAAATTCTCCCACTAAGTGTACCAGATAGGTAAGAGCTGCTTGTGGGCTTTATATTTAATCACTTGTTTCTTTAAAATAATAAAACAATTAAAAGCAAAATGGGAAAAAAAACCTTGAATCTTTATTCCTGTGCCTGTGTCTCTTAGGAAACCTGGTCCCAAAAGACCGCCTTATATCAGGTAAATGAATTATTTTCTTCCAAGTACTGCTGTGATTAATGGTTGCTATTTATGTGTCTTTGCCATCCTAGAGTTACAATGATACGCTTTGTATTTTCAAGTATTGCAGGTGATGCACCTCCTGCAAGCTGTGTGTTCAGTCAAGTCATGAACATGGCAGCATTTCTAGGTAGGAACCACAACTGGAGTTTCTTTCTCTTTCTGTTTGTGTTAAGAGTCACTGGAACATAAGTAATGTCCTGTACATATTCCTCTTGAATGTGATGAAGTGAAATCTTTTGAACTGTACACTTGCATTGCTGCTTCTTCCCTTTGCGAAGAAAGAAATGTAACAGGGGAAATACAACCTCCAGACTGCAAATGTGTTGTGGGAGGTGTGATGGTAGGTGACTGTCTTGGCCTTGGTAATCATGAAATGGTTGAGTTTAGAACTTTTGCTGCAATGCCAAAAAAGGAATTGAGGGATCAAAGGAGAATTGATCCCCTAAATTTCAAGAAAACAAACTTAAAGCTCTTCAGGTAGGTACTTAGCAGAGTTGGGAATCTGCTTTTGAGGGCTTAGGTGTCCATGAATGCTGGTCAGTCTTTAAGAACCACCTTTCAGAAGCACAGAAGCAGGCAATCCTGCTGTGTGGGTTTGTGCTCAAAGAGTGGGGCAGAAGACCAGCTTGGCTTAAGAGGAAAAAGCCATTATAAGGTCTCTGGAAGAGAGGTCAGGCTTTGCAGGAAGATTGCAGAGCTGTGGTTTGTGTGTGCAGGGAGAAAACAGGAAAGGCCAAAGCTCAATTAGATTTGAAACTGGCCAGAGTTGTTTCAGACAGCAAGAAGAGTGTTTTTAAGTATGTCAGTGGCAAAAGGAGGCCTAAAGAAAATGTTGGAGAGATACTTGTTAAAGGCTGTAACCTGGCTAATAGGGATGAAGAAGAAGCGGGGACATTCAGTGCTTTTTCTGCCTCAGTCTTTAATAAAATGCTGATAGACCTTGGGCTGCCCAGTCCTCTGAGTTGAAGGACCACAAGCGTGGGAACAGAGGCTTTCCACTTGTGGGCACTGGAATTGCCAGGGACCAGCTGTATCAGCTGAATGCTCACAAGTCCCTTGGTCCTGATGGGATTCGTCCCAGAGTACAGAAGGAGGTAGTGGATGTTAGGGCAGGACCCTGCTCTATCATCTACCAAATGTCTTGGGATTCCGGGGAGGGCCCTGCTGACTGGAAACCAGCCAGTGTTATTCCAATCTACAAGAAGAGCATGAAGGAAACTATTTACAATGCCCAGAGAACTACAGACCTGTTGGTCTAACCTCAGTTCCTGGAAAAAGTATGGAGAAGATGATATGGACACATTTAAAGAATAATACAATCACCAGGCACAGTCAGCATGGGCTCACAAAGGGAAAGGCCTGTTGAACAAATTCAGTATCCTTCCATGATAAGGCCACACACCTGGTGGATGAAGAGAAGGTGTTGGATGTAGTTTTTCTGGATTTTAATAGGACTTTTGACACTGTCCCTCACAGCAGCCTTCTGGAGAAGTTGTCCACCTGTGGGTTCAGCAGGTTCATAGTGCACTGGGTAAAGAACTGGCTGAAGGGCAGGACTCACAGGGCTGTAGAGAAGCTACATGTGGCTGGCAGCCAGCCGCCAGTGGTGTCCCTCAGGGGTCACTTCTAGGCCCAGTTCTGTTCAGTGTTCTTATCAGCAATCTGGATGAGTGACTTGAAGGCACCATTAGCAAGTTTGCTGATGATCCCAAACTGGGAGGTGCTGTTGACTCTCCATTAGGAAACATTTCTTTACCAAGAGAGTGGTCAAACACTGGAATAGGATTCCTAGTGGAAAGGGTTGATGCCCCAAGCCTGTCACTGTTTAAGAAGCATCTGGACAAGGCCCTTAATAACAATGCCCTTAACTTTTGGTCAGCTCTGAGTTGGTCAGGCAGCTGAATTCGATGATTGTTGTAGGTCCCTTCAAACAGAAATAGTCTGTTCTGTTCTAATCTCTGCTTTGTGGACAAGGTCAAACTTTCCTGTACTGTATTCGTGTACTTCTGAGAGCTGCTTTTAGTTTTTATCTCTGCCCACTGTAGTTATGTCAAAACTAAAGGAGAGGAAAACTACAGAAACATGCTATAAATGTAGGTATTACTGAAGTTGAAAATACCATTGTTTTGCATGGAATGCTTTGAATTCCCTTTTGTCATTCCCATCAGGTTTTAGAAAAAGATCCCATAATTTCAGGAGTCTGTATTGTAGAAACAGAAATTAAAAAGTTCCTGTACGTGAGCTTGAGTAGTCACAGTTGGCTGTCCCAAACAATCACCTGGGGATGAGAAACAGAAATCCTTCTTTTGGGGGGAACAGAGTTCTCTTGTTTTCAAGGATTTGGAGTGGATTGATTCACTAGAGCAATTGTGAGAGAGTAAATTCAAATATCATTTGCAGTTTGGGTAAGAGTGGGTATTTTTCACTTACAGTGCCCTTATTTTCCTAAACCATGTTTTTGATATTATGCCAGGGGTTTTGTGGAAAATGCAGATCTAATTTGCTAAGGCAAACTATTTACAACAATATGAGCTGCATGCTATCAATTTGAGCGTGAGCCTAAGAAGGTGTTTGACAGCAAGCAAATTTCCCTGTTCAACTAAATTGATTTTTAGCAGTCTGGTTTGAATCCCATCTGAATGCCAGCTGATTGCCTGGCTTTCTGTGTTGTTCCATGCAGGATTCCCTAGGGAGGGCAAGAATACACGATTTGTGTATCTTCTGGGGTTACGCCATATCATATGATGTATCATATATCATATCTATCATGTATCATATACTGTAGTGCTTGTGGGAATTGTAAGCTTGGAAGGACTGTTGTTCCATTCCTCATGGAAAATCGGTGCAGTATTTTGGCTTATGTTTGTGGCAGCAGAACTTGTTCCAGAGGAGGAGAAGAGGCAGTGAGCATTATGGCAAACCCTGCAGAAACATGTGTGTGCCATTCATATGCTTTTTAATACAAGTGGGATTTGACATACCTCCTCCAGGAGAGCTCAGTGGAGTGAAACTATGCAAGCCCAGGTGCCACTAAGTGAGTGCATGGTGTGTATGTGGAAGCTTCACAGGCAAGCAGGAAGGCGTTCTTTCCCCCAGTAAATCTGCAGACAAAGCACAATGAGAAAAGGAATCCTGGAGCTTGGTGCAGCTGGATTACAAGACAAATGCTTCCTGTGCTTAGTCTTGTCCCTGATTAAGTGGGAGGGGGCCCACTTTGAGCAGAAGCACAAAGCTTGCTGGCCTGCAGGTAGAAAGAGGAGGAGGAGGGGGCTGTGAGCCCCCAGGCAGGTGTTTGCTGCAGCAGGTTCTACCTACTGACACCCCTTGCCTTGTGTTTCCTTCCCAGCGCTTGTTGTGGCTGTCCTGCGCTTCATTCAGCTGAAGCCAAAGGTGCTCACCCCCTGGCTGAACATCAGCGGCTTGGTGGCACTGTGCTTGGCCTCTTTTGGGATGACCCTACTCGGCAACTTTCAGGTACTGCCCTGCGAGCTTGGACTGCTCTGTCTGTGATGGGAGTTCCCTGCTTTTCTAGAGGATCTGCTTGGGTCTTTGAACAACTTGTGATGCGAGCCCGGGAAAAGCATGTCCCCCAGCCTTCCCTGTACCTGCTCTGCCACCTCTATCCGCCGATTGTGTGCTGAGATGAAGGGCCACAATCACTTTGCACGTGTTTCCAGCAGGATTTGCGTGCTTAGACCTGGCCTGCTGAGAGCCACAGCAGGAACCTCCTGAATCTCTTGAGCCCTGGGAGCTGGCACAGATGGCGCTGGGTAAAAGGGTTGAGCGGGAAGTTTGCAGACACATCTGTGCAAACAAATGCACCAATGCCCATACAGATTTAGCAGACAGCTCCGTGTCCTTCTTTTAAAACATATGTTGCTTTAAACCCACCTCCTGCTGATCCTCAGACCTGCCAGGAGAGGGACACAGCAGAGCGGTGCCAGGACTTGTCCGGATGTGATGGGTGTCCGGATGGCGGCCCTCTCATTCTCCCTCTGTCCTGCAACTCTAGGAACAAACATCTGCCACATCTGTAGGGATGGGTGTCCCCTGTGATCACCAGTGTGCCTGTCAGGGCTGCAGTGAAAATCAAAGCATTAGAGTCAGTGGCACTTGGGTGTGGCTGAGGCTCTGCCTCTCACTGGGGCGCGAGTAATGACCCCCAGCAATGGCAGGAACTGAGGAAGGTCAGTGCAGGCTGGCTGCTTCCCTGGCTTTGCGTGACAGGGACCCGATGCAGAAACGGTACTTCTTTTGTGAAGGGTGAGGACCTCTTTGGATTGTACAGTTATTGAAGGAACTTGGTGTGCTTTACAGTTGACTTTTTTTTTTTCCTATTTGAATGAGGTGTGAGATAATTTGACTTTTATGGACCTGGTGTTACTAACTCCGCAGCACAAGCCCAAAACCCAGTCTTGTTTTTTCACAGGGGCTTCCCAGCTAGGAACTACGAAGCCTTTGTAACAGCTTTGTCTACCTCTAAGAAGAGTATTTCTAGTACAGGACAGGCACTAAGAAACAGTTTCAACCTCTCCTTCCTTTTTCACTCTTCAGAGCAAATGATTGTAATTTAACAGTAGATGCTTTGAATCATGCATGGCTATAAATTCTGATTATTCTCTGATACCGGATTCTAATTATCCATTCCTTGTTAGTTATCTCTATCCTTCTTTAGATCTTTTGCCAAGCATGAAAACATGTGGTAATGAGACCTTTGTCCATGCCTCTCCCTGCCTGCTGAGCTGAATGTAGCATTAAGTCATATTTCTGCAAAATTATACATTGGGTGTTTTAGAGGGACATTATAGCTGTGAGTCCCTTGCAGTGCTGACTATCTTGGGAAAGGCAGCTCAATCCTATCTTTACCTGTATTATTATTTGGACCTACTCTTGAAAAAAATTCAGGGTAGATAGGAGGGGAGATACCAGTGGAGGCACAGCAGCTAGATTGTTGTCCTGTAGATTGTGTCTTATTTGATGGGGATTTGTTAAATCATCAAACAGGAATCAAGGCTGCAGGGAGAAGTTACAGACTGGTAGTTTCTGTTCTAGAGGAGCCTCAGAGGCAGAGGGAAAATGGAAATTGTTCGGCTTAAGTCCATGCTGGACTTTTTGATTGGATTTGTAGCCTCAAGGGATCTCTTTGCAGATTCTTGCCAGTTGAACCTGGCTGTCATTTTGCCTTGCAATGTTGCACAGTCACTGAGCCCTGTGAGACAGGGCAGCCTAAGGAACAGGGGAGCACTGGCACTCCAGAGAGGTTGGGTTCGTGTTGCCTCAGACCCCAATGGTCGAGTATGGGCAGAAGAGGAAGTTTGGTGGGAGAAACTTGCCAAACCAGGAGCATGTATTTGTGTTTTGGCTTGTGCTAGCTCAAGGGGAATCAGGGCTGTGCTCCCTGCAGTTGGCACTGAAGGCGCACAATTTGCATCCATTGCAGGGAGCTGTACCAAGACCCAGTGGGTTGTCCTTGCCTGCCCTGGCCATCACTTTGAGCCAAGGAAGGATTTATTTCTGAGCTCTGCATTTGTGAGTCTTGTCAGGGAGCTGTGGAGACAGTCCTCAAGTAACTGCATTTTCCACGGTGCTCTTGGGCTTTGGGGAGAAGATCTGCTTGATTGTGACAGCTGTCAACTCACCTTGGTTATGTTACACCTTGCACCTCTGCCAGAAGAAATGATACAGCATCTCTGTCTCTCACCCCAGTGATCCCCTCTCCCCTGTCCCACCTCAGCAACAAGCCAGTTAGCTATCGGATAATTCCTGTTGTGTCCAGGCAATCACAGTTTTGTTTGTTCCTAGCTTTCCAACGATGAGGAGATCCACAACGTGGGCACATCGCTGACCTTTGGCTTCGGGACATTGACGTGCTGGATCCAGTCTGCCCTTACCCTCAAGATCAACCTGAAGAATGAGGGGCGGAAAGCTGGGATTCCACGAGTGGCTCTCTCAGCCGGCATCACCCTCTGCGTGGTGCTCTGTATCCTTTTGTCTTGCTCCCTGGGAAGCCAGGTATCATATTCTGCAGCAGCTCTTCTCACACCTGCCCGAGGATATCAAAGCATTTAGGGTGCTACTCAGTTTGTCTTCATGGCATAATCATATTTCAGTGCCATACTGCTTAGAGTGATGCTTCCAGATTTCACAGAAAGGGACGATTTTGAAGGAGGTCTAAATAGAAGGAAAGGTTTCACAGTGTAGGTTGAAAGGTGTTCCCATTGCCTGCAGTGCAGTGATCTGATCCAGTTCCCACTGGGAAGCTCCTGGCAGGTAGGGGCCTCCAGCCAGATCCCCACTTGCTGGCTCTGTCTCTGGCTAGCTGGATGATCAAGCACATCACTGATTTCTGCACCTGAGTTTCCCTCTGTAAATGTTTATCACTCTGATCTGGGATCAGGAAGCCATGGTCCATGTAGGAGGGCTGCTGTGCTCCGTGGGCATCACTGGACACCGGACATCCCTTTCATCTCTGGCATCACATTCACACTCTCCTCATGATGGCTGGATGGGTTGACTTATCCAGGTGACTTTGCTCAGATTTTCATCTCTGTTGGCTTTCAAACTGGTTTGTGTCTCTGCTCCAACTTGTTCTCCTTGACTTTCCTCTTCCAGATTTCATCCTTATGGCCCAGGGCATTCACATGCATGCTTCCAGGATCCAGTGGGGCCTGGTGATGTGCTTCCTGTGCTACTTTGGCACCTTTGCAGTGGAGTTCAGGCATTACAGATTTGAGATCATTTGTTCTGAGTACCAGGAAAACTTCCTGAGCTTTTCCGAAAGCTTATCAGAAGCCTCCGAGTACCAGACAGATCAGGTGTAGCCTGCCCTCTGGCAGGGGGGGAGGGGGGCAGATGTGGTCTCATGGGTGAAACATGACCTCATTTACACTTTTTTTGAGAGTTTGTTTTCATGTGCAATCGTGATGGTATTGCCAAAGGGCTCTGAGCGTGGCTGTCTCACTAAGAGCCAAACAAACAGGGGTGTCTGCCAGAAGAGGAGTGGATCCATCTCAGCAGCAGCAAGAGAGAGAGCACAAGCTGCTTAGTTTGCACCACCAGTGACTCTTTCGGAGGGGCTCTGTCACACTCCTGTTGTTCAAAACATCCAGCAGCCTGTCCTTGTGACGCCCCTCTGAGACAGGTCCTGCTCGGCCCACCCTGCAGAGGAGGACGTGAAGGAAGCAGACTTCTTCGGGCACCAAGAATCTTCAGGAGTCACCGGCTCCCAAAGCACCAGACTGCATCTTTTGTGTGTTTCTGGCGTTGTATTCCTTGCTGCCAACTGGGGGAACTTGGTAGGGTGAGCAAGAGCAGCTGTTTCTTGAGAACCTGGAATCTTCCAGCCTGGAAAGCAGCCAATGGTAAATTGGGGTTTGGAAGGAACTGAGCTGTGATCAGGAAGTGAGACTTGGCTGATGCTGCCTTGTAGCCAGGCAGATCTTCCCCAGGCCAGAGGGGGTGACGCAGTGGGGTGCTGTGCTGGGTTTCCTGGTGGGGACTGGTGGGAGTGAGGTGCTGAATTAAGATGAGGATGTCTGTCTGCTCTGATGATGACCCAGTAAACGCTGCTCTTCCCAAGTGGGTAGTGCTTCCACCACACATTGTGTATAGTATTTCAAAAGTTTTTTTAAATTTTTTTTTAATGTTCACTGAGGGGGAAAATATTGTGTTAAGAGACACGAGGCTCGTCTGCCCTGGGAACAGTACCAGTGGTTCTGGGCACAGGGTTTGGTTTTGCTCCTCGTGCAAGCCAAACTTCAGACATGCTGGGCTGGGCTCTGGGCCACTCAGTGTGGCCAGTTGTCCTGAGTGGAGTCTGCCCCAGGTTTAAATGAACTTCCAGTGTGCCAGGAGGGTGTTCTGCCCCAGGCCCTGGGTGATCTGCCTGAGGGCTGTAGGTGCAAGAAGGGAACAGCAGAACCAGAAGGGCTTCTCCCTCCCTGAAAGGGAGGTTTTCAAATAGAAGGTCTGTTTTCAGGGAAGCAGGAGCTCAAAGCCCATCTGAAAACCTGATTTTGGGAAGGCTGCTGTATTGGCTGGGCAGGGGAGTGATGGGAGTTGCCTCCCGTGAACGTGGCTCCTATTTTCCTCCACAAATCAGGCTTAGCTTACATTTGCATCTTGTCTGAGCTGCAGGAAAACAAGCAGAAATTAAAATGGTAGGAAGAGGCACTTGAAGGGGAACTAGTACTGCTCTGTGGCATTTCTGACAGAGGGAAAAGGCAAAAGGGCATTCAGTCTTCTGCAAAGGTCATAGGCCTCTCCTGAGAGGAGAAACAGTTGAGACAAACTGTATATTAAGTAGAAAGCTTTCAACCAGCCCTTTATTTTCTGCGCACCAAAACTTGTTCTCAGGCAGCTGTTACAAATCCAGAGATTTGTATTTTTGGCCAACAGAGGGTTGATGTGGATTGCTGAAGGCTTCCTCCTTGTAGCAGTGTCATTAGTGGAAAGCTTTCCTGGAAGATGTGCTGAGAGTGGCCAAGGACACAGCAGTGTGAGGTGCCAGCTCCCCAGAGGCTCATCCAGGGAACTCCTGCTGGGCAAGGACAGGAGGGGACAGTCTGGAGAACATGCAGGTGGGGATCCTCTTGCACTGGCACACACTCAATCCATATGGAGCACAAAACAGCAATTTGTTGTAAGGGTGTTTTACTGTAAATAGTCCACTCTGACTTTTTTTCCCTAATTAATTAATACTTTCAGTTTATTATTTTAGATTTTGTAATTTTAGCAAAGGAAAAAAAAAAAAGATGATGTGTTATTTTTTTTTCCCTTTTGCTCCTTTTCTTATATGCAATCCAAACTGAACTTCAGGTTTTTAGTGATAACTCTGTACATTTCTTAGAGTATTTCTAACAGCACATTTCAGTACAACTAAATGACAACTGATATACACTGAAACATGACCACTAAATAAAGTGCTTTTATGGAGAAAGTGAGCTTTATTTTTGTCCCTACCCCAAGCATAGCTTTCTGATGGCGAAGGTGAAACAAAAGGTGAGTATTTATTTACAGTGTAATGATTAACATTATCATTTAAGGAAGCCAGGGACCATTCAGCCATGCAGATACACTTATTGTAACAGCACTAATTAGCAAGCTCTTTCTAGGAGCAGGATCATACTCACTGCACAGCCCAGAAAGGCATCTGGACTAGCTGCCCCACAGCCTGACCTGCTACTATTAAATTTTTAGAAGGGCCATGCTGGCACAATGTGGTTTCCTCCCCAAGTGCCTGCCTCTTCCTTGTTCTTTACCCATCAGCCTCCCTCAAGGGGGACAGCTGTAGGTGTAGATCAGAGCTCAGGAAGGCAGCATGCACGTATTATATTCTGTCTGGCTGTGAGGGCAAGACACCCGTGCATGAAGTGCCAGCAGCAGGGAATGGGGAAGCGGGGATCTCAGACATCAGTTTCTGACTGCCTCTGCCTCCACTACCACCAGGTATACCCTCCCTGTGGCTCTCACTCCTGCACAGAGCCACAACTGAAATCCTAAAATGGTCGGGGAGGTAGTACAGCTTCCTTGGCAGAACGAGACTGCTGCCTTAAAGAAAGGACCGGGGAAGGTGAAAGCAGGAAAACAGTGTTCACAGGTTTAGAAATAAAATAATAAAATTTGCCTATTAGGTGCTGGGATCACTGGTGCTAAGACAAGAAGCCTAAATGCTGTGATGGAGTGGACACAATGAAAGCAAAGTTGTGTTTTTATTTACTACATTAGGAAAAGCTCCATGACCCTCTGATCTACATTGGCACAATTTAGGTAAGGTGAAAAGGTCAGGGGTTTAATTCTCATCAAATACAGCAGGATGTCTACCCTCAGGAGCAGTTTGTCAAGGTTTGCTCACAGCTGACCAGTGCTGTGAACATGGGACTGGGTGATGTTGGCTGGAGGAGGAGCTCCATGGGTCAGTGCTGAGATACTTCAGAAAAGCTGTCAAGCTGACTTTGGGGTTCAGCCAGTTGTAGCCCAGCACCAGGATGCAGCAGTGGTGTGTCCAGAATTTAATTTTTAAAGCTGTACTTATATATACTCGGCTTCATTCTGGGTAGGCTGGCTGTGGAGCTCTAAGCAGCTTCCATATGCACCTTGTACTGTTTTGTACCTAGAGCTGCTGCAGACGCAGCCAAGATACACATTGTTCCTTGTCTGAAGAGCTTGCCTGCAGCGAGGGCTGGCTTTTTCTGTGGCAGCCCAAACCTACTGTATTATAGCCCACAACTGGCATTTTCCCTTGGGAATCCTAACTGTGAATGTTTTTGACTTAGCCAGCAATCCCATCTGCAGAGAGAAGCTCACATATCCACCCGTGGTCCCCAGCATTCCCTCTGGGACAAGGGGACATAAACCTTGTTTGCAGACTGCTTCTAAAAATGACGGAGCTCATGGTGGGGCATCTCAGCACCAGATTTCAGGGGATGAGTCTGAAGGAAGCATTCCCTTGGCTAACTGCTAGCTGGGAAACGGGAGGAACAGCAGGGCTCCTGGTGCTGCTCCTTGCCCTGTTTCCAGCTCCAGCTGGCAGCAGGCCTCTGTCCTACTGCACAAGGGACCCCACACCATACTCTCCATCCATACCTGCCTGCACGAGGCCCAAGACATAATGTGGATTTGGTTTGAAATTCTGATTATGGACAAAATTACCTAACATTTCACAAGGACAATTAGGTGAAGCACAGTCTTTTGTGCGTGCACCGCTTTCCCTAGGTGGAGGAAGGCAGGAAAAGTTCGGTGAAAGACGAGATGAGGCTGTAATAGGATTTCTCATCGTCCGTCAGTCCTGCGTTGCCTGGTCTGATCACCACAGCCACGTGAGTGTCCGCCTCCTCGGCCGCATTGGCTTCTGAAACAGAGTGGGGAGAGTGGAGATGAGAGCTGCTTACTGACCTCTTCACATCAGGGTCCTTAAGGCTTGAGGGTGCCCCAAAACACTCAAGTGCTTTTAAAGGCTGAGACTGAGAAAGCAACGTTTGCACGTGGCAGGGCTCTGGAGAGGAACCCGCTCCTGGCAGACCTGCTGTGGATGGCTGTAGCTGCAGGAATGGACAGGAGCTGGCTGCCTCACCATCCCCTCCCCTCTGCCAGCTGATGGCTGTCCAAGACACCTTGCAGGCAGCACACACCATCAGCTCCCTTCCTGCTCCATCAGCTCGATTCCTGTCAGGAGGCTGCGGTCAGGCTATGGCATTTGTGAGTCAAACGCCCCCCTCCCCCAGTCACTTCTCACAAGCTTCTTTTCGCTCCTTGAGCACAAAAGGCCACTGGAAGATGATCCAGGGAAAAGGAGGTAACTACAAGCTTCCACCAGCTCTGCTGCCAAGGCTGGGGAGGAGGTAAAGACTAACTCTAGAGGACTGAGCTGGCTTCGACTGAGGCCCAGTGCCACTTCTGCCAGAAAGATGTTTCCAGCCAAGGCAGGAAATTAAATTAGCTTCTCAAGCCTGGCTTTCCAGGGGTCGAGTCTTGGCAACCTGAAGCAATGTTTTCCTGCTGCTGAACACAGCCTGACCGTGAGTGGCACAAAGAACCAGCCACGTACCAATACAGCAAACACCATCATTTGCCCTGAGCACGGGCCAAACCACTGACCCTGTTTGTAAATGGGGCGTGCTTCAGTTCTGCTTCAGCAGCCTCTCCTTCCTGGCTGGTGCAAAGGCAGGTTTTCTACTTGACCTATTTTCCCTCATCGCAGTGCTGCACACGGACATCCCACTGCTGTGTGCAAGCCCGGGTGTGTAAGGAAGGAGGATGGCAACAGCTAGAGGAACGTGCTGAAGCAAAGTGGTCTGCAACATTTCTGGGGTGCTTGTGAGAAGTCAGCAGCACGCTTTGAAGAGCACCTGCCTCCTCTGCACAGGTGAGAGCCAGTAGAACTGGCAGGTCACCTACCTCGAGGGACATCCGTCAGGAAGAGGATGTTATTGGTGGCACACCCGATACTGGCGGCAATCCTCCTGTAGCTCTCACTTTCTACCTTGGGGCCTATTTTGGTATCAAAGTGGCCATCAAAGAGCTGAAAGAGAGAGAGAATTGCCATTGCTGAGTGCCACCTGAGGAGCAGGGATAAACCTCCCTCCCTCCCTTTCTGCCACAGTAATGAGGGGTTGATGCAGCCATGCCCTCACAGTCAACTGCTTGAGTTTAATTCCCATGGGTCAAACCCACTGCCCCACCTTCCTGTCCCAGAATTCATTCACAGGTGTAACAGCAAGGGTGGTTGAGGGAGGGGAGTGCTCTGCGGGGGGAGAAGCTGTAAGGAAGGTGGTAAGGTTATCTACCTCTAGGATATCACCTTCTGTAGAGTATCCGAACAGAAGCTTCTGGGCTTCAACACTGCCTGAAGAGTAGATATAGACCTTCATCCCTGCTTCCCGCCACTTCCGGATGGCTGGAACCACATCCTCGAAGATTCTGGAGGAAAACAGGGCAGCAGGTAAGGGCAAACCCAGAGGCACCCGGAGGGACATCATTAGCCAGGCACTGTGACAATTAGTTTTGTCCCATTAGTTTGCAAGGGGACTTCATTTTCAATCTGCTCAGGGCTCCTGGAACCAGGGAGTCTATTTCAGCAGCAGGTGATGCAGAGCTGGGCAAGGAGATTTTAGAGATCTTACTCCCTGAATGCAGCCAGGCAGGCAGCTTTCTCTATGGTTTTTAGGTCACTGTAAGACAATTTAGCCCCTTTTTAAAAAACAAAACCAACAGGATATCTGTTTCTCCACCTGTTTTTGGGTTTTGTTACTTTCTCTGGTAGACGTTTACATTTTTCTGTGAGCTTATTTTCTTCTTCCTTGTTCCTCATTTGACAAAACACTTTGTGAATTTATGGGCTTACTTAACTTACTTAGAAACCTGAAATGCATGGTTTAACCAAGTATCTCTTCACCTAAATAGGAAGATCAGGCTTAGCTCCAGTTGTCCCTACTTATGCACTCCTGTGTTGTGGCTGAAACATAAAGAGGAACCTGAAGACAAAAAGAAGTGGAAAGGCAGGAAACACACAGGTAAAAGACAAAAGCAGCAGGAAACAGCTGAAAGGGTCCAACCCTGCAACCCTGGCTGGTTTATACTTGTTCCAAAATATGAGTGCAATTTGGGGATAAAAAATGCAAGACAGTGAACTGTAAGAAGCCCATACTTGCGCCTTAGATTCTTGGTTTACCAAGAAATCTCTCAAATATTGGCTTGTCTGCTGAGCTAGTGATCCTACTTGTATGTGTAAGTGGGGCTGTTCCCAGGAATAGCTTACACAGCTGTTCTGCTGATAAACTTTTAGGAAAGATGCCCCCCCTACCTGCGCCCAGGAGGGGCACACAACTACTCACACAATTACTCACTCTCCTTTGACGTGCCCGGTGGCATAGGCTGCCCTCCACATGTGGCCCTGCAGCTGCTTCAGTGCTGTGGTCTTCCTGTCCAGGGACATCTGCCAGTGCACATTGTCTACGACCGCCTGGATGACGCGCTCCAGCTCCTCTTCCCCGCTGCCACTCTCCAAAGGGATCGGCACGGCCCCGTCCAGGCTGGAGTCCTCCTGAGCCTGGAAAGTGGTGTTAGAGCATGGTGTTAACAATGCCAAGGTTGTGGGTTTAATCCCTGTATGGGCCATTCGCTAAGGAGCTGGGCTTGATGATCCTTGTGGGTCCCTTCCAACTCGGAATATTCTGTGATTCTGTGAAATCATTCATGATAAAAAGAGGGGAGGGAAGAGGTGGAGCAGTTTCATCACCTCTAATGTAGGGAAAGTGGTCTAACACCTGCTTCCACGCACCCCTGTGCAGGACACTGCTTGAACTGCTCCTCATGTGAGGGGTTACAATGTTGTTTGAACGCTTTTCTCAGTGGGAAATTGAGACTTCAGTTGTGTTCAGAAACACTTGCTTGGATCTTACTTTCCAAACCAAACAATTAGCCTTACTGTAGCCGTACTATCAATACTCTAATGAGAACTATACTGCGGAAGTATTTAATTACTGAAATTAAGGCAAAGAAGCAAATTCATCTGTTGGCTTCAGCCACAGGTCTCAAATTGATGCTGTGTCCCTGTACAGAGGAAGCATCCACTGCCCTGTGTGAGACAAGTGCTCTGCCATCCCCCTGTGCTGCCTCCCAAAAGAGGTTTGGATTCAACAACAGAAGGGCACAATGCAGGCAAAAAGCTGGGAAGTCTTGGCTCAACAGCTGCCCAGGGGCTGTGAAGGCCAAGGTGAGCTGAGGGAAGGATGCTGCCTGCCAAGCACAACCCCAGGCTTTGGATGGGGAAGAATCTGGCCATTGAGGCAACTGGCCTCCATGGGTGGGGGCAAAGAGATAGGGACAAATGTTGGGTAACCAGGACAGCCCAAGTGACCTGAAGCCTCAGGCATGCTGTGAGAATCCAGAGACACAGAATAACTGTTACTTAACCTGTTTCCTCAGAAGTCCGACATCCCGCTGGCACTCCTCCTCCTCCCAGTGAGCACGCAGATACTCCTTCACGTTGTCTTTGATGTAAGGGAACAAGGTCTCCTGGCAGAAAAACAGGCTGCTCCTTAACCTGGCAGAGGTAAGGCTGACTGGCTTTTAAAGGAACCGTTCGCACATGCTGCCGTGTACAGTTATTTTCCCAGCTTAAGCTTCCCCTGCAATGCTGCAGCTGGTGAAACTTCCTGACAAGGGTGTCTTCCTGGTCACAGGACTGAGCCAACCTCAGGCCAAGATCAGTGCAGGTGGATTTTTTTACACAAATGTTTACGTAGCTGAAACTTTTAAAGCCTGCAATGGAAAGGTGGGTGATAACTTTTCCTGGGCTTGCCAAAAAATGTCTCAAATGGCACACGTGACATGTTTTTGACTTAGCCAGCAATCCCATCTCCAGGGAGAAGCAGATTCCCACCAGCTGAGGAGTACAAGGCTGACAATGTATGTACTCTGAACTGACAAGTTATGCTGCTGTATTTTTGATGGGGCACATGTCCTAACAAAGGTCGTTCTGAAAACACGTCTCAACCTCTTGCCAAAGCTAGAGGACCTTTTAAAATGAAAAGCCTGTTCTGGTGACACTGAACTCCAGAGGACAGTCTTGCAAATGAAATGGAAAAGTGCCACAGGAAAATTACAAACCTTCACAGAGATCCCAAGGGCAACCAGAAATAATTACAAATTGCTCTCATTAGCTGTGTTTCACGAGTCAGAAGCCACAAGCAGCCGCTGTGCACCTCCAGGTGTGGGAAAAGCCTCAGGTCGAGGAGAAGGGCAGGGAACTCCTTCCTTCGGGTAGAAAACTGAGCTTTCCTTAATTGGGAAAAAACTAACCTGAACTCAACTCTCCTCAAAAATGGGCCATAGTTTCTTGTTCCGTGTTGTATGTCATCTTTAACTTGTTACTGAATTAAGAAAGCAGTGGTCCTGAGAGTGTGATGTGGTGGCAGAACTGCAGGATTTTCTATTGCTCTAATATTGTGTTTTCATTTTGTATATTTTAAACGCAATGCTAATTACCTAAAAAATTACCACAAACTTGTCTAGGGAAATCAAAAGCCTTGTAATGCCCCCGTTACTCTCTCATTTCCTTTACTTTCAAACTATCTTTTAAAACATGGAGGAAATTAAAGCGAATCCACTGGGAAATGCAGCTGACCTGCTGCCTTGGTTTAACCTCCTTTACAACTCAGATGTCAAAAGGTCCCAATTGTTTTCCAAAAGCAGTGTTTCAAACTCTTGTACTGGCTAAGAAAAACTTCCAAACAGGCTCTGAAAGATCAGTGAATTCTGTGATTTGGGGGATTTTAAAACGGTAAAAGTCTTGGTCCACTGGCAAATGCATCCATTTGTGAACTAAGAGGGGACACCCACGTGACAGCTGGAATAGTGGACAGCCAGCGGGACAGATGGTTTATGGATGTCAGGAGTGATCCCAGCCAATGACGTTCTAAGTTTAATAGGCCATGAGTCTGTGTGGAAGACTCCTTGTGTCCTGCAAAGAAACACCTCCATCTCCACCACTTCAGCTTTCAGCAAAAGCTGGCAGCTGCAACCTGTTGCATAGGTTTAACTGGGACCTTTAAAAGTTCACCCACTTCTCTCTCCCTTGCAGAACAGAGATATGAGCCTGCCTGCGCACAGCTCCCATCACTCTGCCTACCTCCTGTGAGAGCTGGGGGAATGGCAATGCTCCTCGGCATTGCTCACCCCCAACACAGCTTGGCAGGATGGAGAAACATTCCCCAGCAAACACAGCTTGACAGCCCTCCTAAGCCTTCACAACAGCTTACAGCAATGTCAAACCCAGCACAGAAAGGGAAGCATTTTTGCCATCAATAGCCACCGATGCAGCTCACTGCAATTAGTGCTTGCAGGATTTCAAGCGACCAGGGTCCATTTTCCTCTTAATGTCCATGCCAGCTGTCCCAAAGTTCAGTGACAACATGCTCTTTTATGGCAGATCTAGCAAATCCCATGGGATGCAATTTATCTAATGACATCTCTTCCCCAGCCATCTACTTCCACTCTGCCAGGGTGAACTGGGCAAATGAAAAAACTCGGTGACCTCTAATTGATGGTCACCAAATACTCTCTTTTCTGGTATCTTTCCTTAATCCACCCATCAACTGACTCATTCTATTTCCTTATTTTGCATATTCAGTAATTCTAAAAATAAAGAAAGGATTTTTAAAAATCGTTTAATATTAAAGAATAAAGTGTCTGCCAAACCAGCAGTGGACCTTTCAAAGGCAAATAGAGGTTAACTGAAAGACCAAATGAAATAACTTGTTCCAAGCATTTTCAGGATTTCCATCAAACTGAATTTTATTGAGAACCAAAACTCATTTGGCCTCCTTGCAACAGAAGGACTTTGGGTGGAAACCTGAAGTCTCCAGTGTATGGCATGTTGGTTGCGCAACTGCAAAACGGCTTCAAGGTGGACATAAACAACTTTGTTGCTCTGTTAGATGTTTAGTAAGAAACCTGAGCTGTCCAAACTGTTCAAATTGAAAGATACTGAGGGGAAGGAGGCAGCTGTAATGCCATCTAGGCCTGAAGTTCCTTCACGAGCACTGGAAGAACATGGGCAGGAAAGATGTAGGTCATGCTGTTCATCTGTTAAACCGTGTTAGCAGAAACCTCTAGAAAGCCTGGCAGGAGCCTCCACCTGCCATGCGGGTCGCAAAGCATCTTCGTAAGCTACTGGCTAAAAAAATCTACCAAAAGTTATAATGTCTCATGGAGAAATCGAGGTTAATTGACGGCAAGAGAAGGGATACATCCGTTCGCTGTCTTAGTAAGCCGCTCCCTCCTGCGAACCAAAGCCTCCCGGAGAGGAGGGACCCGCGGCTATTAAAATTTGCGGTTCTCCAAGCGCCCGTGACTCGCAGACTTCCCAGTCCCCTCGGTTCTGCACCTAAACCAGCATTTCCAGCAGTCTTAAGCCCTTCCCTAAGCAAGGGCAGCCACTCGTACATTCGCTGCCACTACAGTCCCTGTCGCGTACACCCGGTGTGTCCCCTGCGCTGCCCTCTCGCAGCGCTGGACACGCTCCTCCGGCACACTGTGGGGGCATTCGGCTGGACCACCCTCCCGAAGCGAAAAGGCAGAGGATAACCCCGAGAATTACTGATTACTGCAAATTGATAATTACGGAAATGAAGGCAAAGCAGCATCGTACTTCAAAGAGATCGTACTTGAGGCTCTCTGCAGACCCGGGTGCGGTGCTGCAGCTCCAGCCATCAAAGGAACAGCGATGCTCGGGGGCTTTTCCCGGAGGAGGCTGCGAGCACTCCAACTGCCCTATATCCATGAAAAAAATCCCTGACCTGCCCTGAATCTCAGCGATAGTGACCTGCTCCCCAGCCCACCAAGGGGGCGGCCGATCGACAAGACAAGGCGTATTTTCTCGTGAGCATTACTCAGAAAAACGCAGAAAATGGGTCACGGCTTTCGCTCCCGGCGGCACCTCGGGCCTGCCCCGCGGCGAGCCGCCAGGGCCGGGGAGTCACGGTACGAACGGTGATGCTACGGGAGCCCCCGCGACGCCAGGGCTTGGGGGTCACGATAGGAGCGGCGATGCTACCGGAGCCCCCCGCGGTGCCGGCGGCCACCGGGTCTCACCTGGACGAAGGCGATGGGGGTGGTGGTGCCCTCGATGTCCAGCAGGATGGCACGCACCTCCGCCGGCACCGGCAGCACGCCCATGGCGGCGGCGGCGGCACGTGGGGCGCACCGGGGACGCGCGGCGGCGGCGGGGAGCGCCGTGC
>VYXC01010087.1:552730-565230 GCA_013397175.1 Platysteira castanea
GTGCCTTCACGGGCAGCCTGTGGGGGCGCGGGGGCGGGGGCCTCCCCGTCGCTCCCTCACCCGCATCCCTACGCATTTCTTGCTCTCCAGGAAAATGTTCATCGGAGGCCTCAGCTGGGACACCAGCAAGAAGGACCTGACGGAGTATCTCTCGCGGTTTGGCGAGGTTGTGGATTGCACAATCAAAACAGACCCGGTCACTGGAAGGTCGAGGGGGTTTGGGTTCGTGCTTTTCAAGGATGCCGCCAGCGTGGAGAAGGTGGGTGCTTTGCCTGCGGATCGGTGGCATGAAGCCAGCTTGTGTTGCTGTAGCGATCTGAGACTTTGTTCCTTTGTCTGCTTTTTAGGTGTTGGAACTGAAGGAACACAAGCTGGATGGGAAGTTAATAGATCCTAAAAGGGCAAAAGCGCTGAAAGGGAAGGAGCCACCAAAAAAAGTGTTTGTTGGTGGCCTGAGTCCAGATACCTCTGAAGAACAGATTAAGGAGTACTTTGGTGCTTTTGGCGAGGTATAGTATATTGGCATTTAAGAACACTTGTGGTTCTCAAGTGCAGTGTTGCCTCTCTCTTAAGACAGAATTTGTGAAGAGGGAGTTGGCCAAAACCAGAGATTGTTGAAACTATACGTTAATGATTTAATAGAATTGTAATGGTCTGATTTCTAGCTACCAGAAGTAGCATAGATGCTGCACTGCCAGATGGTTCTGGTGGCATAAAAAGTTCCTTACAGATTTCATGCATTGTGTATATGCATTTTGTTTCAGATTGAAAACATTGAACTTCCCATGGACACAAAGACAAATGAAAGGAGGGGTTTTTGTTTCATCACATACACAGACGAAGAGCCAGTAAAGAAGTTACTAGAGAGCAGATACCACCAGATTGGTTCAGGCAAGGTAGGAAAACTCTTGTTCTTAGCATGTAAAATACATCTCTGTAGGCTTCTGTGAAAGCAGCTCACAAAATGTTCTTGATGAGTTAAAGAATTTCTGTTCTTACAGTGTGAGATCAAAGTAGCACAGCCCAAAGAGGTGTACAGGCAGCAGCAGCAGCAGCAGAAAGGAGGGAAAAGCAATTCTTCTGGTGGACGTGGAGGCGGAAGAGGGCGTGGACGGGGTGAGTGTTTTCATTGGTTCTGTTAATGTAAGTACTTAGGTGTCTTACCAAACACTCAGGAGTTCGTAGATTCTCCAGGTTGCAGGCTGTGTGCAGACCTCATCTTTAAATGAAATCTGTAAAGTAGCCTGTTAGTAAGTGGTATTTTGGTGGTTATAATTGCTTGTGGAAGCTGAGGAATGTCCTCTTGCTCTGCTTGCATTCAAGTGGTGAAGTGGGAAGGTGGATGTAGGGTGCTTTTGTACGCCCTTAGTGGACAGTGTAGCCAGTGCAGTTATACTTTCACTAGAACTAGGGATACCCTTAGTAGGCTCATGGGTGAGAAACATGAGCTGTTTGCTGAGGAGGAGTGTGGTCACTTTGCTGCACCTTCAAATGGATCAGAAGGCATCAGCTGTTATGGTGCAGGTTAATGCTTTGTTATGTTACAGGTCAGTCTTAAAAGGTCAGGCAGTCACAACACCATGCAGTAAGGCTGGTCCTGTGGTGTCACTTGCTCAGGCAACTACTGAGTGTTCCTGTATCCAAATGGGATATCCAGTTCTTTTTAGAATACTGTTCTTGAGGAGGCCAAGAGAATTCTTTTGGGTAATAGCTCTAATCTGGAAAGGTAGCCATTGAAAGTTAGATGGAGCGGCACAGGAGAGGAGTGAAGTAAGTTTTGAAAGTTACACTTGCTATACTTGATTGCAGGTCAGGGACAAAACTGGAACCAAGGATTTAATAACTATTATGATCAAGGCTATGGAAATTACAATAGTGCTTACAGTGATCAGAGCTACAGTGGCTATGGAGGCTATGACTACTCTGGGTACAACTATCCCAACTATGGATATGGGCCGGGATACACAGATTACAGTGGTAAGTGGTTTTGCCCTCATTCCTGATAACAAGAGCATGCATCCCCTGTCTGGAACATGGCTCTTACTGAGCACATGGCTCTAAAGATGAGATCTCTTGGTGTGCTGTGTGTGAAGTCTCCCGAGGCTGGATGTTAATGCTTCTGGGTTGTTCTGTTTTTTCCCCACGTGTTACCTCCAGGCCAACAAAGCACATATGGGAAGGCGTCCCGTGGCGGCGGCAACCACCAAAACAACTACCAGCCGTACTAAAGCAGTACCTACTACTTGACAAACAGGTGTGTACATGAGCACAAGCTCCACTCCGAGTATGTCTAATCTAATTTAAAGATCAATAGACAAACGAAGAGTAAAAACTTGCCTAGCATGACTTTTCCTTTAATTAAGCTTTTGTTAACTTAAAAAATACTTTTTTTTTTTAAACCAGCTTTGCCTACGTGTCTATAGATCTTTAACTTTGTAAAAATGTGACTTTATCTTCTTTAGTACTTCAGAAAAACATAAGAGTTTTTCTGGTTTGCGTTGTGTACCAGGTGGTCTAGAGGAATAATTAAACTTATTAGAAGTATTAACAGGTAAAGTACTGAAATGGGTACAACTTAAGGAAAACAAGAATGTTGTCTTCTAACTCTGACATTATACCTTGTTTGTACCCGCCAGCGGGAACTTCATTGCAGGCCGTGTGTCACCCTGACCACGTCTATCTCTGGGGTCGCACGTTGCAGGCAGAGCGCAAGGCATACACCAGAAAACGCTGTCCTGTGGTATGGTCTCTTCCAACTTCATGTACCAGCGTAAAGATTAAAGTGGAAAACTTCAGACTTTGGCTTCTTTTTTTAATCTTTTTTGGAGATTAAGTGTCTTTAACTTAAATGGTTTTTTACAGGAGTTAAAGTACATAAATGCCTTTACAGCTTAATCATTTGGTCTTCTGTTTAGTGTTGTATTTCAATTGTGGAACCTCATTTTAAATGTGCATTCTTTAAGATTTTAATGCTTGCTTTTTTTCTTTTTATAGCTAATAGTGAAATCTGCAAACCAAAACGAACTTTTAAATCTGGATAAACATTAAAGATCATATGCATATGGACTGTCTGAACTAAAGTGACCTGACTTGTGTTGCACATAAGTCGTTTAGTTGTATAGATAAGTGACCAGAAAGCCTTTTGGCAGTGTTTCCAGTGGAAAAGAAAGTGATCCAAAGCTTGCTTATTTGTCTAAATTGGACATGTTTTCTTTTGGAGCAGCTTCCTAGGTGGGCTGAATGGCAATATTTGGGAAAATAAATTACTTATGGGTAACTAAACAAACCTCTTGTGTTGCCTTAATAAATATGGATATGATCTTTAACAGTGAAGAAAGGAATATATAGAAGACTTAAAGCAGTTCATGAAAATGGACCTTTTAACAATTCTGTAGTAAATGTCACAGATCTGACATGCATTTTGTCTTGATTTTTTAGGTAGAGATACTGCAACAAAAAGCCATCTTGCAACGCATCGCGAGTGAATGGAGGGTGGTCTTCGTGAGAGGAAATGACTATTTTGTAAAAGACTTTTAGTGTATGACACAACTGTGTCCAACTGTACATAGCGGCCGACTAGTTTTCTTTTATGGTTTTTACTTTCTTTTTGCCATTCATGTTATGACACAATGTGGACTTGTGTTTATACAAACTTTATTTGTATAATTTCATGTTAAAGGATTCTCTAATAAATGCTTACTTAAGTGAGTGTGTAGTCTTGTTGTCACCTTAAAGTGGTGTAAGATCTTTAGTTTTCACTTGGATAGAAGGGTATGTGCCTCTCTGGAGATAAGCGTTACTGTGAAAACAGGTCCATGCACCCCACTTTTTTTCCTGATCTGTCTAAAAAGAGCACCAGAGTGCTTGGAATTAGCATCACTGTGGAAGACGGCAAGAGTTGTGTCCCGCCCTCTGCAGAAATGAGGAGAGTGGTCTGTGGCACAATGCTGCCAGTTTTGTACGTCTCAGGAGGGATCTAGAGCTACAGCAGCACCTTTTAAATGCCAATAGCACTGCTTGAGGAGTTGAAGCTTTTCAAGGTTTTTCAAGCATTTAAAACCTCGACTATTGTAGAACCTAGCTTCATTACTTTCCTACACCAGTTAATTCTATTCCAATTCCAAGCAGGAGATCACAAGTTCTTGAACTTCAGAGTCAGCAACTCTGGTGTACAACTTGGCACCTACAACTTAGGTCCTGTACTGGAGTCTTACCACCTGGATTAGAAAATGGCTTTCCCATCTTGTGCATGCTAGCAAACAACAGCTAACAGCCTGAGTGGCTGATTGCTGGGGAAGGAACACTGCATTCCAGCAGATTGTTTTTGGGTTAGAGTGGTTGGGATGAGTAATGGAGTATATACATTCTTAGGGAGGTCAAAGGATTGCAGTGGTCTGCCTGAAGTTTTGGTTTTTCTCAGCACAAGTATCTAGTCAAGCATCAAAATAAACTTTGCTTGTTAAAGTTCACTGATGTCACTGACTACAAACTAAACAATCACGATGGGACTCCAGGGAAGAAGCCACAGCAGTGGGTGAGTTTATACACTGACTTGTGAGTGCAACTGCATCTAGCACTGTCCTCCACAGCAACTCTGGGGAGCTGAAGGAGACTTGTGCCACAAGGACATGGCTGCATTGCTACACTGGTTTGTTAATATACAAAACCCCACTAAGAGCCAAGTTTTCTTTAGTCTGTGATCCTCCCACTCTATTTGGCCCCAGTGAAGTGTGGCTGGAGTGCTGTGTCCAGGTCTGGGCTCCTCAGCACAAGAAAGGCAAGGAGATACTCCAGAGGGTACAGTGGAGGGCCACAAAGATGATGAGGGGTCTGGAGCATCTCTCTTTCGAGGAGAGACTGTGGGACCTGGGCCAGTTTAGAGAAGACTGAAGGGGATTTCATCAATGCACATAAATATCTCAAAGGCAGGTGCCAAGAGGTGCCAGACAGTTTTCAGTGGTGCCCAGTGCCAGGACGAGGAGCAATGGCCACAAACTAGAACACAACGCGTTCCACCTCACCCTGAGGAAGGACTGTTTAAGCTGAGGGTGGCAGAGCACTGGAAAAGCTGCCCAGGGAAGTTGTGGAGTTTCCTCTGGAGTCATTCCAAACCCACCTGGGCCTGTTCCTGTGTCACCCGATCCAGGTGACCCTGCCTTGGGCGGGAAGGTTGGACTGGACGATCTCTAGAGGCCCCGTCCAGCTCTATCGATTCTGTGATTGTGCATTTCGGCCCCCGAGGCTCCGGCTGCTCCCGGGGCTGTGCGGGAGCTCCCCCCGCGCTCCCTCACGGCTCCCCGGGGGCGGTGTCACGTGTCCCGCCCGCCGCGCTCCTTCCGGCCGCCATTTTAGGTTGGGTCGGTGGCGGCGCCATTAAAAACAGGGAGCGAGAGGAGGAGGGCTCTGCGGGATCGGCGCGCTCGGCCGGGGCCGCCAGCGGGGCCGGGGCCTCGGCGGGGAGGCGGCGGCACCGGGGGTGGCCGGTGCGGGGCGGCGGCGGCGCCATGTCGGATCAGCAGTTCGCTCTGGACTCGGCGGCGGTGGCGGCTGGCGNCGCCCTGTTTGTTTACTTGGCGCCTCGGCGACGTCACGGGCCGGGCCGGGGGCCGGGGGCGGTGTCTGGTCCCTCAGTGTACAAGTGGTGTGATGTGCGCCAAACTACAGACCCCCTTTACTTATTTTTCTTTCTAAGGGTGTCTTTTATGTGAGTTAAAGTGCGGTGCGTGCGTTAAGACCGTAGCTCGGTGTAGCCGAATGCTCTGGTAGCAGTCACAGCATTGCCCTGTGCTGCAAACATTACAGTGTGGCAGCTGAATGTCACTGAGAGGCGTGAGGCACCGGGACTTCTTCCCAGCCTAAAGCGTCCCTCTGCTTCTCATGGAGCTTGCTGTGGGAAGGATTGTGTTAAGTGATGTCCGAACTTGAGAAGCAGGAGTCGAAAAGGCAGGAAGCTAAGTCGGGGGAGGTTCAGGTTAGGTATAAGGAAAAGGTTTTTCACCTAGAGGGTGGTTGGGCAGTGAAACAGGCTCCACAGGGAAGTGGTTACAGGACGAGCCTGGCAGTTTAAGAAGCATTTGGACAGTGCTCTCAGGCACACGGTGTGACTCTTGGGGATGTCCTCTGCAGGGCTGGGAGTTGGAGTTGATGATTCTGATAGGTCCCTTCCAACTCAGCGTATTCTATTACTCTTTTTTATGGAGAATAAAGACAGCTTTTAATCTTTAGAGGGTCTCTGCCTGGGGCAGTGTGACTTCCATATTGCCGGTGAAACCTGTATGTAATAAATCCAGTGACAGGACGGGCTGGTGCGCTCTGCTGTCTCCCGTCGGGCCCGTGAGAAACTCGAGCTGCAGGTCTGTTTTTGGTCAAGGCAGAAAATAACCTGGTTAAAGGAGCACTAGCTACTGTGTCCTGCAGATACCTGCTGTGAAACCTTCCCGAGTGTCTTCCTCCTTCCGTAATAACGCGGGATGTTGCTGAGAGAGGTGTTAATAATTTGAGATGTTGCAGGGAGAGAGAACAGGAACCTTTTATTGAGTGTTTTGCTGGGACTAGCAAAAAATTAGAATGGTTTTGTTACTTTTCACCTGCTCTTAATTGCTTTAAATATCTTTGGAGTTTGCATGCTTGTTTTATTTTTTGCCCTTGAATACACACAAATTAAAGCGTTTTCAGGGACAAGCTCGGATTCTTTTGGGGCAGCATAGCCTAGAAAAAGTTGTCTCTAAGTGGTGCAGGGACGTTGGGCATTGATTACATGTACCACACATTGACTTGTAGTCTAGTTCAGCTGTACAGGAAACAAAGTGTTACGACAACGGTTTTGGTAGTAAAGGGAAAACAGCATACCTGTGGTATCTTGTTTAGCTAAGTGTGAAGTTTGAAAGCTTTCTCAGTGCACTTCTGGTAACTTATTTTGGGAAACTGTATGTGCTGATGTGACTTAGACCAGCCAGAGTATGGGCTAGGAGTAATATACGTATTTTACAAGCTTTTGACAGTACTGTGACGCTGCTCCGAATTGTTCGTTGTGTTCATGTTTGTGGTGTAGCCTTGACCTAAGCTCAGTTTTGCCTTGGAATAGTAGTTTATGTAGGGGCAGACTGAAGCAGCTGTGGTTTGCTGCTCTGTGACTGGGCTCAAAGGTGCAGTTACTGCATGGAGGGATGAAAACCCTTCAGAAGCTGTTGGTTGCAAGCTTGTGTTCTTGATCTGTCTGTCCTTAGTGACAGAAAGCAGGGTTTGTATGTTAATATTGAGACAGGTGGTTTGTGTAGCAAGTGTGAGTTCAATAGTAACTGCTAGAGCATCACTGCCCCCCATGTGTCAGAAACACGGTGCTGCATCCTCTGTGTCTTCTCTTTGGATGCTTAAGAAACCCTCCTCAGAACAGCAAGCAAACCAAGGACCTTAATGATGGGTGAACAAAGGGCAGCAAGCCTACTTTGATTTGCTCTCTGTACTGATATGAGGCTGCTGGTTTACCAGGATGGACCACTTCTTCCATGAAGACAATTAGAAGTCACACCTGATAGAAAGGGCTGTTGGTACTTTGTTGAAGAGAGATCTGGAACTAGTGGGAAAAATGGATAAAGGGATGGGAAACTGGTGCTCCTTCTTCACAAATTTTGAGACTTGTTATAAAAACATCTGAAGCTCCTGAACCACTCATCTGTGCGGATATGTTTGTCAGAACCTGAATGCTCTTGTTAATTCTGTGAAAGCGCAGCTAATTCAACAGAGTTGGTCCACAGGAGCAGCTTTTGATTTGAGAGAGTTTGAGTTGTGGAGGTACAATGCTGTTTTACATGATTGGCAGGAATATTTGTGTGTGGGAAGTGAAAGGGTTGGAAACATGATACAGTGGTTTTTCAGGTTTTCTGGTAACTGTGTCTGACTGTGGGATAAGTTGGGACAGTGAAAATGTGCAAAGCTTTGTAGAAAGAGCTTTGTAGAAAGATCATAATGAATCATATTTTTTGGTTAGAACTCCCTGTAAAATCTTCTTTATCAGTATTAGAAGAGATCATCTCAAATCAAATCCTCATTTGAATGGGTCCCTAAGCCGTATGCCTGATAACTTGGAATGTTTGATTTGTGTGTACACTGGCTTGATTTTTCATCTTTTTTTTTTTTTTGTGCCTTACTAACATGGTGGGATGGTTATGATTTAATTCTGAGCTTCCAGTGTGCTTTTGAAAATAGAAGTCATGAATTATGTGCTGTACACATCTGCCTAGCAACACTGGTGCTGTAGAAATATTGGAATGATGTTCTCTTGATGATATTGGATTATGCCAGGTGTTTATATAAAGTTTTTTTGAAGAAAGATAACTTCTGACCATGCAGTCCTTTGCTTTTTCTTTACTGCTTTCTGGAGAAGGGAACTTGACTAAACTTTATTTATTTTAGTTTACTAATTGAGGCATATGTCCAATCCAGACTGGTAATATAATAACTGCTTCTGTTTTAACCACATTTCCTTACAAATCTAATCTGCCTCTGTGTGTTTCGTGAGCAGTTGTGTGGAGGCTCCACAGATAACTAAATGGAATTAAGCCTGTGGTGGGGATGCAAGGAAATACCTTTTTGTCACTGTTGATAGTTTCTTGGGACAGCAGAGTAAGCAGCTGCAGGAGAAGATGGTGAAAAACATTTGTGTATGTGAAAGTCTTTATCTATCCTGGCCAGAATCATTTAAGCATGTTGTGATATTTAAGCAGGCCTGTGTGTGTTGTGATATGACTGATAAAATACTGCCACTTCCATGCATTAGCTAATTGAGCTTATAAAGCTTGTCCGTGCAGGCTTTTGGGTAACACACATTTACAGATTGACCGTCTTGTCTTAACAGGAAAATGTTCATCGGTGGCCTTAGCTGGGACACGACGAAGAAAGATCTGAAGGACTACTTCTCTAAGTTTGGGGAAGTCGTAGACTGCACTCTGAAGTTAGACCCCATCACTGGGCGATCGAGAGGCTTTGGCTTTGTACTCTTCAAAGAATCAGAGAGTGTAGATAAGGTGGGATTAATGCAATGGAACATGTTCAAATTTAGGTGTCAGAGATAAAGTACTCACTAGGATGACTGTAGGCATTGTTGTAAAGATGATTCAGGGGTGCAGTGTGTTTAAGGTGCTTGTTGAAATGCTTTCTTTCATGAGCCATCTTACTCATGATGCAGTGTCCAGGACAAGCAGTGATTCCTAGGGTATGGATTTGGGCATTACAGGGGAGTATTGTGCAAGCCACTGGACTTGGGCACTTGAAAAATACAATGTATAAATATCTGCTGCCTACTGCTGTGAAAACAGCATTTGCCAAGAGCTTTGAATCTTTGCGTTCCAGAGCTGAAACGTGAACCCCGAGTAGAGCCAGTAACTTTGATATATTTGGGCTCTATCCAAGCAAAAGTTAGCTGTTAACTTTTCAAAAATGCTGTGGATACAGCACATGAAGTTTTCACCTTCATTGACCTTTGTGATATTTAAAGTACAAATTTTTTACTTCGTAAGGTTTGAGAATGACATGAGGATAAGTAGAGTACTTTTTGAGAAATGTTACACTCTTGCTTCTGCTGGGTAATGGGTGGTTCCAGTTGTCAGAACTGTCTGTGTCTGTGGATAGTGATCAAAAATCACAGAACTCTTTGGGTTTGTGCAGCAAATTATTGCTGTAATCCAAGTATTGAAATTGAAGCAAATTTGGCCTTACTCAAAACATCAGTGAAACACTTAGCTTGAACTGTGTAGGACTGTGTTTTAATTTTCCTCAGGTCATGGACCAGAAAGAACACAAGCTGAATGGAAAGGTCATTGATCCAAAAAGAGCTAAAGCCATGAAAACAAAAGAACCTGTTAAAAAGATTTTTGTTGGAGGCTTATCTCCAGACACACCTGAGGAGAAAATACGGGAATATTTCGGAGCTTTTGGTGAGGTATGTGGTGAAACAAACTGCTTATACTTGTTCTGTCTTCACAAATTTATTGATAAAAAGCATCCCCCACATGCAGCCTGCATGGATGCTACTCTGAGCTTAATGGCCTTTGTAGTTCCATGTGTGTTAGTGGTCAGAATTTTAATGTAATAATTACAGGCTCTGAGTTGCACAGACTGGTTTGATGGAAGGAGGAGCTGGGATGAGGCAGAGTTTTGAGCATGGTGCTTTGGAAAGTTGAATGAGATGCTCTTCAGCCACTCCAGCTCATCTCCTATAGCACAGATTGAGGCAGTTTTGCCTAAATTCTCCTGCAACTGTGTAGTCTCTGTCTCTCTCTCCCCAGTTTTTAGTGCAGTATGTATCACTGAAGTTTTTAAAAGCTGGTCTTGTATGAGCTTGCTACAGCTGCTGCTTCCCTATTAATTTTCAGATGGTGCCAGCTTCAGATCATAACTCTGTTCAGGGAATTTGGTTGCTAAATATCTGCCATCTTACAAACTTACAGATAGTTCACTCTGGACTAAAGCCTTTAATTACTCTTTGCCTAGGCTGAAGTTTCATGTGCCATAGGTACAGAGAACTTTGACTCTATTTGTAGTCAGGTCAATTTTGTCATATTGAAGTCTAAATAATTTCAGTTAACAAGTATGACCTGTTGGAAGGATTTTGTGGTGACATGAATGGCAGGGTAAAAGGTAAAATCGCTGTCTTCTACCAGGTCGAATCAATAGAGCTCCCCATGGACAACAAAACTAACAAGAGGCGTGGATTTTGCTTCATTACTTTCAAGGAGGAGGAACCAGTGAAGAAAATAATGGAAAAGAAGTACCACAATGTTGGGCTTAGTAAAGTAGGTGGATTTTTTCCTAGAGAAACTGAACTATGACAGTAGAAGGAATTACATTATCAGTTGCATCTGTTTGGAGATAGTAATCTGCAAATATCTGTAATCATTATTTTTCGCATGTAGGCATTGGGCCCGTGAAGTATTTATATATGTGACTGTTACCTTAGTTTCTGAGCTGAGGGGGTTTCGGGTGAGGTTTTGTACTGTACCCCCGTGGGGAGAGGGCTGGGCCCCAGCACACTTTTCATTGTGCAGCTCCCACATTCTCCTAGAGTGTGGGCGGAGTGCTGTGTCACTGAGCTGCTGTATCAGGCAGCACCAGGTTTTCCTGGTAGCTGGATCTTTGGGTGTGTGTTTGTTGTTATAAGCAAATGTCAGTTTGTCTTAGAGAGCTTCCAAAACCGAAATGAAATGGGAGGTTAGGCTTCCCTGCTGGAAGTTGCATTCTTTTCAGAAATACGGTTGAAATTCAGCCTGGTAGCAAATACTCAAATTGTAGCTGGACTGGTACTCGCAGAAATACGTGGTGGAAGCTTCAGAACAAAGTTGAATTGATTTTGACATGTTGACCAAACTCAGGTTTGATTTCACTTTTCCCAATTGAATAGGCCTTGGAGGTTTAGTGCGAAGGGAAAAGAGTAAGGCATACAAAGAAACAAGCATTCTTTTCAGAATGGGTTCTACTGTGTCTCCCAACTGTTTTCAAGTTAGATAGTGTAAGCTATCCACCTTTTTGTCAGAACACCAGGGTGACCAAAGCCTATTTTCTTCTTAGCATTCTGTAAGTTTAAGAGTGATGTTTGGGGGTTATCTTTGCTGATTAGATCTCACTCTAACTTTCCATTTCCAGTGTGAAATAAAAGTAGCCATGTCAAAGGAACAGTACCAGCAGCAGCAGCAGTGGGGAAGTCGGGGAGGATTTGTTGGAAGAGCTCGAGGGAGAGGTGGAGGTAAGCTTGTACTGCTGCAGTGTTGGAAGGTGAGGAACTAGCTTGAATGAAAATAAGTCTGAGCTTTGTGTTGCAGGCCCCAGTCAAAACTGGAACCAGGGATACAGCAACTACTGGAATCAGGGGTATGGGAACTATGGCTACAACAGCCAAGGGTACGGAGGCTATGGAGGATATGACTACACTGGTTACAACAACTACTATGGATATGGTGACTACAGCAGTAAGTACTGAACTTTATAAAAATCTGCTGCTTTTAAGAGGATGTCTGCTATTAGTATAAAAGATAGATGGTTTTAAATGGCTAAGGCTTTCCAGATGGCTTAGGCTTTCCACTGAGTTGGTTATCAGTATTCGTGCTGGGCACAGGGTCCTTGGACACTCCTCTGTCCCCAGTTTTCTGCTTCCCTCTGTCAAGTGTACATGGGTTGTGAGGTAGGGCTGCAGTACTGCTGGAAGGCCCTGTGTCTGTCCCTGGGAGGAGGGAGTGCTGCCTCTCCTGGTCATACGGGAAGGTGCCCCTCAGCTCCCTTAGTTGGACAGCACTGTTGATTGGTGAGAGAGAGAGGGCCCCACCTCAGCTGCCCTGCAAACTGTTTGGGTTCCTGACGAAGAGAACATGAATTTGAAGCCTGCAGTGATCACGTAGTGAGTGAACTCTCCATCTACAGAAAGCTGTAGTTATCAAAGTGGTTGTGGGGCTGTGAGCTATGTTTGGACATGGTCAGCAGGCAGCCACAGTTACACACTCATGCACAGTGCT
>VYXC01010087.1:567730-701417 GCA_013397175.1 Platysteira castanea
TCTGAACTTTAATGAGTGGGGAATTTCTGACTGGGGTGACTCGGTAAGGATAGTGGTCCATACGAAAAAGCATTGTCTGTATTTTGGACTACTCTGAAAATAGGCATGTTTTTTACCTATTGTTTATCTTTAGCAAAATGCCCAGCAGAATGTGTCATGGAAGCAGGTGAGATAATCAGTAAGCCCTGATTTTAGTTACCTTTGGAACTTGCTGATCACTTGTATGTTGATAGAGCTCTAGAAAACGCCACAAAGAGGTACACCTGTAACTTTTCATTCTTCCAGAGGGCAGACCTGCGTTTAAACTGCAGTTCTGTCTCTGCAGCAAAAGTACTAAAAGCCAGTTTTATGGGCTGGTTTACAGCAGGGTAACGTTTAAAATACCCTGTATCTGAATGGAAGCTTCTGCAAGGTAATCTCTGTCCATGTCAAAGGTTTGCTTGTCACAGCATGGATTCCTGGTCAGTCCAGTGTAGAGCTGTAGCAGTGACTGTACTTGTGTGTTGGAGTTGAAAGATGTGAAACAGCACAATCTGCCTGGTCTCAGGCACAGATTAAGATGGGATTTTACCCTGCTAAAGGTTTGAGCTTTGCTTCTAGTCAAGTTCACTTAAGTTGTAAACAATCTTTTTTGCCCTTCTGAGGTAGGGCTTGATGTCCAACCAAGCAAAGATGCTAAGCAGCCAAAGCCATGGGAATGTCAGCATGTGGTCTGAGGGCCTGGTTGTACCTGGTGGGTTGTGCAACACCGTTGCCGCGGTAGTGTTTGCTGGTGCTGTGAAGGGTAAGGTACAAAATGGGAAAGTACTGAGAGAGGTAATAAAACCTAGAGCTGAAGGGGAAAGTTACTGGCCAGCTGGCTTTGTAATTAATCGGTGTTTTGTTACTAGCAAGTATAAAGCTATATGTAAGTATAATAACTTGTTATTAGCTTGTTGTGTGAGCAAGTGAAGACATAGGGAGTGCTGTAACATCCGGGTCACATTAGGTTACTCGTTTGCTTTTATGGCCCCTTCAGAAAAAACGTGAGTCTGAAGTATGACATGTTCTATATGCATCTGCTGTTTCCTTTGCAGTAAGAGATGAAAATTGAGTTCTCTGCTTGCCAGCTTTGCTCACAGTTGAGTGGAATTAACCCCTGAGCAGGGAGGGAACTGTCACCTGGAGTTGCTGCCTACCTGCCACTTGTAGTCTCCAGTCCTTTCCTAAATCCTTAATTTTGGTCCTTGTAGCATTTAAATAGGACTGAAAACAGATTGACTGGATAAGTGTGAGATGGATTTACATGTTCATAGCAGTTTAATAAGCATGTGGAGGTTGTGCATGGTTCTTCAGCTTTCTGTTTAACCTGTGCTTTGCAATGCTTGGCCAGTACTTGCCATGAATTCCTTTTGTATGAAGGTTGCAGCCTAATCTACAGTACATGCCAGCAGTTACTAATAAATATATTAAGCCTTTATACTTTTCAGTCTTTGCCTAGTTCTCAAATGCACTTGGCTACAGGAATGTATTTTTTGTCCCTAGTTTCTCTTTCTTCACTGTTGAACTGCTGTTCCTGATGTCTTGATGACACACTGAGCTGTGCATATACTTCTGAGAGAGACTGCTCTGCTGCTTAGACTTGTTGGAGGTAATGTTCTGCTTCTCAACCTCCAGCTGGATAATGTCCTGAATGCTCTCTTCGAGTTGGTTTTGGGGCGGGAGTAGGTAAGTCACGTGACACCAGCTACTACTCAGGTGTTCAGTACAGCTATGCACAACTTAGCAAGGAGAGCGAGTAATGTACAGGTGTTTGATTAGCTTCTTGTACTAGAAAATGAAGCTGTTTTGAAGTCTCAGGAAAGCAGGCGTCTGGAACCTTCCCTGTCAGCTGTGGTAGAAGAGCTGTGAGCTTTCTGTTGGTGCAGTGTCATTATTGCTGTGCAGCTTCGCTATCTCACCGTGTAGGCAATGACGTGTTGTGTTGGCTGAGCTCTTTGGCTTCCAGATGTTTGGGAAGTTAAAACCAGTTTTGGCTCTTGTGAGCAATGAGGAGGAACGTTTTCTAGTGACCTTGGAGTTTCAGTCTTGTAAACTGGAGTTTGCAGTTTCTCAGCCAGGAGTCCCCTTTGGCAAATGATGGTCTCTCATCATGCTGCATTGCTCAGGAATAGTGGGAAAGGGTAGCTGAGCTGAGGTTGTCACTGCTCTGTGCTAATGCCTCTGGAAGCCCAGGGCTAGTTTTCAGTTCAAATGTCTTATCACATAAGTACTTGTGAACTTTGTGCTTGGAGTTAGAGTTGGCAAAGTTCCCTGCACATCTGTAAGGTAACAGAGTCCTCCAGTGTCCTTTGTACATAGAGATAGAACTTTTATTTTTCCTTGCTGGAGGAATGGGAGTGCTTCAGTGTTACAGGTGCCATCTCTTGGTCAGGCTGATGGTCTCAGCCAGTGATCCCAGCAGCCTCGCTTCCCTACCTACTAATTCCATGATACTGGTCCCAATATCCCAGCACTGGAGCAGCCAGTTTATAATGTACTCACACAAATATGTTTGCTGCAAAAGACCTGTAAACTGTAATTTTCGGGATTTTATTCTGTGGATAGCTTTCTCATAGATGACCATTGAAATTCATGCCGTGCTAAGAATTACAGTCAGTTCTCTCTTAAAGCTCTGGGTTTGTGACTGGGTAGCAGTGCATTTTGAGAAAATGTCCTAATTTTCTTACAAAGCAGCATAGGCTTGTGGATAGAGATTTGCAACCAAATAACCTTCGAAAAGTGACTTCCCTCTGTAGCTCAGTCTAAACTTTTTAGTAAGGAAAAACTAACCGTCTTTTACCTCATAGTGAGAAATTGTCTGACTCTGGTACAACCCTTGAAAAAAGCAAAGGGAGAGATGTGGGGGCAGTGCTGAACTCTGACAGGCAAAGTCAGGAGCTGGGTACACGGGCAGGGAGAGGCACTTCTGCCTCTTCCCAGGGGTGGGCAGATGTGCTGAGCCCTGATAGACTGTGCTCCTCAGCCCCTCAGTGCTGTGGGGAAAGAGGGCTCTTTGTGCACCTCTGGGCTAGCACAGGGACCTTGAATGTAGTTGTGATGCTCCTGAAAAGAGCCAATTCTCAGTGGAGAAGCACCTGCACCAGGAAGTGCCAGAGGGTGGGAATGTGGCATCAGTGACCTGAACCCTGCAATTTCTGCCCAGCACAGCACTCGTGCATGTACTAAATGGGCACTCATGCATGTGCTGAGGGGGCACACATGAGAAATAGCTGCTCATGTGTGAGCTAATTGAGCACTCGAGTATGAATTAATTGGGTGCTCACGTGAGCTGTCTTGAGGCTTGTGTGTCAGTGATTTGCGTGTTTGTGCAGGAAGTGATTGGATGCTAAGGTATAAATGAATTGGGCACTCATGCATAAGCTAACTGGGCACTAATGCATGAAGTTTTGGGGCATTCACGTGTGAAATAATGGGATGTTGTTCATAATCTCATGGAGTGTTCATGCATAAAACTATTGCATGCTCATGCATGAACTGCTCAGGCACCCATCAGGCGTGCCATGGCTCCTGCAATGTCTGCTCAAACACTTGCGCAGTGGTTGAGCTTTGTGTTTGCTGCCAGCTGGGAACACGTGGGCATCCATTCACACATCTCCCTCTGCCTCCAGTCCTGGCTGGCCAGCAAGCAGGGAACAGTATTTTCTGCAGGAACTGGCCTAGAACAGATCCAAAGCCAAACACGCCTTTGGGACAACTGTGTTACAGGCCGTCCAAAAAGAGCTTTTATCTTGCTGCATCAAAGTGAATTGACAGCACTATGCTGGAAAAGATGATGTTGCTCTTGCCTGCCCATGGATACAGAGCACATATTTGCAGCTAGTGTTGACAAAAAACTTGTGATGAGATCCATGGGGTTGATAGTGTGCTGGCCTGGCTTTTATATTCCATTAAATAAATTGAGTGTCTGCATGAGTCGCTAGAATCCTGGACCCTGGTTTCTCCTGATTCCCAGGAGGCCCATGGCAGCCTTTTTGGGAGGGCAGCAGGTGTGTGGATTTGAGAGCCTTTGGTTTCCCAATGGAAGTACCCATGCCCTCCCACAAATACATTGTCCCACCAGTGCTCCCACTTTTTTCTGGCCAGTGGCCAGATGTGCTGTTCAGAGCTGGAGGTTCAAGAAGTAGGACCTGAAGTAACCTAAGACTTGAAATAAGTCGAGCAGTAACATGCTGGAAAATGTCCAGCAGCAGGTACTGGAAGGAACAGGAGCAACTCCTATTTCAAGCATCCAGTAGCTGGAGGTGGAGCTTCAACAAAGTCGAGCTGGAATGAGCTGGAAATCAAAATAAGCCTGTGTCCATCAGCTGGAGCTGTAGGAAGCCAGAACTGCCACACAGAAGCTGGAGTTTCAACAAGCTGGACCTGAAATCACCTTAGACTGAAATAAGCCAAAGCTATAAGAAGCTGAGTGTTGAGCAACTGGAATTGAAATCACCTGAAATGAGCAGCAGCAGCATCTCTCATCACAACTGTGCAGGAGCTGCCAGACAGAGCCAGAGCTGTAAGAAACTAGAACTGGTGACACAAGTCAGCAGGTCATGGCTAAAACCTGATGCTCTTCTCTCTCTTTGAATCATGATGCTCATCTGGTGACAAATAAACTTTGCTTTATAATGAAATAAGCAGCACCCTTACTGAGAGAGGGGAAGGTACAACTCTAGCAAGTCTGATATTTGATCTTTTACGTATATTTTTTTAGGGACGTCACTGTCTTAAACTGTCTTTTCTAAGCCTTTGGTTGAACTCCCAGCTCAGTGCCCTTCCTAATTATATTTATACTTCCACTTGACACTGGGTGGCAGCAGCTCTGTGAACACACTATTCACTAATCCATTTCCTTCTCCTTTTCCTCCTTCTCCTTCAATATTTTCACAGTTCAAGTGCCAGAACAATAAATTGGAAGTGCTTGTCACTTTTTGACATTTCTCTGTATATTTATGCAAAACAGTTAACGAGTTTGCTGTTGTCTTTCTCTCCTCTTGGAAAGAGGAGGAAAGTGCATTTTCAGGAAATTTCTAGCTCAAATGTTCCTCGAGGTGGTGAGGGGACTGCAACGGCCTTCTCTGGTTTCTGACATTTTCTGACATTTCTGACATTTTCGGACATTTCTGACTGGCCAGCCCTGTGATGACAATGCCACACACAGTATTTCCCTTTCAAGCTGCTTTGTTTCCAGATCCTCTGCTCTGAGTGTTGCACTTCTTGGCTGCAAATTTCAGTCTCCCACAAGCTCCCCCTTGTCCTTAGTGTAGCTGCATTAGTTACGTTATTAAAATATATTGCTGTTAGTCCTTTAGCACCTTGTAACAGCCCTTAAATTCAAGTTTCTCTCTCCAGGGTTCAGTCCTCTTAAGGGATAGGATGAGAGTTTCATCCAAAAGTACCAGATTTCATGATTAGACCTAGACCTAAGCCAATTTTTGTGGAACTGTGTTCTCTTCCTTTTCAAAATGCCTTCTCTTTCCTTGGCTGTGGTATGAAATTGCCATGCAGACAAGGGAAAACAAGTCCTGAGGGGGGAAATCAGCAAGTCACCAGCTACTATCAGCTTGTAAAAAAAAGAATAGGCCAAATTCCAGACTCTTTTGGCTCTAGAACATTAAGAGTCTTTTGTAGTGAGAGCTTTAGGAACATTCAGGGAAGAGATGATGAGAATGCGGGGTATTTTGGAGTTTTTTTGTTTGGATGGTTTGGTTTTTTTAGTGCTGTACTGTCGCTATAGGACACGAGAAAAGACACTGACACCTACCAGGTTGAGCAGAAAGAGAAAAAAAAGCAAGTTTATTTTGAAATTCTCATATTTATGGATTTCTCAGTTCCACAAGGGAGTGGAGGACAGTGTCACCTCCTCTCTCATTCAGTGGACAAACGAAATGCTCGTCAAACTTTTCCTCAGCACAATGGAATGAAAACCAGAAAGAACAGTTAAGTAAACATTGTCTAATATTTACATGAAATCCATGAAAAAAATTATCTGACTCCAAATTACAACAAAAGGCTAGGAAAAACCAGGACAACACTGTACCTCCATACATCAAATGCAAACAGCAGTGTTGTGGTAGTTTTTAGGCAGAAGGAACTTGGAAACCATTAAGCCATTTTTTGGCCAGGGTGGGCTCCAATCTGCAAGCCTTCTCTAAGGCAAATGGCCAGGAGAAAAGTCAAATCTATGTGCAGATCAGGTAAATTTAAAAACTGGAAGGCAAAACTGCTTTTCTTCTGGCTGGGAAGAAAGTACTTTACAAAATACTTTTCACTGCTGTGTCATGGTAATGAAAAAGAGCTCCTCTCTCTGGTGTGGAGCTGTGTGGACTCCTGTCTTGGCTTTAAGGACAGCCAGAAGTAGTGATGTGCACAGGCTCACTGTACAGTAGGATTCACTTTTTAATCCAGTGGTCACTCCTGAGACTGGTGTCATTAGGACACGTGTGGGGTGCCACCTGCTAAGCTGGAAACAGGCTTGGATTTTCAGTAGGCATCAGGCCCTGCAAGAAGAACCAGATGGGGTAGTTTCCAACAGTTGTCTTGTAACAGCTGCACAAATAAATCCACAGTTTATAAAATTCAGTGTGACGATGCCTATTGTTAAGAATCTCACAAGCTCAACCAATAAACCCAACTGAATCTAATCAATTTGTAGAGAGCTCCTTGCAAAATAGATTTCAGAGAGCTTGACACAGAGCCACAGCACATCAGGAGTCACAATGAGCTCACATTTGGGAATTCTGCCAGAGGATGCACCTGACCACTGAGGTAAATCATGCTGCTGTCTTGCTGCTCTCCCCAAGACAGACAGCTGGGCAATATTTGTGTGGCAAACAACAGATAATGGGTTTACAAGAAAATAATTACCCACCTTTTCCGTGCCTGATGCGTAGCTCAGTTTCCTTTGAACTTGTAACTCCCTGTCTGGAACCATCTTGCACACAATGTACAGAAGAACCAAGCCCTCATCTCTTCGCCTTTGGTTACAAGAACAGCACCACAACCATGGGAACCACATCCCTGAGCATGGAAATGCAGCCACTTCAGTGGTGAGAAATACAACTGGGAAACAACATTCTGTACTTGGCGTATTCCTGTGTAAATGTTGATTTACCCCTGCTGGTTTAGCCCTACATCAAGATGTAAAGATGTCGTCAATCAGAAATGTTCAAATCCATGCCAGGAAACAAAACAACTGTGCTACAACGTTCAGGCACAAGGAACTTAAAGAGAGAAAGCACCAGTCTCATGCTGCCTTGCAAAAAGTGGGAAGAGAGGCAGAATTCAGGACAGTGTGCTACATTACATTTGGGAAGGCTGGCTTTAGTTTTCTCCCACACTTTCTACACAATTTTGAGGAAGTCACATTGTCAAAATTGTCGAACTGTCAAAGGTATCAAAACCCAAAGTAACACACAGCTCTCTAGAGGGACTTCAAAATCATCAAGGGACTTAAATCTCTCAGGCCTTCCTCAAAGAAAGTTAAAAATTCTTCTTGCCACTACACTGCATTCTCTTGCACTCTGCTGCTGCTCCTGCCTCTCTGAAGCGCTCCCCTGCTTCAACACTCTGATCTGGTATCTGGGGGAAGGCGCTCTCATCTCACCAGCCCAGTCTAACTGTTCCCTCATCTCTGTTCTCTGTCAGGAACAATCTCCATCCCTCCTGCCTCCTAAGGCAGGTTTTCTTGTGTCAGAAGTGCAGGGGGAAAAGCACAGCTACAGCTGGGCTCCTGAAGAGACCCACCCCATAAAAGCAAAGCTGACAGGACAGAAAGGCAATGCACAGATAAGAACATCAAGGACAGAACTCAGACCATTACTGACATAGCCACAGCATGCCCAAAACCTGGACGTCAAAATCTGTTACTCAATGTCTTTAAATTAGAAAATACAGCAATAAGCATAATCTGATCATCATCCTAATTGTCCATTCAATTCTCCCACGATCTCCTGCACTGTGACACTACTTGAGCCTGACTCACTTATTCCTCCACTTGTTTTACATCAGCATAACTCCACTGGTGCTGAGCTGAAGTCTGAAGTACATCTGTCTGTCAAAGACAGATGGTGTGAGATCAAGTAATATTTAGTCTCTACTGTATCAGCTTCTGCTTGTTTCTGGAAAACTTCAGCTCAGTCAACTGCATGTGTGCCAGAACTACATTGAATTAAATGTACATGGGAACTCTACAAAAGTACAAAATAATCTGTGACCTCATTTATTGCAGCTTCTCATACATTCATTTTCTCAACATCCACTAGGGAAAACAAAATCTGAGTGGGGGACGTGCTGCAAAAATTGACATCAGTGACTCTCTCTCCAGAGTAGTCTTTTCTGCCTCAGTCTCTTCTGAATCATGTAGACAAGAAGTATAAATCCAGGCTATGAATCTGGACTGCTGTATGGAATGTGCTTGTAAAAAATTAATGTCCTTCCCATTACATTGTAAGCTTACTTTATTTGCACACAAATAAACAAGCTAAGTTAAACTTTACAAAGGAAATATATCCTGCAGCTGCACAGACAATGCTAACTGCACTAAACTTATCATACAGATATTTCTTCACCTAAAAAAACATATATATATATATCCCCCATTATTTATATATATATATATAAATGAGGAAACTACATATAAATACAATGGAAAAATACATTCAAAAGCTTTTTACAAAACTTGGCACGATATTATTTTGACTGTAATAAAAATATTTATGAGAGAAACATGCATGGAGAAACACAAATACCTAACATCTAGTGCTTCCTCGAAATCCTGAAAATAAAATTTAGTCTTTGGTATGGCTAAACAAAGTTAAGTTGCAAGCATCTGCAGTCCCAGCTTACAGCCTCTGCTCCACTCTCTCTGATTGTGTTACCACCACTTTGCACAGGCTTTGCTGGCTGCAAGTTTCCATAATAATTTGCAAACAGGCAGAGAAACAAAACCAGCTAAATGTGTAGTGTCTTTTTTAAAGGGCTCAATCCAACCTTCGTTAAATACAATGGAAAATATTCTGTTACCTTATTCAGGCTGAAGGTTATACAAAATATTTAAATTGATTTGCTGTCAAAGCGATGGTCACCCACCAGTGGAAAATAATTATAACCATGTAACCAACCATGGAACTGCCCCTGTGGCATTCCCTCCCCCATTTTCCCCTTCCCAGTGGGAAAAGTCATGACCAGCATCTAGGGAGACGATCCAGCAGCCATGGGTAGCTAAACCCTGAGCACACAGTAGAAGTTGCCCAGGAGGTTTTCCATCCAGCATGTGAAATGCAGCAATGCTGCGGCAGCTTCAGTATGGAAATTTAGATTGCACTTCGTCTCAGCAGGAGCTGAAATAAATCCAAGCAGTGGCTGCAGATGCATCCATCCCATAAGCCCAGCATGAAACCCAGGGACATCCCTGTTCCAACAGCAGTTGGGGTTCATAACACAGAGCAGCAGAATTTTTCTGTATAAGCCACGAATGCACAACATCCATCTGCATTTTTTCTCTGCATGCTAGAAGCTTTTTGTCCATCTATTTTATCTTCACACTACATAAAAGCAGAACATTTTAAGAAAGGCACATGGCTCTTGGAAGCAGTAAGGGAAATGCACACGACAGTCTGATTCTCTAGGCAGCTTCTGTTACAGATACACCTTTTCATTTGACCTGTCTCACATATCCAACCTGGGGCAAAACTAGACCGACAGAGAGGCAGCTTCCACCGTGATACCCTTTTAGCTGTAGCTAAATCAAATCACCCTTTCAGTAAAAGTCTCTTTTCTACACATTTCTGGATCAATGCAATACAGCACATTTTGGGGGGAAAGCGGAATGCAGCAGAGAAGATGAAAAATAAGTGCCTATAGGGTTAGCTATTGACAAATGTCACAATTGTTGGCTTCTGATACCCATCCTCCCCCCCCCGAAATAGATGTATGGTAATCTTGTTAATATCAAAATTTTAGCTGGGGATATTTTTAGTGGCAAAACCTTAGATCTGATCAATAACATCTGAAAATGTTCATAGAGACACTGTGTATCAAAAAAAATTCAGGTTACATCTGCTGACTGAATACATGCCCTTGTTATAAAATGCACAGGTTTTTGGTGGATTATCCAAATAAGTTCTGGTTACTGAACTGCCTTCTACTCTTCAAGAAGTGCTGTGTAATTTGTGTAACTTGATTTTAAGCAAGAAACAAGATAGTACTGATGCCTACGAGTCTCTAAAAATGTTCCAGAAGGAAAAATGATCAGAAATCCTTGTCCCAGCCTGAAAATTCATCTGGAGGGCTTCCCACTTCAGGTGGATAGCTGTCAAAGTAGCTGTAATCAGTCGGTCCAGACAACTAGGACATTGAAAACACAAACAAAAGGTTGTTTCAGAAAATAACATTTGAAAATGTTTTCTATTGGTTATGCACTATTTTTGTGCTCCCAACGTGGAAATGAAAGGCTAATATGATAAAGATGACTTCTTTCAATAGATGCAATTCCTCATTTTTTAAAAGAAATACCTGCAGTAATTATGTTGTACAACAGAACAGTGGCATTAGCCTCCTTATACAAAAGGACTTCCTAAGTATAATCAAATCCTAGATTTCACCCAAAGCCCTGTTAATTCAGTAAGAAAACTGGGCCACACTGTACAATTTTGGTTCAATTTTGTGTAAGGCCAAATCTACATTCATAGGGTAGCTGCTCAAAGCAGTCCTCAGAATTGCTTTTAGTTTCAAATTGAGATCAAGGTGAGTTTCAAATGCTTTACCCTTAGTATTTTTTCATTTTAGGGCAAAAACAAATAGGCCATTTAAAACTGTGAGCTTACTCAAGGATGTGTTGTAACTCAATAATAAGGGCACACAGGACTTTGTACTCTTCACAGTAATATGAACAGTGCATCTTAATAATGTGCCCATTACCAAGGGAGATGTATTTTTTCAATATTAGTTTCTGACCAAACACCATTTGTTCTAGTAATGGTGAAAATGTAATGCAAAGTACACAGGCAGAATAATACTTCCATTATTTAACTGAATGCAAGTGATGTATTGCTTGCTGTCTCTCTCTTTTTCATTCAATTTTCACAAAAAATGTTGAACTGTAATCATTCAAATGCATCTTTGGGAAATTTTGCTATCTCCATCAGTTCTTTGTAGCCAAGCTGTGCTAGTAAAGCATTATGGTACTGAAAGCCAAAGCCAATACCTCTCTTTTTAAAGGCGACGTTAATTTCCTCACTTTCAGACTATCCCAGTTAAAACCACTCAACCACCTGATTAAAAAGAGATGAAAGACAGACAGGGAGAGACCAAAAGAGAAAGACAGGTTGTTTTCTGACATTGTACCAACAAAGAGCTGAAAATCACGGGAACAAGGGCTGTAAGAAGCCTTTTTCATGCCATCTCCTCTAACAACACAGTTAGAAGGAGGAATCTCGAGCACCGTCATTGCCATATGAGGCAGGGGCAGCCTCAGGACCACCAGACACCTTGGCACTTCTGCATGGAGGAGGTGCAGAGACAGGCAGGTTAGTACGTGTAGAAATACAGCCATGCAGAGACTTGTGTGTCTCCTTGGAACTCCACCCTTTTTACAACGTGAGAAGCGGGAGACAAGCAGAAAAATCAAAGAACTTCTTTCCCCAAGCACAAACTGCATGGCTTAGAAACAACTCAGATAAAAAGAGAAAGCAGAAAAGGTTAATTTACAGAGAAGGAAGTCATGCATTAGAAAAATTCATTATGAGAAAGACTTTCTTTGTTACCAGAAAGAGAACAAAACCCCAAAATTATTGTTCTGGAGCTCCTAACTACTCATTCTTAAAAACCAAATGTTGACGGGTGAGGAGGTCTGAGAGGTAGATGCTGATCTAGCATTGATTTCTCTGAGAACTGAATTAAATTCCTACCTCAACAACCTGCNTGTTTAATTTACAGAGGACTTCCTTCATTAGAAGGAAGACATGCACTAGAAAAATGCATTATGAGAAGGACTTTCTTTGTTACCAGAAAGAGAACAAAACCCCAAAATTATTGTTCTGGAGCTCCTAACTACTCATTCTTAAAAACCAAATGTTGACGGGTGAGGAGGTCTGAGAGGTAGATGCTGATCTAGCATTGATTTCTCTGAGAACTGAATTAAATTCCTACATCAACAACCTGCAGCAAAACCAGTAAAAAATAAGGTTTCTAGATAATCATGCTCAGGATTTATGTTCATATTGTTGCTTGCTATAGTTGCAAATATACTCAATAGCAATAGAGATCTCTGTTTATGAGTTTACCTGGCTGGGTTCCAACATAATAAAAGTATTTCAAATTAAACCCCAAATTTTCTTCTTGGAAGTCTCTTTTGCTTACCTGTGCTTCTTGATGTCATTTATTCCATTCCTCAAATTGCCTAATCTTTCTGTAGGGTTTTGCCTTAAAAAAAAAGAAGAAGAGAGAGAGAAAAAGAATTAGCATAAGAATATATAAAATATTCCTATTTTTAAAAGAGCATTGATAGGTTCCAACTGCTTGTATCTAACAGTTGCACAGGGATGCAGCTTGCATAAAACATGTTGCATAAAACTCCTCATGAGGAGACAGAGGAGCAGTGAGCAACACCTCATTTTCTCCTGAGGATGGAGGAAGAGAAAGCCAAAACAGTGTCACTCAGCTGTGAGAAGCAGCAGAGGGAAATCAGCTGGCTGAGATTTTGTTGCACATCCTTCTTTTTTTCCTGGCCAGCAGGTCTGAGTTACAAAAGGAAGCATATCAAAATTTACAGCTACAAAGATCCTTCCAGTTGTGGTACACAAGAATGTTGAATACTGTTCCTGGTGCTATGGGTGAAATCCCACAGAGGCTGGGAATCCAAAGTCAGTGTCATCAGCCAGAGGTGGGGCAGGCCACTGAGTTAGGCTGGCCCTTTTGAAATACCACCTTTTGCACATTTTCTAAAGAACTTAAGCCAGTCTTCAAGTGCCCTACTTTCTCTGTAGAATCTATATGCCTAAGTCATTTCGGAAGCTTTTTTTTTAACAATGTGCTTGATTTGAAAATCAAACTCCTTAGCTCGTTCCTCAGCCCACACTTAATAAATTTTCCCAAAGATGTGTTTCAGAAAAAATTCCCAGCTACAGAGAAAGCCCAGAGCCCCTGCGGCCTCTGCAGACTCAGAGGTGTGACACATTCATGGGCAAGTAATGCATACTGAATATAATCAGAATGGACCATGCCATGCATAACAATTCCAGATGAAGCTGTCAGGAATTCAGTGCTCGAGTCTGAGTCCTAAAAGAGCTCAATCTATCTACACTCAGGCTTTGCACCGAACCGCCCCTCCTACCTGCAGAGTCTGCGGATCAAATCCTCGGGTCGCCTTGTTATTGTTTTAGGAAAATCCAGCTTTTCAATGCCTTTGAGAATCAAATTGTATGTCATCATTTGATCAGCCCCAGAGAATGGTGGGCTAGAAAAAGAAAGCAACACTGATAAATGGAACACCTGGCAAGAACAAGTGTGGCCAGTACTTTTCAAAGCAAATATTTGAGAATATAGAAAAAAATATAGGAAGAAAGCCCACCTCCCTACTTCTGCAACCCTCACCCTTTCAGCCTACTTAAGATATTAGAAAGGCTTGAAGCTGAGAAGCTTCCCACAGGTGCAGGTAAAATGCATGACCATGTGTACATCTAAGCTAACTCAGCCTAACTAAGAGAAGTTTCCACGTTGTATTACCACTGAGCATTCCCAAAGAATTGTCATGGAACTGTGCAGGGAGGTAAAGAGTGAGCCCTGCTTACAATTCACCCACCCCACTGCACCCCATCACCCCATCACTGGGGAAGAGAACAGTCTGATGTCACTTGCTCCTCGCAGGAAACATCAGCAGCAGCTACAGGAGCCCTACACCAGCCAATTATAGCTTGTGCCTGGATAAACCAGAGCTGAGAATATGTAACCCACTTCGTCTGTGGCATTTCTGAAAGGATGGAAGGTAAGACATGTGTAAGAGGCAAAAAGAAGTATCATTTTGCAAGGCTGCCTAAAAATAACCTTGGAAAGGTTTCTAAAGACTAACAAACTAGGTAAGGACTTCGAGTAGGAGACACTTACCTGCCAGTGAGGAGTTCATACACAAGAATCCCAAGAGACCAAAAATCCACACTGAAGTCATGGCCTTTACTCAAAATGACTTCAGGGGCGACATACTCAGGGGTTCCACAAAACGTCCAGGTTTTCTGTCCTGATCCAATCTTCTTTGCAAATCCAAAATCAACCTGATCAAAATCAACATATGCTGCATAATGCAGAGGAGTTTTGCACTGGGAAGCCTTAAGGTCTTAATTGTTTCCTCACCTCCTGCAAAGATCCCAGAGTTGCTAGTTTACAGCTAGAACAACTACACGGTGTAGTTGTGAAGCTAATTCCAACTGAAGTAATTGGACTACTGAATTTTATGAAACAGATCCACTTATCATCACAAGCAATTTTCTGAATTGTTTTCCTTTTGGGGAGAACAACCCATGATTTCCTTGAGGACATGAGATTTACTGTCCCTGGAGACAGTGGGTTGCTCATTGTCCTCAGAATGGATATTTCAGGTACTCTGAAGTGTATTCTCGTGGCACTTCTCATGTAAAGCATGGCAGGAGTTCTTTACTCTGTTCCCTCTCTACAAAGAGAGGGAACCTATGATTGTAAATTGAGTCAATAAACGTTGAACCTATGATTGTTTGAGGCTGGACAGGGAGGTAATTCTGCACCTGGGAAACATGGTTTCTGTCCTTATATTAAAATTAGCTGCTGGGAGAGTTTTTTTCTTCTGCTGTTTATGCTGTGGGAAGAACTCTCAGAGGCTGCAAATCTCCGTTTTGTCTGTGGCTTGCAGTGGCTTTGCAATGCCTTTCTTCCTCCTTGCACAACGAGGAGCCTGCCCTCTTTACTGCTGAAGCACAAGAATTATTAAACTCCAGGATCCTAGTTCTATAATTATGTGCTATTTACATCCCCCCTGTAAAGAAACAGGATACAGGCATGAAAGGATAACATTACAATGGATTACATCTTACCAGCTTTATATATCCTTCAGCATCCAAAATTAAGTTTTCTGGCTTCAGGTCTCTGTAGATAATTCCTATTTGGTGTAGATAGTCAAAAGCCTCTGTCACACACCCAACACAAAATTTGGTGGTGAATTCATCAAAGCTGCCTCTGGAACAAAAATAACCACAATTAAGTTCTAAAAAGGCCTCAGTTATTAACCAGGTAATAGGTAACACCCAGAATATTAACCAAATATCTTTTCACTGGACAGCCCTTGAACGGAGAGCCTACTCAGTAGCCACACGGGGCTGACTGGTGACTCTTGAGGGCAAGGTTGTGCTGTGTTTGCAGTTACCTGTCTCTCAGCAAGCTCCACAATTCCCCTCCAAGGCAAGCCTCCAGGAGCATGTACACATACTTGTTATCCTTGAACGTGCGATACAGTCTGTGGGGACAAACGGCAGCAATTTAGGGAAAGCAAAATAAAAAGCTAAAGAGACTTGCAGTGCCTTTCCTCCACAACTTATGTGTGCCAAACCTCACTCCTAATAGTCCTGCCCAGGGGGTCAGCTGGGGGACAACATTCAAGGTAACCTCGTGGTCAACTTACTTTACAATGAATGGAGAACATATCTGCTCGAGGATTTTCTTCTCAGAATAAATATGCTCTTGTTGTTTGGTGTCCACTACGTGTTTCTTCTTTATACATTTCATTGCAAAAGCCATGTTCTCATTTTTCACTTTAACCTGTGAATACAAATGACGAAAACACACGAGGCAAAGAAATGATGTTTTACCAAATTGTTCTCAGTAGATACACCGATATCCATCTTTTTCAACACAGCACAGGACTCAAATTGATGGCTGTAACAAGGGACAAATTCCAGATTTTCTGCAGAACTGTTATGTAGGATTTTAAGTCAAGCATCAGATATTTTAGTTTCCCAGTCTCCATTCGTAAAGTGAAATGTTCCCTCTGTTCATTTTATATAGACAAAATAGCAGCAGCTTGGATAGGTACTACATATTACAATGAGTTTATATCACAGTGGGTCCCAATTTCAATTTAAGGTTTCTAATCACCAGCATAATATAAAAGAACAAAAAGGAGAGGCAGTTTAGGAAGAATGTTTACAGATGATTTTGCCTTACGCTGAAATATTATCCAATATGCAATAAAAAAATGGAAGTTAAAACAGGGCCTCTTGGAAATGAAGGAAGCAGATATCTGTGTTCTATAGATGGATGAGAATTCAATTTTTCGTTTAGTATTCAGGTGCTGCTGTAGAATTCCAGTGTGGAATTTTTTTTTGTGAAGCGTGAATCAGAATGAAACAGTTATGGTCTGACTACTGTAAAGGATTATTGACTTCACCAAAAGCCCAAAGTCCCCTTTAATTTACCATTACCTTCAGCAGCCTGCACAAAAAGCATCCAGGTTTTTGTCAGACGTTTGCTACTCAGCCAGAGGCAAGTGGAATTTAAGGCTTTGGGCTAATGAGGCTCCTGGTATCCCAGAAGCACAGCTGCTCACGCTGTTGAATATGACTCAAAAGAGCCATTGCAAATTGTTGGAAATTTCCCAGTCAACACAGCTCAGAGATAGCTCACGCTGGCTGTGGTTGCTGTGGGGCATTCAGCAGCAGTTCTGACAGCACAGACTGTGGTGCCGTTCCGATTGCTTCAGGTCCAGGCAGGTTCCTGGAAAAGGGCCTGCCATTCAGGGGACATAACGCAGGCAGGCACATCTGCAAACCCCACATGCACGAGCCGATGACTATGTCTAGTGACCAGGAAGGTACTTTTAACAGCAGGGGATGAAGGCACACAAGAATGGATTTGCTTCTTTAAACACCCAAGCCCTGAAATGCTTTTTAACTATGCATTGCTTTATGTAGAATTATTTCTGCCTGAGGGGAACAAGCACATAGAATATGAAAATCCTTCACATTATTCAGTGGCTAAATCAATCATCCAAGACAGAGAACTACGTGAATAATTTTAAAACAATCTCTTACAAGCTCAACCCTTCCGAACCCACCAACACCCAGAGTTGTGACAACTTCTAAATTCTGGAATGGGGAAGGAGGGAACTGGGCTACTTTCTCCTTCAGCTCGATCATTTCCAAAGACACCTCTTTGGTCAACTGTCCACAGAAGGATCTTCCTCTGCATTAAGAAAATTAACATAGGTTAGTGCTTTTCCTTGCCATCACTTTTAATGATCCTATATAAAGGAGAGGAAGGGAAATGGAAAAGGAGGAAAGGAGGAGGAGGAGGAAAGGAAAGCTTTATTTTCTAACAGAATCCTATTTTCTGCAGAAGCACTTTCTTTCTGGACATCCTATGGAAGTAAATTAGAAGAAAAATGCTACTGAAATTCACTGAGTAGAATCGACAGTAATTTTAGCAAGAGCTGATCCCTGGTAAGATTCCTATTGATGTGGTCAGCTGCAAAGGTTTGGGCACTCCAAGGTGGAGAAGCAATGCTTGAGGGACGGTGTACCAGTTCCAGTAGAAGGATCAGAAATAAGAATGCAGCTTTATTTCTCAACAGAGGAAAAACATACTCTGCCAATCTTCCAGTAGTGCTCAGACTGAAATCAGAGGCACAGAAACTAAAAGTGTGGCCCACAGCTAAAAGCAGATGTCAATACCACCAGTGTTACCCTGAAACATTAAAAATAAACTGTTTCTTTTATGCCTGCTTCTTTCTTTTTGAAATAACACCTAATCTTTTGCAGAGTAATACAGTTCCCTTAATTCAATCGGGAGTTAAAGTTGGCCTTTAGGGTTTTTTACCAAAGAACTTACCATCAAAATGCAAAATCTATTTGAGTATAACAACACTTTTTTTTTCTGTGCTCAGTTTTCCAGGAATAGAGTGAATTCTTGTTTGGAAGTCAATACAGGGAGATTCTATGTAATTTTTGTATCGGAAGAAGTTTCTTGGACTCTATAAGCATATCTAGACTTTTATTATAGTGACTGCTGTCATTCCTAGGGATCCCATCTCCTTCAACTACCATCCATGATTTTACTTACATATCTATCACTCTTTTTTACCATTACCTACTATAGGTGTAACCAACAAATGACATGACTTACTTTGCATGCCGCTTTTCATCAGCCTGGGCCAGATTAGCCACATAACCTTCCAGGTAAGTTTGCAGCTCCTCATAAGTTCCAACTGTTTGATTAAACGTCCTAAAACCACAAATGAAACATCATAAACTGCTGAACATTTACGTCACGACCCAGTTGAAGCTGGTTAATACTCAAAGATCGCTTCCTCCAGGACTCAAGAAATGAACAAGAAATCTGACAAAGGGGGCAAGAGACCCATGTGGAGAAATAATTACTCAAGCTTAAACAGGAAACACATAGGAGGTGGAAGCTGGGACAGGCTACTTGGAATAATATAGAGAGGTTGTCAGAGTAAATATAAATGAGACAAGGAAGGACGAGGCCCATCTGGAATTCATCTGGCTAAGGATGCCAAGGACAAGAAGAAAGGTGTCTTCAAATACATCAGTAATAAAAGGAAAACAAAGGAGAATGTGGGCCCATTACTAAACGGAGCAGAGACTCCGGTGACAGAGGACACAGAGAAGGCAGAGTTACTGAATGCCCTCTTTGCATTGGTCTCCACTGACAAGAACAGCCCTCAGGAACCTCTGACCCAGGAGAAACAACACCACTACAGGGAGGGAAAGGAAAGAGTAACTCTGAACTACTCTTAAGCTGCTGTGCTTTGGCACCTGCTGTCAGCCTCTCTTCATTAGTATTCCTAAAGCACAACCACTCCTTCAGGATTCATTTAAGGAAACATTGTGGTTCTGCCTACAGTGAAGTCACATTAACCCACTGACAGTCACATTAACCTACTGAAAGAGCATGCAAATCTTTTATTAAAGTGTAATGTACTTACTCTCTGTCTATAACGAGGCACTCCACGTTGTACTCATCTGCAATGACGTTTGCTGATCTGACGTCGTCACTGAGAATTGAAATGCATTAGGAGAATTCAGAAGCATATCAAAATCCTCAAAGTACCTCACACTGCACTCATGGAGGGTCACAGCTGCTCTAGGTGAAACTCCTCAAAGGCCTCTGCAGCCTGTACCTGGATTAATGCTGCTGAACCAAATACAAAATTATAGCATTTTACTAGTCATTATTATGGTCTAGCACAGTATTTTTTCCCATTTCAGTCGGGTTTGGATCGTGACATCCTTTGGCAACCTTCCAAGAAGGTTAGATGTGAGATGTAATTATCGCTACATCAGGATTTACTACTTATTTCTAAAATGATCCTTGGATATAAAACATTCCCAAACCCAAACTATTCCCTACTCAATCATCCATGTGAATATGTACTATGTGACCCCTTCTCTCTGAATCTTACTGCCATGGGCAATGGAAACAAGAGCTCATTCCAGTCATGATGGACCTTATTGATTCTGAAATCACCTGGCACAAGTTCTCATCACAGTTTTTACAGAAGTATAAGCAATCAGCCACAATGCAGAGGGCCAGGATTTGACTTCTACAGGGAAAACCAGGTGCCAGTGTAAACTTTCAAGTTCTCTCTGCAACCCCTCAAAACAATAACACAAATTCGGCCACTACCTTCGTCTACTGACTTTACAGTCAAAAGAAAGATTATATTCAGAACAGCCATGAGTTGTAGAACCTGACACACAGTGATGGGACAATTGAAATCCTACACATCATGAATCAGACAGTGTGAACGAACCTAATGAGAGCCTTTTCTCCAAAGTAATCTCCTTTGTGTAGATTTTTAATCACCTGAGGCTGTGAGTGGTCTGCAGTACTCTGGGTAACTATCACCTGCAAAGTACAAGAACAAAGATTTAATGAGGTAAAATTTCAAAGTATTGCATGATTTTCTTTCTTTTCTGTGTATTTCAGAAATGTTTTTAACTCAGTAATGCTGCAGAAAGAGTTACAGAAGTATGTAGTTACCCCCTCCTCTCAAAAATTAAACCCAAATGTTCCCTGACACCTCCCTGATTTTTGCTGAGAAGAAGGAATATATTCATTATTGGCAACCCCTCAACTTTTTCTCCTCATACCTTTTGAAACAGAGCAGAATAAGTCACATTTTTATGAAAGACTGAGAAATGCTTCAGTTCCCACAGTGGGCAGATGTCATATGAGCTTTTGGTATTCTCAGCTAAACAGACAGCACTCCAGAAGAATTAATATTTCCCTTCATGAAACTCTGCTTCCACAGTAGCACATTCTGCTGATGCCCGTGTTGGCAAAAACCAAACCAGAATATCTACAGACACAGACATGTTTTGAAAACCCTCCTGGAAGTTTATTGAGGAAAATTCTCCTGATTTTTTTCTTTAGGGTCCCGTGTCAGGTACCAGCTGAGGGATAAAGGCTGCTGCCTTGCTCCTCTGGGACCAACAAATGAAAGGATTCTGAGACACCTCAAAGGCCATTCTCCATGAAGCCTGGGACTCCATTACTTCTTAGACTTTGCACAAGTCTATGTTTTGTCCATGACATATTGCACCATCTAGGAGATGATGTAGGGTCAAATCTCATGTACAAAAAAATTGACTTTACATCTCTGCCGCAGAGTCAAGAGGCTTCAGGACACAATTTAATTACATTGTAATTAGAACAGTATAACATGAGTTCATTGTGAATGGAAAAATAGGCTCCCTGAACCTCTGAAACACTGCTCTAGGCTTTTATCACGGTTTTGTGAACTAAAAAGCATATGCAAAAAACACTCTGCACCATTTTTACTCAATACCACACCCCTCAAGGTAGCTTTTGAGACACCAGTGTTTGTACACGTTACTTTATAAGTTAGGTTTATTATACCTTACCCTTCCTTTTGCTATTATAAAGAAAGTGTTTCCTTCTTCTCCTTCCCGAATAACGTAGTCTCCCTTGTCGTAGTACTCCTGGTGGGGGGCAAGTGAGAGACCACATCGTCCAATAAATCCTTGAAAGGTTACTATGCAGAGCTCTGAACGCATGTGGATGTTCCACTGACGTTTAACCTGCTATATCCTTCATGCCTCCATGCAAAAAGAATAAAGAGTTACCACTGCCCTTGGAAAAATATCCCAGCTATGATTATATATCAAGCCTTTACCTTCAAAGGCTGCTGGCAAATGCAGCCCTAAGGCACACAGATATTTGGCTGGATTCATGTGCTGGGGACCTAATGCCTTCTTCCCTTACATTTTGCAGTGCATGTGGTCCAAGAAATATGAATGTATTACATATCCACATCACAAACAGGTAAATTTGATTACCAAAAGAGTCCTGGAGAACAACTTTGTACTTAATCTTAATAAAAGATAGATTATAAATCCTCTTATCTACTTGCTTGACTCCTTTGATGTGAAAAATATAACTTACTTCTATGTCACTAAATGTTATTACTTCCCGCCAACCTGGAATTCAACTCTGATCACTCCAAAACCACTCTCATATTGAAAAAGCTTGGTTGTTTTTTATTTTTGCTGATTTATTTTGATTTGTTATTTTGAAAGCTTACTGAATACTATTTAGAAAAACTTAACAACATCTTACCACTTCCAGACAGTCCATGATCTTGGTTAATTTATCTTCGGGTAAGTTTTTCAGCAGCGACACACTTCCGGAAAACAGAAATACAAAACAAAAAAAAAGCCCCACAACCCAAAGTAGTTATCATTAACACCTTTTTCATGATCTCTTTTCATCTATACAATTTTTATAGTCACTTTTTATAACTGGTGGTGAACACAGTACACAACTAAATCTTAACTTGGAAGGTTCAAGCATTCTCATCTTGGTTTTGAGATAAACAAAACTTGCACAACTTAGAAATGTGGCAAAGACTGGTCAGTTTTTAAAATCAACTTTGTATTCAGGAGGGGAAGGACTTCAGTGGGCATACGGACTGATTTCAAAAGAATCCAGCAGTTACAAACCCAAGACATTATAGCAATTCAAGAATATATTTTCAAGGGCATGACGGAGACTGCAAAATCAGACAAAGGTAATAATTTCAGTATTCTGGACAACTTTTGAAAGAGAATCCAATTACAGTGATAACTCGGTGAACTTGCTGGTAAGAATGAAAGAAACCTCCCACCTTGATCACTCAGACTTGTAAAAGTTAGGAAATTAAACAAATTTCTATCTATTTAGGCTCAGCAAAGAAGTGTGTATAGAAATCAAAGGCGGAGAGGGATGTGAAAATACACAAGACATTCTTTGCATGGCCAGGCTTAGCATCTTAATTTGAAGGCATAACAGAATGGTCATTCTGTGTTAAAAAGATAAAATATTACATCAGCTAATTATGGTTTGGAACCTCTAACTTCACCATCTTTCTAAGGAGAAGTGTGGCACCACTCTCAGTGTTCCCTGCAGGAGAGAATTATTCTGCTCTGCAGATTTCCTAGTAATTTATGTTGGAACTAGTTAATAAGTCGAGAGACATGCAGATCTTGTATTCAAGTCTCCAAAGGATAAGCAATATTCCTCAATCTACTCCAGCAGCTAACTAATTACTTGTTGGAGTATTTACTTAACTTTATTTATTATATTGTTTTAAATTCTAAACCTGTAAGTTTCCTATACAGTTATTCTATTACTTAAACGCATTCAAGCACCTATTGAAGTTTCCTAGTGTAATGCAGGAGAAAAACAATGAAAATTGGAAAAACTTACGAATCTTAAAAGAAAAAAAAAATCCAAGCTTTTGAGGCCATATTTGCACAAAGAGCACCTTTTTCTCTCTGTTCACAAGATGGGCACAGTATTGTTGTGCACGTTAGTAAGCAGCACAAAGCAGTATTAGAAATAGAAATTCATCAAATTTACCTTCTAAGGAAGTTTCTGTATTGCTCTTGTCTGGTCTGTGCTGTTACTCTCATGATATTTTGAAACACTTCTCTGTCCAATGCCCATGTTTTAACGTTAGTGATTGCTTCAAGAAAACAAAAAAAGAAGAACAAAATCAGCAATGTTTCCAAACTATTTGATGGATGACATTCCAGCATCAGGCCATGGTACAAGACAGACTAGCTATTTCACAAGGCCCAAGGCCAAATTTGAATATATCCAGCATCTCTTGTAATCAGACTTTTAAAAGAACTCAATTTCCACTTAAATAATGCTCACTAAAGTAAGGAATAGATTCCCAAATGGTTCCTTCATGGAGCACTTTCCATGCAATTCCACAGGCTGAACAACCTTGAAAATGACAGGGCTGAACACTTGGGAAGATCTACCCTAATCACAGACAGTCATTGTACTCAAAATCTGCAAACTGCAAAGAAGCTGATTTGAAAGAAACAAGAACATGGTTGGTTTTCCAAAACCTATGATGTTAAATACTGTGGCTTGGATCTAACTCTAATTCAGATGACATGCAAATGTTTGTGAGATGCATTAAGATGGAAATAACAGAGGTCAAGAAATACATTTAATTTCATTTAATCCTGTGCTTCACAGATTTCCCTTCAACGTATCCACTTTATAAGGCGAAAACCATTAATGATTCCCTTTCAAAAGATAATCGAAATATTAATACAGTAAGCAGGCACAGGATTCAGCATCAAAGATGCAAATCACTAAGCAGCCTCTGAGTGCAATCCTTGACACAACAGAAAACATTGTGCTTTTAATTTTTCAAGCAAAAGGTGGTTCTATTAAATTTAATCTCTTCTTTTAAAAGACGCTACACGATATTCAGCAGTTTTTCTTCTGCCCAAAGAAAGAACAAAACTGTGTTTTCTGTGAGATAAAATTTACAGAAAAATTTAGGGCAATTGATTTCCTCCATTTATCATCAACACAGAATCATTTTTACAGGGAAGAAAAATGCCAGGTTTAAAACGATGCACAGCCACTTGTCATTGTACACAATATGCACATATGCACTGCCACTTATCAAAATAGATAAAAATATATTCTTGGATGCTGGATGGGAGAACAAAGGTGTTACTTTGGTTTTATTTCCATCCTAGATAACATCTTTCAGTTTACTTTGCACAAAGAAAACATGGCAAGTATCCAGCCTGTTGCAAATGTATTTCCTGTATCTTGCACCTTAACTAAATTAAGCGGCTATAGAGTTAGAAAAACGCCTGCAACCTCAAAGATGAAATTAAAAAAAAAAAAAAAAAGAGAGAGAAATTCAGAACCATAGGGGTAAATCACACTGCCAGTTTCAAATACAGCTACTGCCTGTGAAGATGGTGCTGAGGAGCAGCAGCCACTGAAATGCTGTTTGGATGAAATCCTTCATTTGTAAGTTTTCAAAGACTGCAGGACAAGGGTGTCAGGAGATCCAGCATCAAGAAAGGATTTTCACACGTTTGTTCACTATTCATGCTCAGTTATGGCACTGTACTGCTCTTCTTCCACAACAAGGATCACAGGAAAGCTACTGAGGAAGGGTGGATTTCTGCAGTGATTCCAAGTATTCAAATATCTTTTCTTGTCTGTAATTGGACAATTCTTGTCCTACCTCAAAACCAGTTAATGCTAACAAAGGTCTAAAGCAGCTTGACATCTAATTATGCAGAAACACTACTTTATAATGCTAATACTATACAGCAGGCAAAAAAGAAAAATAGGGAACATATTCAATTAGAACAGCATGCTAGTAAGAAAAATAATCACATTACTGATGCTGTTCTGTTTATCAGGCAGCAACAAAAACAGATTACATGTAATAAGTTCCATCTGCACATCTAGCAATGATTAAGTGCCTCAAGTGGGTGCAGGAAGAAAGACCAAAAGCTTTTACAGCAAACAACTTCTTGTTTTGTTCCATTTGCTCCTTTTTAAGTCAACATGAACTCTTCATACTTACTGGTGGCACAAAGTCCCTGCAGATTTAGACAAGAACAGAAATTAGTCTTCAAACACAAGTAATATTTATGGAATGGTGGAGAGTGGAAAAATTATGAACTTAACCATATTTAGTTACTTACTTGTCTGTCCCAGAGCAATTATGGCATGTTGGAAAGGGAATTATGGAGTATTTAATGGATGAATACCCAGCCTTATGCAGGAAGAGGAATGTTTGTATCAGAGCAACATTTAACAACTCCATCCTGGTGAGTCCCCAAACTGCCAGCTGCAAATGGAATCTAGGCAAGACTCAGCAACAGAACAATGATACAGAACTAAAACAAATACAAAAGCAACTAATTCCTGCATATTTTATTTCCTCTTGAATTAGACTGTACCCACTCTAGTAAAAACACCATGGTTCTAATATGCTTTCAAACTCACTGTAATTTCATCCTCAGGGCTGCATTTGACACAAGAACATAAGAGCCAAAGACTATCACCTCTACTAAAGCACCCAAAATTAGAACACAATCCTCCCCTAGTAGTTAGTATGCTACAGATCAGGCTAACCAGAACACTTTGGGGGTGCCTAATTGTTTATCAAGGGTTATGCCAGAGATGGAATTATATTCATGGCATAGTATTATTCGAGTTCCCAAGCAGAAATAACTCAAGGAAGGAATACGTGAGCTTATTGTACATAACCAAGACATGCAAACATTAAATGAAAACTTCAAAGAAAATCTGGATATAACAAGGATCTCACAAAAAATCTGCAGTTTTTGTTTTGAGCAGCATTGTTGTAAATAACCTCAGGTACCTTTCACAGAAGCTGTCCGTGTGCAGTTGTATAAAATGGCCAATTCACCAAATGCTGTCCACACAGGTATTGAGGAGAGTAGTTTATTCTGCTGAAAGACTTCCAGGCTGCCCTCTGTCAAAAATCATCAGGATAGTAGGCATTAAACCTGTGCTCAGCTGCATGGAGTGAATGGAAAACAAATCAATATATTCCTGACTTTGCCACTCCCTGGAACACAGGAATAGGAGCAACAGTGCAAGCAGTGCTTTGAAACACACATGCAAACCAGTAAAGACTTATTTTTTTAAACGTACAGCTAATCTACAAGTGTGCTCTGGAAGGGAGGGTCATTCTAAACCCTGGTGGGATAAACCTTTCCTACAACAAGCCACTCACTGGTAGTTCAGATACTCTAGTGTGGTGTAAAGAAAGAAGTCTTAAAATAATGATCACAGAAGAAATTATTCATGGTTTGTCTCTTCATACACATGTACGAGTATATATGTGCAGAAGGCAAAGGAGAGGGCAGAAAAACTAAAACCACATTAAACCTTCCTTCAAGAAGTTGTTCTTGAGCCTTACTAGCAAAAGTCAAAGGAAGTCTGAACTCCTTCACAGGTTATGGCCCCAGAAAAGCTTCTCTTAAACATGCTATGAAAGTTGTGCCCTCTTCTCTCCAAGGCACACACCATCTCCTCAAGAAGGGTCTAATGTGCCAGCAAAAGTCCCAGGTGCTCATTTCCTTTCTCATATTTAATCTGTTTTCAAAATTCTATAATTTTGTCTCGCAAGAATATGACCACCCCATCACCCCAAATCCAGCCTCCTCTTTTTTCCTGTAACATTTATGTTTTCCTAATACAGTTACCATCATTTTTTCCAACTAACCCACCCATATGAAGCCAGAACATGAGTTTGGCAACATAAACCAGTTTGCTCCTGCTTAAGTATTCCTTCCTCAAAGGAACATACTCCTCACAGTTCGAGCCCTAATGCATGAGAGTCTCTGGGCCTCTTAGTGATCGAAAATTGATGAAATATGCAAATTACTCAGAAATACAAGTTTCTTTTGGTTGTTTTTTTTTTTTAATGGTGAGATGATGAAAGAGCTTATTGCTGATAGGAGCAAATTCCAGGTGTTAAACATGGGGTCCACTACAGCTGATCAGCAATTTGAGGCACAGTAGCAGTCAGCACAAATGACTGCAGACTTGTTGGCATTATTTTAGGTAAGTCTTTTATCCTAAAGCTTTTTGTTTGTTTTGTTGTTTGGTTGCTTTTTTGGTTTTTTTCAGAAAAAAGCAAGCAGGTTTTTTTTTTTTTTTTAAACAACTTCTCAGCTTTGAGAACACTAAATGAAGACCTCATCTTTCAATTTCCCAAACACAGAAAACTGGTATCTTATGAAGGTTGAAAAGTAAGTTTATTTCAGGATTGGCTTCACCACTGAGCAGTTCTCTGTATTTTAAATAATACCTGCTCTTCCTTTGGAGAAGAAAGGGTTGGCTATACCTACAACAGAAAGGAATTGCTGACCTTTGGGCTTTCAGAAATGAAAAAGATCATGAAAAAACATCAAATCAAGACTCATGTTTCCAAGGTGTTTTCTGTTGCTCTCACTCTGTTTCATAAAAGTCACAGGTAGAACTTCCATTGCCCTCAGCAGGGACAAATTATTTAGGAGCACAAACACCCTCACTGTGATTTCCTACAAAACCTTCTAAACCCCTTTCCTCTTTCTTGCACTTGTGTGTTGTAAAAATAAGCAATATTCACCTTTGAGCACAAAGATGTGATTGCCTGGTTCTCCCTGTCGGATGACGTAGCTCCCTTGCTGGAACGTCCTCTCATACATACATTCCACCATGTCTCGTGTCTGGTGAGGCTCCAGTCTCTTCAAGAACTGGTTATTATTCAGGGCGTCTGTGATAAGCTTCTTCTCACTGGTTGCAAACAAAAACCCACAAAATTTAAAATACCCAGTATGGCTGGGGTATGTTATTCACCGAGCATTCGTTCCTCTCAAGAGGACTCCTCTCATTTCTAACACACTGCTCTGCCTGCCTTGTCCAGACCTTGGGGGATGGTAGCCTGGTTAGTGAGGGAATTGTCTGTGGTGTAATCACCTGGTGGAACAATCTCTTTGAACAGCCTTGTTCTCACTGCTCCCTGAGACAGTCTCTGCATCATTTCCTGTTCTGGTAAATGCATATAAATGGATGACTTGTAAATACAAGAACAGTCTCTATTTGAGCTGCTGGTGGAAGAGCCCAGTGGTTGGATTTTAAGGAGGAGAAAACATGGAAAAATTAACAATGGATGAATCAGTGGTTAATGGCTAACCAGCCGAAACAAAGCAGGCCATACGTGCATACTGGCAGCCTATGGGTTCTGACTGATTTGAGTATGTTCTGGCTCAAGGGCATCCTATAAAGCAATGCCTCAAGTCCACACCAGAAATGAACACAATTAAACAACTTCTGCACTGATGGGGCTTTTATGGACCTGCTGGTTAGTTTCCTTTTACTGCTGAAGTGAAAGATGAATTCTGCCTTTAAGTCCCCATGCTCCTAATGCTGACAGAGTCAAAACCCTGACAGATTTCTGAGGCATTTAAGGCCTCCTCTTCTTTGTATTTATAAAGCAATGTGAGGTTGTCATCGAAACTAGGTTGTGTGGGAAAAATCTCCTGAGGACAACCCAGGAAAGAACAAACCTAGGGCACGTAAATACACTTACATTGTTATTAGCATTATACAAACTTTGTAATGACTGAAAATAAGTGAAGGCGATGAGATGAGGCAGGAAAATAAAACCAAGTAGCTATGGTGAGGACTGTGTTTAGAAATAGGGATCATAACTTAGCTTCTGCTGAAAGCAACAGGGTTATTGGAATATAAGCTCTAACTTAGTTTTCAGCTAAAACCAACCTTGCTAATTCGATTCACCCTGGCCTGCATCATGTATACAATTCTGCAATAAAATACAGTAATTGCATATAACCCAATAGGTAAAAGGAGCACAAAAGCTTCCACAACTATAGAATAGGAGACTATGCTTCTAAAACTTTCATTAAAATCATTCATGCTGAGATACTCCAAACAAAAGTATGGCACTCAAACCCCTGCCATATGAACAACATAAAATTGTGCCATTTTTACAATTATTTCTAAAAGGGACTGGACACTCTGGACTCAATGCAAATTCAAGAACATAGCATGGAGCTTCCCCTCCTTCTGAGACAGCTCCTTTCACAGCTGTGTAGCAACACTGTGAAGTTACCTTGTGCAGAAGTGGGGCTGCATTAAGTCCTTCCTCTGTAAAAGGGAGGCAGCTACTGACACCAGCAGCTCCAAACACCCCTATAGACACTGTCAGGCTAAAGGATCAGTATTTACTAATTAGAGTGGACAGAACCGTGTAGACTGTGAAGGTTACACCTTGTTCTTACCTGTCTGAACTTGACCTACCACAGTATTTAGAGTCCAGATAAGGAAACAAAATGTGTGTACCTTTCAGCATTTGGCTGAGTCAATAGCAAGGTGATGGTGTCTGAGTGCATGTGTCTCACAGGCTTATCTAACTTAGAGGCATAGCAATGCACAGCAGTACAGCTTTGTGGTGTTTTTTTGGCATATGTTTGCTTCCAAAGTATTCAGAAGATCAAATAATACTTTGGCTACTGTGACATCAAAAAATGATGTGCGTTACATTTGGATTGGTTAAGCTTCAATGCTTGCTTTGGTTCTGGCTGCTGCACTTTGCTAATCCACTGGCTCTTCTCCTGGCTTTACTCCTCACTGCTGTTGCAATGTTGACTCTGAAAGCATCCCAGAAAACCATGTGGTGGACTGCAGTACAAGGATCGTGCCAAGGAGAAGACAGGTTACAAACAGAACACTCCTAAAACAATGATTTAAGCTACCCAGGTACTTGTGATAAAATATTAATGCAGTTCCCTTACTCTGGAAAAACACTGCTAGCTGAAGTTCTCAGCTCTTTGTGGTGACTCAGGCAGCCTTTCTGATTCACGAGGCACCCTCTAAGGTGCAGTGCTGGACATGATGGATGAGAAAACAAGTCTCATAGCTCTCAGGTCTAGTATGGTACAGACTCAGCTATGAGTCTTTGAATAACAAAGCTCCCCACAAATCGGAGGCACTTGAGTCACTGGCTGAAGTCCAGGTAGAGTCTGGCTACCACCACAGACTCTCAGGTTATGTCTACATTGCAAGGTAAAAGAGGGTCTGGGTTAAGCGTAAGAACACCAGCCTGATACCTCTGTCTGCAAGGTCAGCTGTGACCACAGATACTTCTGGGTCTGTCAGAGCCTAGGAAGTGTAATTGGATTCAGAGAGGAATGAGGAAAATTTAGTTCCTACACCATGACCCTCAGAAGCTGGAGGGCAGGAGGAAGCTGGTAGTAAAGACAAATCCCAAAAAAACCTGTAAGATTCTCATCTAAAATACAGAGGCTACCCACCACTCTTCATCTGAAATCTGTGGGACACAGATGATCCTTGGTTAAAGTTACACACTAACTCAACCGGCGTCTATCACAGCTGGAAAGCCCAAATGAAAAAGATGAATACTTTAATCCTGATTTATCATGACGAGAGGATATAACTGTGATAAGAGTAATAACCTTGTAACACAAGCACAGAAGCCCTCTGAAATGAGCTCACCTGGAATCCTTCCGGACTGTTGCTTTTTCAAGGGAAAACATAGTTTGCCTGCTTGAATCACACAGTCGTGTGGTTGGCTCTGCAGATACACCTTCCTTGGCTCCTCTCCTCCTATCAGCAGAAACTTGAAATGGAGAAGGCTGAAGAGAGTGCTCTCCTTGAGTGCTAACAACATCCTGCAGCTTGTTCAGCTGTATACACTTGCTTTGAAGCTCCTTGGTGAGTTCTGCTATGATCTTCGTCTGCATAGCCAGCTGTTCCTGAAGCTCAGCAACATGGCTTTGACTCTCTTGCAACTGCTGATCTTTTCTCTTCAGCTCCTTTTCCAGTTCAAGTACCTTGCTGCAGAGGACATCAGCTTGCCCATTGATCACATTGATGCCTAGGCATGGGTCCATCAGAAACTTGTGGCTGGCAGCACAGCCAATAGCAAGGTTTGCCACGTGCCTATTTGGCTGCCTCAGGTGCTTGGGTTTCACTAATCCATTCCCCATTTTGTCCAGAGACCTAGGTGAAGAAAATAAATTTGCAGTTTTATTTCATTCCTGAAGAAAAAATAAAATAAAATCATGGAATGGTGAGCATTGAATTTAGTAATTAGCAGGCAGCTGAATTTGCCTTACGCAACTGTAGTAAACACAGCTGATTGCTTTCATCCTCTCCAGTCCTGCAAGTCAGCAGAGTAAAGGGCAAAGAGAAGAGGTAGGGAGGGGTGGTAAAAGAGACAAGCAAAAGATCTCATGGCTACTACCTCATTTTTGTGAGTTGAAGAAATGTGTAAGCTCCTGTCAGCCTAACAAAGACACAACAATAAACAGCAGGAAGGAGAAAAGCTTGTGCTTGACTGCTGAAGCAATAAAATTGTTAGAAGCAAAAAATGAAAGTTGGGTCACTTCCCCATTGAGGAATAATTATTGTGTACACAGACTAATTTAACCAGTGGGTGCATACCTGCCTGGCATAAAGGATATGTGATTAGTAAGTGTATGTGTTAACACACAGGCAGCTGGCATCATTTCTGCAGCTCACATAGTCATCTAAAACTGGCTCATATTTGTTAGTGTAACAGCTGCTACTGCTGTCAAGGAACAATTATCTTTTTATGGGGAATTACCCCCTTCCATTGGCTACTCATTAAAAGTGACCAAAAAGGAAAAAAAATGGTCCTGGGCTCCTGTCAGAGCACCTATGCCTCAAACAAGCACTTGTTGCAACCAGAAGCCGTCAGTAGATTTGCAGTGACCCACCTTCTTCCTTGGACACAATCCCTGGCATATTTAATTGGATCATTTCAGGAGGAGCAAGGAATCATGCTGCTGTTTTGGTAAGGCATCAGCAGGCCCAAAGTAACTGCTGGTCTGCCCCATGGATGAAGGACACCTTTTTCAGGCTGAACCCCAAGTGATGTGGATTAAGATAATCTCTTTTACTGTTTTATTGGAACTGGATAAGAACATGTCCTTGACAAGGTAGGTTGATCAGATGACAAGTTGGGAAGCTTCAGCAATTTGCTTTTACTTGTTAGTATAATCATACTTTTAACAGATGCACAGTTCTGTTCTGGTTTACAATCTTCAGTGGGTCAGAACTGAAATAGCTGACAAGGTACCTCACATTCCAAATCTAGTTTTCTTTAAAATAGTCTTTCTTCTCAGCTCTGTCTGCCTTATTGTGACTTTGAATAATATTTTTCATTTGTGCCAGTTTCACAGATGCATTTTGACAGCTGATGCTTCAGCCTGTTAACAGGGTAGTATGTCAGAAATGAAGGCAAGTCTGTACTGCACAGGAGAATTTAAGGAAATTGCACACGAGGGCACCGAACCAAATAACTCTGAAGAGGGACCCGTGTGTCACTACACATGGCTTAAACCAAAGATCTTAGCTCAGTATGCAACCATATTTAGAAACAACCCCAAACAACCACCAACATAAACGAAAAGTTACATTCTAGGGAAGAAATTATGGGAAACACATCATTGCACTGTAACAGTCTCTGCTACTAAACGCAGTGGCAGTCACTGCATTTCACATAAAAGATACCCCATACACTTTAAAATTATATAGGGCAGAATGACTGCCCCAGGGCACAGAAAAACCTACTGTTTGGATTGTATCCAGAAACAGAACAGGTTTTCTGTGTGATGATTGAAGTTCATAATCTATCAGCTGCACTAGAGTGACAATGTTAGGAGCTTCTCTCCCCGTTGTATACGCACAGCCAGTGGGCAATGGAACAAGCAGTCGGATCTGGCAGATCCCTGTTTCCACATGGTGCCCTTTACTGGCCACTTGTGTAGGAAACTCGTGTATGTGGCAGGAATCAATAAAAGACTGACAGGTCATTTTGGTAATTCAACATTGCAGTAGTCAATTCTAGCAGAAAACTTAACGCCTTGCTCCTCCGAGGTCTGACCAGCTTTACCCGCAGCTCCGGAGGCAAAAGGCAAACCAGGGCACTGCACCGTGTTTGCCACAGGGCACCTCACACGCTCGTTCGAGGCCACTGGACAGACGGGGCCACGGACCGGGCAGACCCAAAACCCACCCGGGAGAGNGGTGCTGGCCCGTCCCTCCCTCGCTCCTTCCCTCCCTCTGTCCCTCCCTCGGCGGCGCGGGGGCTGCGGGGGCTGCGGGGCTGGCCCCCGCCCGGGGAAGGGCGGCGGTGCGGGGCGTGGGGAGCCGCCGGTGCCGTGTGCGGGCTCGGCAGGGAGGCGGCAGCCCCGTCCCAGGCGGGCGGGAACGAGCCGGGCTCCTCCGCGCACCCCGCCTGGCAGGGAGCTAAAGGCAGGGCCCAGCTCCGCTCGGGCCGCGTCCACAAGTGTTTGTCCTGCTTGCTTTCCGCTGCCCCAGGGATCGATCCTGGCACACAGCTGCAGAGACCCTGCAGCTCTTGTTCTCTCAAACCGACCCTCAAACACCACTGCACAGTCCTGCAAGGAGCTTGCTCATGTCCTAGGATATATGCTCACTCAGAATGGAGCACTGCCTGTGTTCAACGCTGACTCTTGGTACAGGTTTCACAAGGGCCGTTCTCTCCTAGCACATATCTTTATGCTGATTCAAAACGTCTCTCTTCAGGGCTTGTTTACCCAAACAGCTTGACAAACCAGGGATGAAAGGATTTTACAACAGGCAAAGAGCTGCATGCACACCTCTCCTATGGATGCTGTCAAGAAGATTTGGTCTAATGCCAACCTGTAGCCTCCAGGACACCGGCTCTCCAATTTTCTTTTCTGCAATTACCCTCTCCTTTTGCAGTTGCCTATTTATAAATCTTCCTTTGGTTTCAATAGATCTCAGTGTTCCACAATCGCTGCCCATGTCTGGGATGAAGCAGCTCACAAATTCTAACAGGACCCACCCACGAAAGAAAAAATTATAAACAAATGTTGCTCACGTACATTTCACTACTCAATACCTCAAACCAGAAATGTTATAGTGCTCAGTGAAGCATGTGATGAGAAAACTTGTCCCAGCAACTCCTTGCACTCTGCAAGTGAGCTACTCTGAGTTGCAGCAACTCACTCGGATCCCCTGAGGCAGTTTGTCAGCACCCTCTTTCCCTGTTGCAAAGTTCATAGGAACTACAGCCAGGAATGCAGAGATTGCTCCCTATTTATGGTACACCAGGGCTGTGGGGCCTTGCTCTTTGCTGGTAAAGTGTTAAGAGGTAATGGGTACACCTGGGAGTTCACCTCCCAGGAGCCTTTGGAGATCAGCATTCCAGACCTGAAAGCAGGCACTGCAGGACTGAGGTCAGCTGCAGGGCACTGTCTGGAGAGCCTCATACCTGCGTGGGCAGGTCCAGCTGTCACACCTCTTCTAAAAATTCCTTAGATATATTACAGAGCCTTCTTCTGCCTTCGGAACTTGTTTCAGGGTAGCAATATCTTTGGGTTAAATTAGGGATGCTTTGGTTAAACTGGATTAGAATGTCATTTGATGCAAGTTAGCTTGAAAATTTGGAAAGACTACAACCTATTTTTGTTTTATTGTGAAAGAAAAAGCTGTGCAATCATATCACACAAGCCCTATATTCTATAATAGCCACTGTCCTATCTGCAAACTGCACAGGCAGCAGTAAACCTATGAAGCACAACAGGGGTGGCCTGTTGGTAATCCTTTCCATTTGTACTGCTGTCTTAGTGAGAAAAATATGAGACATTTATTGCCATGAAGTATTGAGGAGAAGAGCAAAAAAAGATGGGGATTTAGATTGTACCTTAATGCTGCTTTCATGTTTTGTAGCAGAATAAAATTGATGGTGTTAAATGTTGCTTTGTTGGTGTTTGGGCGCCTTTTTTTTTTTTTTTTTTTTTTTTTTTAACATAGAAATCAACAAGGAGTAGAAAATAACAGTGCTTCTGCTTCTTTCATGCCTTGGGAAGTATTTCTTTATTTTAAGAATTTTGCTCCTAATTTTGTGACTAGTCTGTTGAATGAGTAATCTAGAAGATAGATTTCAAACTGAAACACAACAGAGTCTCTCTTGCCCACTGTACTTCCAGAAAGAGTGTTTTGTTTGGGGTTGATGCCTTCTTCCCTTCCACCTCAAACAAAAGTTTTTTTATTGTGGGTGTGAGGTTGTTTTTGTGGTTTTGGCTCATCTAGTACCATAATTAAAAATCAAACGATCAGAAAAACATTGTTTGAAACCTAAAGCACATCAATTATCTAAGTTTTACTGCTGTCAAGGAAAAAAAAAAGAGAGTGTGTTTTGTTTGCTAAAAGGTATAAATAGTGAAAGATTTTGGTAGTTGTCATGCTGGCTTTGTGGATTTGTCACCCAGCACCCCTTTCTGCACAGAACTGTAAATAAATACCTCAGGTCTGTGTGTGAATTGGCCTCTTGCACACTTGGTGAGAGACCCATTTTTGGGACAACACCCTTGGCGAGAGGTGGTGCTGCAGCCCTGGCTTGAGGCCGGGATCACAACAGTGGTTGTTCAGAGGGCAGCAGATAACAAGTGAGCTCCTGCTTTTCTTTCTGTCTCCATTTGCCAAGAAAATAATCCTCCTCCTCAGCCTTGAGGGGAAAATAGCTTCTCATCCTGCTAAAATGATCACTGGGCAAAGTTCACCACATTTAACTGCCTCTCTTTAAAACTGATTGACAGGTTGAATGTTGCTAGGATGTCTTGACCAGGCTCTTTATGCAGATAAGATAAAGATCATGGCATACAGAAGAGGGACTGTATGAGGGAAATGGCATTGCTTCTTAATGCCAAAACAGAAACCAGTCTTTTGACTACATGAAATAATGGATATTTATTTGCCATCTTCTCCCCAAATACTAAATAAGCCACTGAACACTGCCTTATTCAGTGTCAGTTCATTCACCAGCCTTCCACTTGGCCATAACTTCCTCTTGCCAAGAATGCTCTAACACCTGAAAAGGAAAGCATAGCAAAAGCACATCTGCCACTTTAATTGCCCCAAACCCTCAATTCTACCACTCCCACTCCGTTTGACAAAGGATGAAATACACTGGAGCAGTGAAAGATCCTGGAAAGAAGAGAAATGCCTCAGAGCTTCTGGCACAGATAATATTGCCACTTTTGCTGTCTCTTCTGCTTTTTTCATTGCATTGAGAGCAAGCACCAAACCCCAGAACTACTCCTTGCCTATCTTCACGAGACACTGAGCATCATCCCAAGGTCAGCTCAGGTATGGACTGTGAATGTGTACAGTACAGGTAGAGCCCTTTATGCTGGCCTGCTACATCCTGAGTCTAGAACAGCTCTCACTTGCTGTCCTCCCACACCACAGATGAAGAACTTCTCAAAAGCAAAAAGGAATACAAATTGTGGACACCCATTACAGCAAAAATAATGCAAACTCGTAAGGCTTTAAATGGAAAGAAATACAGTAGGTTTTTTTACTCTGGTATTAGGATTCAATTGAGACCTAGCACACTTGAAAAGACACTAATTTTTTCTAGTTCAGCTATCACATTTCAAAGCATCTTGTTTTTGTGGTTGCTTTTTGCATGCAAACATTTTCTGGTTTTGACACAGGTCTCACCTTTACACTGAGAAAGTTTTCCTGTGGGACTCTGTCAAGTCATAAGTCTGAACAGCCAGGTTAAATAGCCACAGCGGTGCTTCCGAGCACTCCCTTTTCCTGCCCACTCTCCAAAGGGATCCATCTCAGCTCAGCATCACTGGTGGTGGGAATACAGTCCTGGACTGTGGAACAAAAGCTCACCAGGAAGGCCTGAGGATCATCCCTGCCTCAAGGGTGTCTAGGCCTGGAAATAAACCCTTACAGCTCCCCTTGCACTTTGCCCCACTGTCACTTTGGTCTCTTTTCATTTCTTTTTCTGCTGCTCATCTCAGTGCTGCATTTGAGTTTTCTGTTGGGTGCAGACATCTGGTGGCCGAGCTGGTGATGGCAGCTGAACAAGGGAAGCCAAACAAGGGAGGGGCGCAGGGTCTTTTTTTCTTATGCTTTGGCCCAGTGACAGGAAAAACAAATTCTGCTATGCAGCTGGGATTTATTTTCAGTTTTGTTCCCCTTCTGCCTTGCCACTCATTTTCTCCCCTCATCAGGCCTCAGGAACCTGCTGCACCTTTCTAAACAGAAGAAAGGGCAGACTGTGGCCAACAGATTGCAAGTCACTTCTGCAATGCAAGTGTGCTCAGAGCTGGAAAGGAGGCTCTTCCAGCAGCACAAGTGACACCCCCCGAGCAACATCTGCTACACAGATGCTCCACAGTGCAAAGGATGGCTTCAGCCAGTCCTGCCAGCTGCAGATAACTGCACCTCCCTCCTCCCTAAGACAGCCAGGAGCAGTTGTCAGCAGGAACATTTCCAGACAGTGTGTGTGGTCCTTCCTGGACCACCTCCATCTGCCTGCAGTCTCCGGCCTCTCTTCTTCTTGGATCCATTTTGTGTGTGCTTTCACATACATTTCGGGGAAAAGAGTTGCTCATGATTTTGTTTTAGTACATGCTGAAGAACTGCTTATGCAGGACACAGATCCTTCAGTGTATGACGCATCTGGAGGGGTATTCAAGCTCTCCCACTGAGATACTGAGCAGGTAGGACATGTATGGAGAGTATTCTATAAATTGAAAGAAATATGTAGTGTCAAGGACTACTCCATACTGCATCTGCTAACGGTGGGATCAACCTTAATTTTACCTTTCCCAGGAAGCGCAGCAAAGAGTGAGATCACTTCACCTGAGAAGAGATAACAAGGTGCTGGAGGTGGCTGGTTCTTTCCAGTGTCTTAAACTACATGTGCAACACCCTGGCCTGTAAGTGAGACATCAGGTGAATCTCAGTATACAAAGCTCTTTTGCCCAAAGAGCCCAAGGCAAATGTAACTTGACACAAAAGACTGATCTCAAGAATGAGTAGATACTCCCTACCTCTGGCTCTGGTCTGTCTCTATCTTTGTTCAGCGTTTCTTCAAAACTTAATGTGTTTCCAAGACAAGTAATTTCCTCAACTTCAGACAATTATTTTCATGCCCTTGTGTTTTCAGATGTTTGTAGCTGGAAAGGCAGGAGCCAACCTGTTGCCATGAGCTTGTTTACATCATGTAATTTGTTCTACAGTTAAGTAAATTCTGACTTGTAAACTAGATGACTTGTCTGCTTACAGGAGGTTGTGGAAGCAATGTGATATCGTGTTGATACATGAACGTGAAAGCAGCAAGAATGTGATTCATATAAACATGGTGAGAGACAGCACTCAGAACTATGTTTTTGCATTTGACCAATGACAAGGCTGGGAGAAAGTGGAGAGTGGGAGAATAAATTTATCCAAAACCATTTTAATATACTCATTAGGTTCATTCTCCAAGTACTTGTTTCCAAAAATTAAATATGTGGGTAATGGCAGGCTTGTTGCTTTTTTCTTTACAAAAACCTAGAGTTCTTTTTGGGGTTTTCACCTCTCCTGCAGTTACAGGAAAAAAAGGAATTACAAGAGAAAATTTATATTGAATCATGTACCACATACGGCCACTTCCAAGAGAAACATTTCAATGAGTGCAATTTTGACTCAGTAAAATTACTGGGGGAAAACTCTGATCATACTCTTGATGCTCTTTTTCTTTTCATTTTGCATTTTACTTTGTCCCCATCTCAAAATATTTGAACATTTTTCAGTAGGGCATTAAGCAAGATAACATCTGTGCTGGATCTCATTTCCTTTGCTCCAAAGAAAGTAATTTCCTTTACTCCAGCTTTCCAGGTGGTGCAAAACAGGATGCAGTGCTCTACCTGAATTGCTGCTTGCTTTTAGCGTTATTTCAGATAAAAGGTACCTATTCCAAGGAAAAACCTCAGAGAAATGAGGTTGTGTAGGAAATATGCCCCAGTAAAATTCATTATGATGCTTAATTCTCATTAGTTTCACACCCCATGTTGGCAGACATTGAAGAGTATGCAGAAAAAGCAGTTGCTGGCTGCTGGCTGTGGTGATAATCTAAACACATTAATTCTTGGGAACCTTTACTCCCATTTCCTCATCCCATCCCGCTGGTACCTCCGGATTTGTTTCATTTGTATCACAAGAGGGCACCCTGCGTCAGACTGAAGTTTCCCATCCGCATCTTTGCAAGGCAAAAGCTGAAACCAGGGAAATCCTTGGACTGAGATGGGCTGACGGGGAGAGGGGCACTGCAGGAAGAGCCACAGGGAACAGCCAGTGGCATCTGCACTGTCAGTGTCCTCTCCTTGGGTGGGAGGAATAAACACTCTCCTCTCCTCTCCTCCCACTAGGAAAAAGACCCCTGCAATTTTAAAAATGAAATTCAAAAGTAGCAGACTACAAATAAGGGATTCAAACAAAACAGCCACGTAACACTTGACTGAAACGCTGGAGATAACTGAAGTGCCTTCTTCCCTTCTTTTTACTGAAAACCAGCTAAACACTGATATGCCAACTGATACTCTTCACAAGACATTGTGTGACTATGACTTCCCAAGGCAGCTAATAAAAAGGAAAGAGTTTTATTCTTGGAGAAGAAAAGCAGCATTTCAATAATCCTATGCTACTATTATATGAAATGAAATTTGTACAGACAAATGTGTGTACTTAAATAAATTCCCACTTCACTTCTAAAGGTGAATGACTGTTTCTTAAATATAACAAGCACCTGATAGCACATCAACAAAAGTTGTACTGTGTCATAAAAATCTGTATTATGAAAGCAACCTTCTGGGATGAATCTGAATTTCATTTTGTCTGGGGAAAGGAAAATTCTATCTGTTAAAAAACTAACATTGTGATGCACTGTTCTTATACATTTACCTTTGTCTTGAAACTTAATCTAATAGTGACATACCCTGTGAATATTGCTCCAGAATATACTTGCTCTAATCTTTTGTGAAAAACAGCTCAACATGTGTTGCAGTTTTAAGTTTTCACTAAACCTGTTGAAACAGACATTCACAGATCAGGTCTCCTTAATGCTCAGCCCTCCAAATTCAGGTTGGATCTTCAAATGAGACCTGTTCTCTGTGAGGCTGCTTGAGTATGTAATGCTGTAAGTACTTTTATGGGGGGCAAACAGCCTCTGAATACTAATTCTGCTGGTTATCAAACTGAGTCACACCAGGATCAAGGAGCATCACCTGCTACTTCCTCTAAGACTGATCCTGAACTGCCAAATAGAAAGAAGTACCAAAAGAGTTGTTTCTGCTCAAACAGAAATTAAGGAGAAACCTCAGAGGAGATTGTTACCACAGCAACAGCAGTAGGAAGAAACACGTTGTATGTAGCCCAATACTTCTTTTACCTCATGTTTCACATGCAATTTTTCCTACACTTTTCTTACTAATTGCTTGAATTTTACATAAACTTCTGCTGTCATACTACTAGGTTACTCTTGTTGACATTGGAAGTTATTTCAAGACTGGTAGCAGATACAGCACTCCTCTTACAAGAGAGCCACCATAGTATTTCTGAGTGGAGCTTCTTAGGCAGCAAACCAGAAATTCAACATAAGCAAGTCAAACAAACCACTGTAACTTAAATTTTTATTGCTTGCACTTCTTCCTATCCAATACTGCTGGCCACAATTATGTGATATGCCTCAGGAAAGAGGTGCCAATTCATTTCTTACCAGATCCTCTTTTCTATTAGGCTCCATAGATCCTCTTCTAACTTTTTTAATGGAAAAGCAGAATTCAACACTCTGAATAGTCTGGAGAAGAAAAGGACAAGGGGAAGTCTAACCCCTTCTGAAATAACTTTCTCCCAGCCCTAATTATTTCTGACTTCCTACATACCGTTTTCTCCCAAGAAAAACTCATTTAAAAAGCAGTGAGCCATTCCACATGTAAATGCTACTGAGTTGCCAGACAATAAGGACTGGTTAATGCCAGGAAAGTTACTTAATCTTTTGACCACTCGGCCAGACTTGGGGGCCTCCAGAGGATCCTGCTGTAACACCAACAGATATTTCGCTTGGTTTATTGTTGCCTGGAATACATTGGCTCCAGATGCTGCTTTCCCCTGCAGCTGGAGGTCCACCTAAAAACCACTTCCCCTTCCAACCTCTGGACTTCACAAGACAGGGGAGAAAAGCACTGAAAGAAAGCAGATAATCTGGCCCCACAGAATGACTGGCACTCAGACTTCTTTGGCTATAGAAATTACTGAAGTAAAACAGCTGCTTTATTCACATTATCTTTTGCATTTTTCTTCCTGAAAAGTAATCTCCTTGAAAGGAGGACACTGTATTTACTTGGGTCATAGTGAGACCTCCTTTTGGGTCACACTGTAGCTACAACTTTCTAATGAAAGAGGAAGAAAAAACCGTATTTCACGAGAGCTTTATGCAGCACAGTGTAATGATGAGAAGTGTAAGTGGGTATCAAATGATGCCCTTCCTGGCACCGAACTCTCACTTCTAAGCTCACTGAACTTGAGCAGTTCTTTCAGTGTGAAGTGTCAGCTTAGCACATGCCTTCCCTTTAAGCAGGAAAAATCTGCTACCAAGATTAGACAGAGGAGCTGAAAGGAGAAGCAGATATTGGTGCACTACAAAAGGATTATTCTTCTTTTCCAGCAAAAATACTGCAGGAAGCCCACAAAGGAGCATACTACACACAACTGGTAAGGAAAGCTTACCAAAATGACAGGGACTATTCCCTAGAATAACAGAAGTCTTGGAAAATGAATGACATTTTGCCCACTAGCATATTTGCCTATTTTAGTGCTAGATCAAGTACCAGTTTCAGCTCTTTCAAGAACAGTCTGTCTGGGAAGGTTGACAAAAAACAACACAAATGCAAAATACACACATGGATGTAAAGGTTTACTTGTTCTTTTAGACACAACAGTTGTAAGTAGGCTCTTGCACATTTTTGCATTCATTTGACTGTTCATGATGATGGTATAGAGATTTTTCCAAATAGGACAGGGAAATAGCTTGATGATAAGGACAGCTATTGTTCTTGTGGGCTTAGCCAGACATCTATAGACCCTTTAAAACAAGTTGGTTCACATGGGTCTGTAAGAGGCAGTTTTTGTCTCTGTACCATGAGAAGAAAGTACACCACAAAGAAATAAGTAATGTTCAAGCCATTTGTACAGGAGACATCAGTGTTGCCTCTGCCTCCATTAAGCACTGAGCATCTGTCAGCACTGAGCTGGGATTTTCAGTCCTGCCTGAACACTCAGCTTGTAGAGTTAATGAGTTCTTGTAACTCCTCATTTCTGAGAGTCTGTGATGTTTCCTTTGGGAGCTGCTCGACCGTGGAAGAATCAGTCCTTTTCTCTCCCATTTGCTATGGACAGGTGTGAATGGCTGTTTCCAAGCCACTGGTTCAACAGCCTGACAGGAGCTCGGAATGCTCAAAATTAAAGCCCAGCACGGTGGCTGCACCAAGTGATGGAGCAGAGGGCACAGAGCATGGTAAGGCTCTAACATCAAACACTGAGTTAATAATGGCTGAAGGAGCAGCTCTGGCTTGCCAGAGGTTAGGGATTTGCATTCCCCTTTCAAGCACCAGGCATAAACCTCCACAGGGGAAGGATGTAGAGGGGAGGATGGGAAAGACCTCACCTGATGAAAGTCTGTGCACAGCAGAAGCAGTTTTCTCCTTTCCAAGAGTTGGCCTCTTCTTTTTTTTTAATAACGACTAAGGGAATGGGAAAGGAGGAGAGGAAACCTTCTCTAACAGGGCTTGAGGCCCCAGTGCTGGTCCTTGTGGAATATGTAACTCAGTGACTTCCAGCACCTTGTACAAGCTGTAGTTAAGGACAGTATCCCTGTTAATGAAGGCTGCTTCAGCATGTTACTACAGAATTCAAAATTAAAATATTTACCTGAAAAGGCATGGACAGAACATAAAACCCACCTTACCTGAAAACTCAAGAGATGCAGTCCAACAAATACATATATTTATTCTTTTTTTTTTTTTTAATAACGGTAGCAGAATAATTGCAAATAGTTTTTTGTTTTCTGCAAGTATGTACTTTGCTTATTGATTTTTCCATCCAGGATGATCTACAGCTACAGTTTTGTTTTGTATTTATTTTCAACCAGGTTCCTCCTAGGATAGATAGAGTGACTAAGTATTCAGAGCTACTAAAAATTTACTGGGTGTGTAACACAGTGAACTACTTCACAGTCATAAACATAATCCCTAAAGCAAACACACAGGAAGACTGTTTAGTTCATAGCTGGAGTTCAGAAGAAGCCTCTTTTTTTTTCTTTTTGGCATCTTGCTATTTCAGTCAAAGTGGATTGCGTTCTCCACTGTTACCTTTTCAAAAAAAAAGCAGGTATAAAAATTACTCAATAAAAACATACTCTCATATTTCAAGGCAGTTTGTATGCCAGTTTCTCAAAGACTATTCTAGAAAAGTCAGCTTGTTCAACCTAATATAAGAAGAAGGTCAAGTATGGAAAATTAAGAGTAACAAAACCGCACAGTAAAAATAAGAATGTATGTAGCATGTAGTGGTTAGTTGTAAAGAAGTGAACAAAAGAAAAAGCCTCCCTAGAAGTTGTAGAGCTACATAGCTACCATCTTTTAATAGCAGGTGTATTTTCTACCACAGCCTTAATTTTTATTACTTTATATTTTTTAAATAACTTAGAACAATAATGAGTTTGCCTGCCAGCAGCCAACTCAAAAACACATTGGGAAAAGAAAAAAAACCCAGCCACCATTACAGTGGTAGGGAGAAATTCTCCTCAGCAGCCAATCTGTTGTGTCCAGTCCTTTCCCTTCTTAGCAATCCCAAACTTTTGGGATATATTCAGCTTATTAGGAATGGGAGCTCTTCAATGCAGACTTGGGTTTCACTGAAAGGAATGGTGAGTATTTCTCCTCTGTAATCTCCTGTGAGTCCTTGTAGCAGCTCTGCAGAGTCCTTGTAGCAGCAAGCTGCAGCAAAAGGAAAGGAAAGAATATTCCATCCAGGTGTGAAATGATTCATAGGCAGCATCTGAGATCTTCAGATGATTCCCAATCAATACTTCAGCCTGAATCCCAGCTGAGTGGGCTGTGCTTTTATCTCATCTGTCAGATGGGAGAAGCTGCCTGTTTATTCTTGAATTAACTTCTTTCATCTTTGCTGCCGCAATATCGCAACTGACTGCACATCTTTCATCGTTTTGAGTGCCACTCAGTGCACAGAAAAATAAACCAAGCCATGCCCCCTGGCAATCCACGTAACACAGCAACAGCAGGCATGGTGTGCTCTAGACTCTGCCCAGAAGCGCTGACCTGAAAGGCAGAGGGAAATGCAAATGGGTAAGGACAATCATTCGAATGATGTAAATCTTCTCAGACACAGTGGCTACGATAAGGAAGCTGTGAAACTGAGATTCGTGTTACTACAGATTTTCATCTTGTCACTGTGTAATGCGGAGTGTCTGTGCCCTGATGTAACTCGCTTTCTGTCTTCTCCTCAAAATGAGTGGAATCAATCACGGATGGAATTGTTACATCCCCCTGCCTTGATGGTTCATGTACCCTTCCACAGTTAGTAAAATCAAAGAGTTGATGAGACTGCATTCCAATAGCAGTAGAAGAAAAGCCAAAAATATGATTTTGCTGAATATTTTTCCCCAGCCTGAACTCTAAATTGTTGACTGGTTTCATTAATGCATTTGCCCCAGGGCGATCTTTATGCAAACGTCAGCCCTGTCTGAAAGGGGCTGGTGCAGAAAGTGATGCAGTAGCTGTGAAAACATCTGTGAGGAATCCAGAGCGCTCTGCATAGTACTTGTGAGGAAGTGGGGATTTCTTAGAGTTTAGAACGTATTTTCTTCCTTCACTGAGTAACAAAAGAAATTAAAATACAAAATTACTTATTCTAATTCCCATTTCCTAAGGGAAAGAAGGACCGAGAGGGTTTAACATAAAGCCTTATTGTTCTATTTTTTCCAAGAGTCCCAGATTGGAGGAGGGATTTACAACCATGCTGTGCCCCATCTGTTGAAACATGTAATATGCCATTTGGTTTGAACTGCTTGATGCTTGCTCTGTACCCCATTCTATTTATTTATTGATCCGGGTAACCTCTGACACAAACCTTAGTGTCTTCCATCTGTCCTTTTCAATGTGGTTCTCGGGACTTTCGCTTTCATAGGAAGCCAAGTAAAGTGCTGCAACCAGAAGCAAATACATTATGTTAGGCCTACTGGCATTTTAAAATTTGCTCTCCCTGCAAAGCAGACTGAGTTAAATGAAGCAGGCATGCATTATCCATCCCTCAGATTAGGGCTTCAGAATCCCATTAGGAAGTATAGCATTGCTTATAATTGCACCCAGACAATGCTAACAAACTGTGCATGAGAACAAAGACTGCCCTGAGGGGGGGAAAACCAACCAGCGGAAACTCAAAAGCAGGAGGAGAAGAAAGCACTCAAGAGAAAATAAAATGAGCCCAGGGACATGGTGCTTTTGTAAGCAGCCAGTGAAGTCCCTGTTTTCTTCCTGAAGCAGCACCCTTTAGTGCAAAGTATCCTGAAAGTCCACAAAAATACATTTCATATGACATTTAGAGGGACCACATCAATTTAGTTCGTTCTATTTCAGAATCAATGTTGATTCTCACAGACTATATGGACATAACAGAAAAATCTTATCTTCTCTGTCATTTGTAAGGGAGGAGCATTTTTTCTTGCCAGACAGAGATGTCTCAGGACAGTCTTTTCTTACTGCGAGGGAGCCACAATTTAACATGGAAAGAGATTAAGCAGCAGCCAGTGACAGCATCCCTGCAGAAGCCCAGAGCTCCTTACCATCATCACTGAAGACTGGGACAGTGAGCAAGTACTGCAGAATCTTCCAATCCCTTTCAAAAGGACACTCCACTTGCTTCCATGTCATAAATTCACTGACTTGTTTTGCCAGTTCCCAAAATTTCTGTCAGAAGATGAAACAGAAGAGGTGCTACATAATGAACAGCACTTTTTTTTAAATGAGGGAGAGATCTCGGTTTGGAGACCAAGGCTTCAGTTGCCCTTGGCTTTTAAGATAGAATTGAACATGATCTGACTCAACAACTCAGTTCCTAACTTTCGTGTTCCTTTTTCAAGAGGTGGTAACTTCCCACTCTTTCACCTTGTTAAAACTGCTGTCATTTGGGAGTACAAATACAGTAGAACATGAAGTGCACTTGGTTTTTTTTCCAGGAGCTGTAACACTCCTTATGCCCAAATTTTAACTTTGATGATGCTCATGCTTTTTGTTTTGCAATGACATACATAGTGATTTTCACATCAGATGCTTAATACTGACATTTCAAAATCCAGATGTTTCCTGTCAGTCAGCAACTCTGAAAAGCTCTCTTACCTTGCTGGAAATTTATGCCAAAAATAAACACTCCCCATGTAGTGTGCTGATGTCATTAATTGATAAACTCTTTAAATAAAGTTTAACATGCCTCAGGTGCACATGGATTCCTTGAGAAAAAGGACCTTCCAGGTCATTGCACAGCCTAGTTTTAGAACCTTTAGGCTAATTCAGGCCTATGACTACAACTGAAATGTACTGCACTTCTGTGTGAATGACCCAGGCTTCTTGAAAACTGAAAGTATCAGGAAACAAATCAGATAACAAGCATGAAATCAGAGGCAGAGGAACTACTGGAAGACAAGAGAGTCAAAACTCCCTCACTGCTGCTCTATCACATTTTTCTTCAGAGACAATCTGGGACTTACATGCCTGAAAATGCTGCCTATATATCTTGACAAAGGAGGAACCTTTTATGTGAGGAAATAAAAGATAAGCCCTAAAATACTAATTTGAATGATTTTGTCATTAACTATAACATGTGAAGATGAATTTCAGCACTGGGAAGAAGTTCTGACTTTTTTTTCCCCACTAAAAAAATTGTGACTATTGAAAGTTTCTATAAACACTTCATCTTTGATAAAACTCCTTTTTCCTGACTACCTCCCAGCTCCTCTGAGAAGTAACAGATATACTTAAATTCCAGGCTAGGTTTGCTCTCCCAGAATTCAGTGGAAGCTGGACTTTTATCTGCTTCAGTTTTCTGTTAGAGGGGCTGACCCTGTATTAAACCCCCACTCGGTGCTCTCTACTTACCTCAAAATTGACGTGACCATTTGGAAGGCGATTGGCACAACCCTCATTGAGGAAGTAAATATCTTTGATCAACAGGCTGAAGAAAGGAATCACGATCTAGGGAAAGAACAAACAGCTTTATTATCAGTCTGGTCCTGAATCAAGACACAATGGTCTACACAGAAAAATGAAAGGAAGTCAGGTGATACAAAAGTTAAACAAAATACTGAAGAACTAAGGTCTCTACATCTCTCTTTCACTACACAAAAACTGTGCATTCACTTTAAAATACAGGTCTCTCCACAAAGCCCTCCCTTCATTTATTTCTGTCATGTCCCTCTTGTTTTCATTTTTTTTCTTCTTCCTTGCGGATTCCAAAAGATAAATGCTCAGAGGAACCTATTTCCTATATGCAATTCCTGCAGGGTATCTCGCAGTGTAGCTTTCTCTCTTGACAGGACTTGCTTAGTAAATGAAGGCAGATGCACATTAAGGCAGAGCAGGGAATACTGGGGTAGCAGCACAAATGGTTTTTGAACTACAATTCCCTGAGCTCATGCAAGTCATGGAAACTTGGCACTGATTGGCTTGCAATGAAGCATTTCCTGCCAACTGAGCAAAGTATTTTCTTTGGATAATGCTGGAACATTCTTACTTTCTTAAAATGGTTCTATTTTAATTTTCATCCTATGGAAGTTTTCACAGCTACACATCCTTGTTGCAACTGGGGATGAAACAAATACTACTTATTATTTCCATGGAACACTTCACCACACCATATTTCAATATCTCCAAGTTCTTTCTTCGGAGTCTTAAAACTGACTTTTCTCTGAAAAGAAGAAAGCCTCTTACATTTAAATTTCTGGTACTTTAAATGATATATGAAAGGATCCTTAGGACTCAGGAAGACATTCCAGGTATAACAACAGTATAGACCAGCAGACTGCATGTGGATTTGCTTCATCCGCCTGGAGTTTATGCCGTGAACTCCAAGATCACGTCAACTAAACACAACATCAAGTCCTAATATGATAAGGAGTTGATGAGCAACTGCTTCTAAGTGGAGAGCAGCTAGGAAGCTATTTGATTCACTTCCACAAGAGCTACCACTGAGATTCTCCATCTAAAGACTATACACAGGAAGGGAATTCCACAGCTCTGCCTAGATTTGAGGTTCAGAATACCTTTTATGAGTAAGTTTTAAAGTTTTTCAACCTTAAGCCATGAAGTACTGGAACTCTAGCACAAGTAGCAGCTATAAGAACAAATTACTAGCAACCTCATGTCAGTCCTTAGCCTTTCCATCTGTGCTACTGGTTTGTGAGATACAGGTCTCTGTTAAACAAATGAGCTGAGGCAATGTACTTGCTTTAATCAAAGTGATCATTTAATGAATTCCAGGATAAATGTTTACCGTGCAACTTAACAAGCCCATTTCCCTTTTGCCCACTGCCAAGTCATTTGCAAACACACCTTCTCTCTGTTGCTGTGAGCTGTCAGGGACCTCTGAGTGGCTCCACGCAGAGCAGTTCGGTAATTATAGAAATTGCTAGAAGGGTCCATCTGATGCTACAAGGCATGAAAAAATGCAAGTAATGAGATGCACACAATCCTTTTTCAACTCTTTCCTATTTAAGAGCAACTCTTAAATAGGAAAAGGTCTTCTGAACAGCCCTACAAACACAGCTTTGCAGAGGACTACAGTATCTCTCTATCTGTTCATTCTATCAGAAGAGAACCTTATTTTAAAAGATGTCCATTCAGCACAACAAGGGATCCAATACAGAGTTTCTTGGCTAAGTCAAAAACTCATACAGTGCTGCACTTGCATGATCTTTGACCAAAGTCTCTACTACCCGAAGGTAACTGTCAATTAATTTTTATTTTGTTATTTTTAGGAGGTGGCTTTGGGAATTAAAAAACCCAAACAAACAAACTTCAATTTTCTTCTTCCAAATCTAAAAGAGCAGCAGTCAGCTGGACAATTCTTACTACATCTCCTAGAATATCCATTAAGAGCACAAATATTCTAAATTAAATGTCATAATGAAACCAAACTCGCATTTTAGAGCAGTTAGAAGTAAAACAGTATTAACAGCCCCTTGTCCAAATATTAGCCAAACTTACCTCAAGAATATCAAATTTGGCTGTCTTCACTCTTGCCCAGGTTTTCTTTAATCGAGACACAGGACTCATGTTCATGCCAGCTTGATATAAGAGAAAGAGATTGTTGGAGTATTTAAAAGAAAAATATCTTTCAGGCAGCTAGGACTAGTAAGTATTTCTAAAGCAAAGAATCTATTAGCAATAACAAATATTTTCACCAGAGCTACTCAAGAAATCAGAATCATTGTTTTCTTTAAATTCCAAAATGACATTGGAAACAAAATCTACATCTCTTACAAAATGAAAGCTCTAAAAAAATGCTACGACATTATTTAATGTGGATTTGACAAAACACATATATACAGTAAAAAAGCTCAAATGAGTGTTCTGAACACCATGTTACATACTTCATTGAAAACTACACATTAACTATGAAGTTTTCACATTTCAAATGAAAAAAAATTCCCAATATTTTCCTATCAGATTTAAAGAGGTGTGGAATTTTTGAAGCACTAGGATGTGATAGAAACAATGGAAGACATCAATTCTCCACATTACAGGGAAAGTTACTATTCCAATTTAGCACTGAAGTTGGTTTAAAAAAAGTGGGGATTTAGGTCTCTGAAGAGTTGCAATGAAAACTTTGGTTTATAACGAATTTATATTACACATGTAGCTCTACAACAGTGCTGAGCAACTTCATGCTGCTGCCCAAGCTAAGCAGCAGACTTCTGTGTGAAGCACTCTGCTTCCTTTATCCAGATTCAAACAGGGACAAAATAATATCTCAGTGCACATACTTACAAACAATAGCCATTAAGGAATTGAAGTTGCCAATGTTAAAACATTCCCGTGCCACATCGATGAAATATTCTATCACTCTTGCTCTGTGCTTCTTCTTCACAGGCTGCAAGAGATGCATTTGTAGGGTTATGCTCAGTGGGAAACAGCAGTCAGACACATCCCCAGAAGAAATAACACCCCTGTTGAAACTCTTTTCCATAGGTAACACAGCTTCACGCTGTCCTTTACATGTAGAAGAAGCCACACTACTGTGTCCCAAAGCATTCAGGACAGCAAAGACAAACCAGATCCTGAGCAGGCAGAGGGCAAGAACAACAGGCAAAGAGGCTCTGCCAAGAAGAAAGACATGAAGAATAGCAGAGCAGAGTAGAGGGTCAGCCAGAGGAGAGAATGTGCCTCGATTCACAAGGGGCTTTCAGAGGAGAGAACAGCAGGCCAGACACACTCCTGTACCAAGAAAGGCTAACCCAAAACAAATCACCACTGTCACACGAACAAGGCTGAGGCACCAGTATAATGCTGAAAACACTGAACTTATTTCCTCTTCAGACGTGCTCTGACTGCATCCAAATGTGAACAATTACAGAACTGAGAGAATGGAAAGTCCAAAAGGCACCAAACCTGAAAAGGCTTCACAGTTTTAGATAACTAAACAAAACCTTTCAGCACAAAAAGTCCTTGCTCACCATACAGATTTCTGTTGCAACCAAGTAACTGAGCCTATTGAACCACTCCACGTAGGCTTCAAGATTCCGAGTCTTCTTCCGATTTCCATAGCAGCTCTACAGACAGAAGAAAAGTAGCAACTTTTAGCTAACTTTAGACAATTTTTGTCTTTTCCCTATGAGACCTTTTGGCTTTCTTGCCATTCCTAAACACTGTCAAATAACCAGAAATAACTCAAGTTACCCAAAGTGACAAAAAGCTTAGAGGGAAAGCAGCAGGGAGAGTATTCAAGCATGTGTAACTTCCTTCTGAGCTGGTGGCCCAGTAAAGCACCCGAGCAGGCATGTGGAATCCACCACGTGCTGTAAGTCCTACTGGGATGCTTTTAGGACCTAGGGCAGACTTAACGCAAACAATCAGGGCTAAATATCTGCATAAAACATTCTTGAATATGAACACTGTTTCAGTCCTTACTCCTGTCCCACTGATAAGAGTAGATACAACATTGAGCTCTCTGCAAGTGCAGCAGGAAAACAGAGGCTGGGCACATTATGTTTGGCTGTTGATGACAAATGGATATACTGCATCCTAACTTTGGGAGATCAGCTCTACCATTTTGGTAGGATTCTCCCTTTCCTGAGCAGTGCTATTCCATATCATCTTGGAATCATTCCCACACCACATCTCAGGGTTGCCTAAAAAGGGGTGGATAGGAGTTTCAGCCATCTCTGTCTGCAAAATCAGTTTCAGAGACCATCTGACTGAACATCAAACTGTGAACTTGCATCATTCTGTTCTGTTTGTCATTTTAAGGTAATTCAAATTTTAATGGACTGACTTTGTCACAGTTTATTTACAGAGGTTAAGTCATCTTGAAAAACCTAAAAATTAAGTCATTTTGAAAACGGCACTCAAGGAGATGACAGCTCCATCATGGCTGGTTAGAAACACTGCATATTTGCCCTCCATCTCATGTAGATCTAGAGCCCTCTGCACCCTTTTTGTTACGTCTGCTCTACCTGCAAATTGCCCCATGTGCCACTTGGCTGCAAGGAGTTCAGTTTACTAAAAGAAAGAACAGATGTTGAAAATGAATAATGCACAAGCCAAAGTTAAACTCGGCCTCTTCCAACTGTAGGCTGCATACACAGCCTGGGGAAAATATTCACAGGATTCAGTTCTCCCTTAGCTTAAGTCAGAAAACCCAGGAAATGTATTCATTTAAGTCAATTTGTTGGCTGAGTTCTGGAGCTTCAAGCGTTATCCTCCAGAAAAAAAAACCCAGTAACAAAATGTTTAATGGGAATACTAAAGCTTGTTTTCTACTGGTCCTCATTTATTGCTGGACCTCACTTCCAGCTCATGGTGCACCTCATGGTAAATGCTGCATTTCAGAGCTGCTCCAGATCTGCTCCCATTACCTTGTCATTATTCAAAGGATCCTTTTGCACAAACGCCTGGATAAATTCTTCTGGTCCAATATAATTGAGTCTCTCCTAAATAAAGCAGAGAAGAAGCCAAGTCATACTCCCTGTTAACCTGCACTTCAAAAAGAGGGCGAGGATGGAGTCATCCTCGGGAGCATAACAACTCACAAGCTCTATGTGTGTCAGCTGCTGAGCTAACACATAGGGATCATTGCAGACTGTGATTATGTCCCTCTGGATGGACTGGGGCTTGGTCTTCAGGAGCGTGAGGCGATCTGTGGATGTGGTGGCATCAATTTTTGCAAGCACCTCCTCATACTGGGTAACCGCGGCCAGCTTCCGAATCAGGTTCTGGAGGAGCTGCTGCACGTTCTTCCGGTACACCTGTTTGAACACCAAACAGTCAGAAAACACCTCCAAAATGTGAGAAGATAGCATTAAAGTCTGCATGACACTGCAACAGATGGATGCTGCTACCTGTATTTGTTGTCAACTTAAGCTCTATTATGTGAATTTGTAGTATTAGTATTTCGTCAGACCAAAAGGAATCCAGCCGATGGTTTAAACAGTGATTGTCTCACAGGTTCAACATTAACTCAGCTGGCTCAAGGAAGAGCAGAAAATATGTGTTCAATCCACTTCCTGAAAAGTACCAACCACCACTGGAGGAAATACAATAAATGAAAATACTCCATCTTCTCCTGCTTAAGACCACAGAAGAAAAACAAGTATGCGGCCATTCAGTGATGAATAAAGGGCTGCTTCTCTCTGCAGCAAACCAAGACAACTTTCACTGAAGTCAGAGTTAAAACTTGCAGTGAATCTGAGGAAAAGGAGAATATAATAAAACCACCTCTCTCTTCTTCCACCTTTGCAGGCCTTTTCATGTAGTGATTTAAGTTAACAGGAGTGACAATATTAAGTAGGAGCAGGACTCAGCTCTTAAGTAGATAGATCTGTGTAGCCAAAGTGGTTACTCTTCCAAATTCCACATACCATCCTAAAGCCATTAAAGCAAAACCTAAGGGGCTTCAAAAAGGACCATCTAAAATCTATTGTCTGCACAGTACAGTATGATCTGTCCAAGGCAGAAATATTTCCTTTATTCTGATGAATTTGTCCTTTCCTCCAAAGCTTTTTCCAAATAATCTGTTTTGAAGTAGCAATATGTTAGTGTGGTGAGAGGTTTTGGTTGGACTCTTACTGACAGCTCTTAAAAGAACTGGAGTACAACAATTCAGAAAGTGGAATAAGAAGCTGTAAGTAGAACTGTAGTGAACAGGAGTAGGAAACTGCTTCTTTTGTATACTTTAAGGTAATGACTCACAAAAATCCAAGTGACCTGTAGAAAAGGAAGGTCAAGGAAGTTGCCATTTACTGTTCCAAGCAGTTTACAGTAAAACAAGTCAATTTACGGCAGCACTTGCTTTCACTTTGCCTTTCTAAAGGAAACCTCAAAATCAAAAAACCCTCAAAGCTACAGCTAGAAAGGATTTATAGTTCTCTGCAGAGTAAGATTGCTCCCTTTGCACATTTTCTAGCAGCTTTGTGCATCTGCCTTTCCCTTCAACAGATGATTTCACAGTTTAAACTGTCTGTATTGCCAGAAACTTCTCTGCAGACAACCCTTCCCTGTTCTCATTTCACTCTTCCATCCACCAATTCAACTTCCTCCAGGCTAAACAGTTCTTTTTTTGTGTGCCAGTGAGTATTTTTCAAGTGGGTGTGAGCCCTCAATCTTAACTACTTTGCCTTGAACTGAACTTCAGTTTCTTACCTTGCCGTGAAGGGTTATCTAGAAACAAAGCAATCTGGCACTCCTGGAGTGAGGGCACACCTCTTGCCTCTTCCCAGTCCAAAGCTCCCTGGAGTTACCTTGCAACTTTCAGCTTGCACATCAAATTGGTTCTCTTTTTCACTGGTATTCCATACTGCTTCTCACTCTCTAGTCCCAATTTCTTCCATCCCCCCTCCTCCTTCCCCCCCCCATCACTGTGACAACATCAAAATGTATTTCAGCTTCCAAATTCAGTTTGGGTTTGTTCTTTTCCATGCTTGTGTACAGCCTTTCAAGACCTTTCTAGGGCTTGGGCAGCACTCTCAGCTCCTCCCAGTCCAGCTTACCTCCACGCCTGTTAATGTGCTCTTTGGTGCCTCATCCGTATGTTACTCAAAAGCTTATGTAAGGAACACCAGTCCTTGAGGAACTCTGGAAACACAATGCCATTTAGCAATTGCTACTTGTGTTTATAGTTCTTCCAAATGCCACTCCAGTGCCTTTTGCAATCGCAGTATTGTGCCAGCTGCACAGGATCTGCTTACTGAAACCTCGTTAATTGCCTTTCCACTAAGTAAATATAACCCTTGGCTTTTGGCTGAGTTTATTTCAGTACTTAAAAGACAAGCATCAGCTAAACATCAAAAGATTTCGTAATACCCACATGGAACTTTACCTCCATCTGAAAAGTGGGATTTAGAAAAAGGTCAGGCGATTTCCTTGTGTGCTCCATACACAGGAAGGAATACGACAGACTTCCTCTGAGTTGGTACTTAAAGCTCAAGACAACTCTTTCTGGTCCAGTCCTCTTTTGGCAGTTTCTGCCCAAACCTGCTGTAACTTTTCCATTGACCTACAGGTCAAAGGCCCAGTTCCAATATGCCTTACTCAAGAAATGATCAGCATTGATGGGGATTTCTCAGTTATTGTCCTAGCTAGCTTCTTCCAAGCAGGATCACTAAAATGACATCTACTAACATCCACCAAGCTGCGCCTGTCTGCACAGTGTGGGATTACGTTGTGAGCTTAGAGATGGGGAGAACCTTGCCCATGCCTTGGAAAAGATCTGCTTATGCTGTGTGGTTTCATCCTAGGTTTAAGTACCAGACAGAACTTTCTGCCTACCAGCACCTTCAAAATAAGTTTTCCTAAGCACCCAGAGCCACACCGTGTTATGACCAGCAATATCAAAGCAGTAAAAGGAACGCCTTTTTATCCAATAACTTTGTGTGCAGACAACTTACCTCATCCCCACTGGCTATTCTTTGTGCCAACTCCTTTAAGTTCCTCATCATTCTTTCATCTCGGAAATCGTAAGGAAAAGTCTCTGTCCACTCAGTCAACAGCTGTAGGATTTTTGGTGCAATTTTTTGGGTCCAGTTCTATTTGGAAACAGTAGTGTGGAATTTTACATGTCTCAGCAATGCAGGAAATATCTAGCTCAAAGGAAATAGCATTCTGTTCTGTATTCAATATCTGTAGAATACTGGGGAGTCGGAAGCTGAGAATGTCAGGTAAATTTTTAAGCTTAACTTAATTCAGCATTGGATTATAGGTCAGAGCCAATGGTCCTGGAAGCCAACGAAGAGACTCTCATTGGCTCAGCTGACCTGGAAATGAGGCCTTGGTGGGTGGAAATGACTCCCGTCATTATCAGGAGTGTCTCAGTGCAAAGCATTGATTAGTATTTCTATAACTTATGACTAACCATCAACAAATAAAGTGCTAAATTTCATTTGTGCCAAGACTTATACATGTACTACACCTTATAGTAAGAAACCTTTGTACAGGGAGAGGGAGTGGTGGTGGGAGATGTGGTAGTCGGAAGCTGCCTTGGGCACAGTGACCATGAAATGATTTTTGATTCTCGGTGAAGTAAGGAAGAGGGTCAACAGAACCTCTGCCTTGGACTTTCAGAGGGCAGATTTTGGTCTGTTCAGGACCCTGGTTCAGAGATTCTCTTGGAAAAACAAACAACGCAGCAGAAGCAGCAGCCCTCACGGAGGACAGGCTGAGCAGTGTGGAAATTCCCCATGAATCTCAGCGAATAAAGGGTCAAATTCTAGTTGCTTGCGTCAGGTTTTCAATCTGTTCCATCCTACTGAGGACTCTCTTGAATAGGAGCATTTTGGTTTGGGCAAGGATCTGGGAAGCCCCTGAGAGCGTGGGATCTTACCTTGTCCAGACCAGGCTCACTGAGTCTCTGCTGCTCAAGGCACAGGTGGCAGACTTTGGCCATGAGCTCGTACGGGTGCACGAAGAGACGGGAACTGAGAAGGAAGGTGAAGATGTACGTCCTCTGCAAGAGAGAGGAAGGCAGAGAAAGGCATAAATTACCAGCATTTCTTATATTTTCTCGAAATGCCTTCCTGAAAACCTGCTCCTGATACTTTGCTATCTGCAGAAGAAAACTCTACATGTGGCTGTGCCAAAAGCAATTACTACAGAGGTAAGAATTTAATTTAACACTTATCATTGCTCCAGAACCAGTACTATAAGTTTGTGCTTGAGCCAAGTTATGCAAGGTTAAACCAAAACAAGGCAGGGCAAAGGTGGTTTAGCTCTCCTATTGCACACAGTCTTATTGCAAGCTTATTACCTGAAATTACTCAGAATAACATTTCAACTCATCTTCTCTTGCTCTACAGTAAACCTTTGTCTTCTGGGTGAAAGTGGAGGGAACTACACAGCTTAATTTTACAGAATAAACACCAGCAAGTCATTCTGAGGTTACAAGAAGAGGCTCCTTATTTTGCTTTGATTTTCCATATAGCATTATTTGATATCATTATGAGATGGATATTCAGAATATCCACTCAATTTTTCACTTTGCCAGTAGTTAAGTATCTATGGCACCCACTCTAGAAAGGCTCTACAATGTTCTGGCTCTAGAAACTTCGAATAAATCCTCATGTTTAACCAATCAGTGTCTAAATTGCTAGATATTTGAAGTTTACACTAAGCATTAATGGATAAGCACTAGCTGAAGCACAGTCCTGTGCTGCTGTTAATTCGGATCCAAGTTAAAAAAGATCCTGTCTTGGAAACGTGAACTGATCTATGACAATAACAGAAGGTGAATATAAGCAGAGTTATGTCTTCAGCAGGAGCATGTCAACAAGCAGAGCTACAGTTTCATCATCCACCAGTTATCCCCAACTGCCTTTCCTGCCACCTTTTGATACCATTCTTTTTTATCTTCTTTTCTAAAAATTATATAAAAAGTCTCCGTGCATGGGTGTGCCTAGATAGGCCAAAAACTCTCAGATGACAAACCTCCTGTTCTCACATCCAGCCTCTGCTGATCCCAAATAGTGCGGTACTAGTCCAACATTTCGGTTGCTAATCGCATGATACAGGTGGATCTCAGATGAGCAATGGGAAGTATGCATTAAAAATTGCCTGGTTTTGCAATACTTTCATTCTGTCACAACGGTGGTCATGCCTTTCTTTTCAGCTTGCCTGGCAGATTTTTGGGGGTCCATGGTACACACAATCCATCAAGCAGTAAGCCAGTCTAGGTGCGTGCTTTACAAATGAGTCACCGGGGTTGCTCACCTTACAACAGGAGTAATAAAGCATTAGACTTCCTAGGTTAGGTGAGTTATTGCATGCTGCGCTCAGGGAAAGCACGTTATCTTATCACTGCTGGGCAGCCACTTGAACCCTTTCCTCAGCCACTGGATGTGACACATTCTGCTTTTGCTGCACATGGGAAAGTTCTCCTTTAGGAGATGCATCAGACCTGGTCATACAGTTAGCTGGGTGTGTAACTTACATCAGGATAATAATCCACGTTGGGTACTAAGTGCTGGATCAGAGCTTCCAGAGACCCCGACAGGAGATTGTTGTCGTGGTAATAGAGCCCTCCACAGTTGTCCTCTTTTGTCTGATACAGGTTCCTGTTGTAGCCGCTGCTGTCAAACATCGCTGCAAAGGGAGGTGTCTGTGGCATCTTTCCCTGAGGAGACACACAAAAGAGATAAGGGATAATTGACAAAAGGTACAGTGTAAGGCGTTTTCTATCTTCCAGAGATAGTACTGCACTAGGAAGAAAACCCAGTGTCACACCATGGGTTACTTGCAGACTGTTATCAAGCCTGTGCTGACTTCTCTGGAAAGGGCCAACACAGGCTTTCATCACTGTCTGCCACAATCAGACAGTGCTTCTTTTATATCTTGCTGTTTCTTTATTAAAGGACAGATAAGACGTCCAGGCTAAGAGTTAGAAGGAGGTACAAGAATCCTGACAGGCTTTGGGAACTCGGACTTTCTACAAAGCTTTTGGGGATGTTGGCATAATGTTCACCGACAACTTTGGGCAAATCCTGAAAGTAGCTCCCTAAGAGCAGCAGTCTGATGGGGAAGCGTGTTCAGGCTGCCCCAGGCTGACACATCCCCAGCCAGTGCAGAAGGAGAGAGGCTGAAGCGAAGCCCTGTCCCGATGTGAGAGGACAGTCTCCTTTATGCAACATGACAGCCACGTAACTGCAATCCCAAACCTCTCATTTCCCAACTCCACCCTGCTAAATTGGTGCTTGGTTTTCCCAATAACACTGTGACAGGTGTGACCCAGGCTAAAGCCTGATGCTTCAGTGCATCAGCCTCCACCTACTCTCTGAGTGGCTCTACAGAAATTTGGAATAACTCGCCTGTGTGTGTAGTTGCTTACCACTGTTGTCCAAGTTCACCAATGATATAAAAGACGAGACCAGACTCAAGAGTTTTGTTAAACCTTCTCCCCAAATTCTGTGAAAATGTGAAAAATCCAGCCCTGTGTTTTCCAGCTTTAGGAAAAACACAGCAATTACTCATCAGTCTGCATCTTAGTGCCTGTGGAATCAAAATGTCTTTCCACAGAAAAGATCAGTCAGTGCTGCAGGCTGTTCAGTCATTCAGAGCAGTGGGTGGGCAGCAAGGGGGCCATGACCACCCAAGAGCTCTTTTGGAAATGCAGGATCTGAAAAGGCCAAAAGATAAAATCTCTCTGATTGCTTGAGTGTTCTTTATGTTATAAATGCCTTCCTTCTCCCTCCTTCCCTGCTTTCTGGGAGTAGCAGTTCTTGCCAGTTTAAGGAACTTAGGTTTTTACAGCCTCGATGGCAAGCTAAGTTTGTGCCTAGTTTTAACCACTAAGGTGCTGGTTTTAACTCTACTGCAGCAGTTACTGGGCTGTGGGTGCTGATAGGCATTCAGGAAGAGACAGATAAACCGCAAAAGGGGATGGCACTTTGCTTCCAATCCTCCCCACAGCTTCGAGGCAAGGGAGATCAAACTGAGAGGACAATATCCACAGGCTGCTGTGCTCATGTGTCTACAGAGCATGTGCGTGTGCATGAGAAAAGCATTAATGGCTCTGAGCCATCATTGTAAGTGCAGATGCTGTTTCTTTTCTCTCCATTGTATCAAATCCTATTCGGGAAAAGGCTCTTTAAAGCCACAGACCTCAGCAAACACCAGCCTGTGAAGGCACCCCGTTTTGAGAACAGCTAGTGATGTGACAGCCTGGCAATAAATAGCGTGCTGCCTTCTGTGTGCTCCCCAACCCACAATAAAGCACTTTTCAGAGTGAGCTCGGTGGAGATGAGAAGCTATTAAGCTATTAGCCAGATTCCTTAGCTTGGACCTGAAGCACCACACAGACTTGCTGCTGCTGCTGGCAGTGTGTCCAGACAATGGAGACATTCAAACCAGCACAAGCCTGAGTGGTTCAGTAAATAAACAGTAAGAGAAAGCCAAAAACAAAGGCAGAGAAGGACAGTGGAGAGAGCCTCCTGGCCTACACAACCAGTGTTAATCCCACCTTGAGAGGTGCCAAGAGATATCTGCATCAAAATGGGAAAGACTGGAAAGTCTCCATGTCTGAACAGTGACATTAGACACTCCGTGCAGCTGTTCAACCAGCGATTCAATTCCATTCAGCCCAGTGAACTGGGGGAAGAATGAAGTAAATACACGTGCCACAGCGTAAGAGTGTGAAGTGCAGGGCTGAACTCAACAGGTTCCTGTACTAGAGAGTTCAAATTACTGGGCAGGTGAGGTGCAACCTTACCACGGCCGTGCTCTGCACCAATAAAGCATTCTGATGCATAAAGACTCCTGGTCTTTCAAGTTCCTTGCAAGGTCAACCCATTTTAAGGAACAAAACATTACTGAGGGGCTGACAGAAACCTTCTGTAGCATTTCCTAGGTTTTCATACTGTGTATGTAAAGCCACAGACTTGAACCAACTCCAAAATATTCTTCAGCCCACTGGCACTGAGAGATGTCCTGCCTGCAAGACTCAGAACTCTTTCCAGCTACTGTAGTGCAGTGAATTCAGTCAAAGTGCCAGTGGTAGTGAACGGTGTGTAACCACTGCCATCCACCAAACATTGGCAGCACTGTGGCTCCAAGGTAATACTCCACAGGGAAGTGAGAAAGGCTGGTCTGCATCTGCAAAAAACAACTTGACACCAATATGAGCACTTGTGAAAAACCAAGGAGAGTAGTTGTTTCCACCCACATCTCCTATTAACCAAAACAGCCCAATTCAGGGTGAGACTGGAATCTGCAGGGGATTTAGCCAGATCTGATTCATGCAACCCTCACCACTGAAACCAGACGGTTGGAGACACAGAGTCACTAGTCATCAGGCCATCAATAAATGTCCTGATTTGTATCCATAAAATAAAATTCTCAAAAGTCTGTCCCAAAGGGTACATATTGCCTCACTTGTACGTTATGTATTTCTGGAAGCTGCTTGACAGAGAGGGCTCAGCCTCGCTTCAGTGAGACACCAAGTTGTGGTGATGTTCTGTGTGGTCAGAACCGGATTTCACTTGGAAGTGAGCAGGACACAGGACACGTTCTCCATGCGATGAAAAGGGATGATATCGAAGTGTGACAGAGATAAATATAGCATAGCCAGCGGGATGATTCACACAACACATGTGCTTTTCCAGCACGCCTCCTTTATTATCTTGACCTTGACTCCTCTGCTGTATTTTATTTGGAGGTGGAGACACAAAGCAGCATGCTTACTTCTAATTAGAAGCTGCTTTAGCTAAAGCTTCAGCCAAGCCTTGCCTTCAGAATAACTTGAGTGGAACTGAAATTTGGTTACAGAGCAGATAATGGTCCACAAATCCGTCGCATATAGAGCAGAGGTGCCTTGGAACCTAAAAATATTGCTGATAAAGCACAGCACGGCAAGATCTGATGAGCAGGAATTGGAAAAAAAAGACAAGAAATATTATTCCAGGGAAAAATATCCTGGGAGTTAAAACCTGGAACTTTTTAACTGGGCTTTGGAAACATTTGGCTAGCAATCACATGGAAATCCATTTATCACTTCTCTATTTCTTTTTTTTCCCCCCAAGAATGAAAAAAGTGGCCTTTCTTTTTGTTTTTTTATTTGCTCTTTTTTTTTTTTTTGCCATTGAAGATCCGACTTGAAGGAACGAGCAATGAAATAATTTCCTGGCTTTACCAGTGATGCTCTCCCATGATAGAGTCAATAACTCTGCACGGTGGAAAGAGGAATACAACTTTTTTCCTGCATTTAGTATCATTATGGAGAACATGAGACCTTGGGCATTGAGGTCCATATTCTGGCTCTGAGTAGCCTCTGACAGAAAAGAAGTCTCCATCTTCCCAGTAACAGCACTCTAAATAAGAAGTCAGAGCCAAAGATGATGTGCTCAAACCCCCCCATCTCCTGCAGGAGCCAAGTTTCAGCTTGGCAAAACTAAAGGAATCAGATGTAGCTTCCGGGCTGCCAAGTGCTTGTCCAAACCTTTATGTTCAGCAACAGAACAAAAAAAAAAAATCTGTTTTCTTCTATAAACAGTGGAAGGTTGCATTGGTTTGTTTTCAGTTATATTAGAGAGCTCAGGCTGCACAGCAGACTCATACAACAAAGCCAACAATATGGACAGCTCGTATCCTTTATAGAAGCACCCACTGAGAAGTTCAGTAGTAGCCATAAAAGGTGCCTTTAAAGCTACTGCCAAATATTTTCAGCTCCTCTGTTTGTTAGGTACAGTTTTCTCCCACACTGTATCCCTCAGGCAGAGGAGTGGTATGAGTCCCAAGGCATACCAAGACAAACTTCAGAAATGCAATTACATCCCCTCAGAGCTGTTCCCTATACAACCAGAAACCCTTAACTACATTTAGCAGCTGATTACCATCCACTATTGTTATTAAGGATGCCATCATAAAACTGGGGTATGGCAAAACAAAAGACTGACTTCCTGCAGGAGCTAAGTTCCAGAGCGGGCCCTCATTATCCCTACTCTTTCTTTTGTTAGCAACATACCTACAGAAGCCCTTCCTGTTGTCTTTGACATCTCTGGCCAGACTCAATTCTAACTGGCCCTTGGCTTTCTTAACCTCATCCCTAGCTTTCCGTACAAATTCCCCGTATTTCTCCAGGCTTACACCCCCTCCTTATCCTCCCTAGCCTGTCTTTCATGAAAAGCCTACAACCTTCCATTCCGATACTCCAGCCACAGGAGCCACCCCACCACGTCTCTGCGATGCCAGTGGTATCACGCCCATGCAGGCGTGTGCATGTCTCTAATTCTTCTTGTTTGTTCCCCATACTATGCGTGTTTGTGTGGAGGCATCTGAGCCAGGCCCTCGATAAAGCTGACTCGCTGGCTGGAGCAGCTGGAATCCTTTTGCACTGCTCGGGGCATCCACCCAGGCTGCCCAAAACAAAAGCACACCAGACACAGAGGCCACCCATCGCATTCCACAGAGCTCTGCCGTGTGTGTGCTTTGCTCACAAAGCTTTTGGTGTTTTTTTGCACTGAAAGGTAAAGGGAAGTTCTACAGCTCAAGCTACCGAGGAGATAAGAAACCTGAAAAACTCCCAGATGGGTGTTTCATGTGCCTTACTTGCAGAAATTAAGAGCACAGAACTATCCCAGCTCCAGCCTTCTTGCTTCCACTATTTGTGAAGAATTTGCCAAGCAATTCTCTGAGTGTGACTTCAGCACCAACTCTGAGTTATAGTTCCCTCCTAGAATTACTTCTTATTAACTGTATCATTCAGGAGGCAGAATACAGAGTATTATTTCATACTCATATAGGAGATGAAAAGGGGAGTGATACTGGCTTTTCCCAGCCTGAAATCAAGAGGAAGATTAAGAACCTCTCATAAGGAATGCACCCCAGAGGAACAAGAGGACCAAAATTATCCAATGCTGGACAGTGGCATAACAGTAGAAATACATCTTGCACAGTTGCTGGTAGGGCAAGGAAAGACCTGAGGTAGATATAAGAAACCCGACTGAGCCTTAAAGTACTTCTTGGTTTTCACTAAAACTGCAGAGGATGAACAATTTTTTAAAGTTTTCCAAAAATCACCCAGGCAACGATAAGCTGCAAAGGAAAATGAAAAACCCTAGTAAGCAAAGAATAAACCAGGAACTGAATTTCAAGTAGGGGCATTTTCCCCCTGAATGTGCATCTTTCTTGGGTCTATAAATAGACCCAGCTGATGATGTGGGAAGGTCAGATGCAGCACTGCTGACTGATCACTCATACAATGTATGAGAATTTTGGAACAGTAATTAAGTGAATCCTAAATGACTCAAAAATTAAAGTCCTTGGATACTGAACTGCAAAGGTGTGATGGGTATGAATATATTTGTGTGTTTACTTGGGAGCCTTAGGAACATTGTGTGGGGTTTAAAAATGCCTTGCATTTCTCCAAATCTGCAAGCTTAGGAAAAGGGAAGGAAACAAACAAGTTCCTCTTTGTTGCTGATGTGCTGTAAATCCACGTCCCCTGCTTAAGCCCCACAAAACAGCTCCCCTTCTATCCTCTCCCATCCTCTTCTTCAGTGGGGCAGGAAGGGAGAGTGAGTCTAATGATGCTGAGGGTGGCTGTGACAGCATTGCTGCAGTGCCAGACAAGCACATGCAGGCAAACTGCATCACGGCAAAAATCCCAGCTGCAGGAAAATTAATCAGCCCAGGGTGAGGACAGGACATGTGTTCCTCCCAGATAAAACACATGATACAGTTTGTCTGTGTTGCTGGACACACAGAAGCAACAGCCTCGAAACACATGACACTTGAAGGATACCACATCTCTATCTAACATATTATTTCTTAAGGGTCTTGTCTCTTCCCATGACCACATTGCTGCTGAGACTTCTATCTGTCGGTTAAAACCGAGAAGGCCACAATTACTTAAAAAGATATGAAGTATGCTTCATCACTGACTGATTAATCTTTTTGTTAAGTTCATTTGTAATTTGTTTTTAATTTTATGGATAATTTCTTTATCTGGATGGTGTCCTTTTAGCATTTGAATGCAAAACAAGGCTTTTATCATAAAGTGTGGGGTTTTTTAACCTTTATATTTTTGATAACCCCAGTTTTAGAAGAGAAGTTTAAAACATGAATAAACAGGATAAGTATACATTATAAGTGACATGATGGATTAGCACAGCAGTGATTAAATGTCACAAGGCACAAGAGATTCTAGAAAAGCTCAGTACATTGCATGCTCCATAGTGACTCCTGCAAAACTTGAGGGATTTACAGAATGAATGAAATGGAAAAAGATGCACAAGAGTCTCAGGCCAGCTAAAGGATTTAATGAAATATCTCTCATCTTACACAACAGACAACATATATAGCTACTCTTTTCTACCAAAATTTCTGAGCAGGCAGCTGGACTGCAAGCAAGGAAGCACTGATGGACAACCAAGACTGGGATCATATTAAGAAACAACTTCTCCTTCCCCTCATCGCAGAATCAGTTTCTTTTACAAAAATTCGTAGATTTGGACTGTCCTCCAGCACTTCGTTTAAAATCAAACTAATGCACAAGCTGAGTATGATCTCCTCAGTCCTGTGTGTTAAATTTTGTCCCAAATTAAACACCACCAGGAAAGGCAGACAATCTACTGGCTGGCCAGTGCAAAGCATTAAGAAATTGGCTGCAACTGCTGATGGCGAAATTTATAGTTTGGCATAAGAGTACAAGTATATTAAAAGCAAAGAAAATGCAAAAATGCTACTAAAGCCTTACACTTCTTTACCTCACTGAAGCAGGATGGGGATTTCAGAAGCACAAAGCATTCCATTTATTGCACCCAGTGAAGCACAGAACAGTTCTGCCGTTTGCTCTATTTGTACTTAAATATTACAGCCTTAAAAGACTAGAATCCCACCTCTCTACTCAGCCAGCTGCAGACAGGTTTCTCAGGGCTGCCACCCAACAGCAAGATGCAGAGCTCCACAGCCTGGAGGAGTTCACCATCCCAGCTCTCACACTGCTGAGCGGCAGCCAGGATGCTGCTCCTCAATCAGCTGATGGACTGCTGTAGTTCTGAGGTCAGGAGTTTGAAAGCAAGTGCATAGCAGCGATGTTTTACTCCAAAACATCCCACTGTAAAACGAGTGATTCAGTAGCTGATTCACGGCAGCTGAGATGTCCAGGAATGGGGCGTGGGGTGGGGTGGGCAGATGGGGCCTGTGATGCCATCCGTGCTGTGCTACCCCCACTGTGAATCAGAACTCTGACACGAGTCCTGTAGTTCTGTATCTACAGATCTGCATCATTTCTGCAGCATGCTTTGCGCCTCCCGCGTGCTTCAAACTGATGAAACTGAAATTTGGTGTTCTATGGGAGCAGTTTCCCCTACACTATCACCAGAACAGTATCATTGTGGTATTACCACTAACCTTGGGGAGCATGATCCACTCTCTGTGACAGGGATGTGAACCCTGGGATGTGACAGGGATGTAATCCTAACCCACCCCAGGTGATCAGAGCCGCAAGATCCACCTTCTCTATCTGCATGGTCAGCAGCTAAGTGTGGGTCTAGACCATTTCAGAGTGATAACCAGCTTGATCAAGAGCTGTTCACGTGTCCATCCACAGCCAACAGAAGCAGCATTATTTCAGTGCTTAGACCTGGCAGCTGGTAGTTTGGATCTGCTTCTGACTCTGCTACAAGCTCCTCACGTGGCTTTAGCCAAGTCACTCAGTTTCTCATTAGTGCATTCCTCTGCTTGACAGTACAAAGAGGGATAAGTATGGGGTTATTTCCTTTCATTAAGCACTAAGATCTTTTTTCAAAAGGTGTACAGAAGGTGTATCATATAGTACTGCCAGGAGCACGGTACTAGCTTTAAGTATGAAGCTCTCTTGACATGGTTCCTTCTTCAACCTCATCAAAGCAAGACAACCTTCTGAATCCCCAAACTGTTGCTCTTTGCAGACATCTGTGCTTGGCCTTTTGGTGCAACCTACAGTACACTTCAAAAGAAAACACCTTTCCCTTCTGTAATCATAATAGGCAGCCAACTTGTAATTCACAACAGCAAGCTGCTGTTAAATAACAGTACTAAATTCCATTTAACTGTTCCTACCTAAAACCTCATTGCCAAATGTCTCTTTGCCATTTAGATGATGCAGAAAAAATGCTGGGTTTAAGGCAAACAATTAATATAATCTCTCTTCTCCCCCAGTTGCTGAGTCCTTATGTTTCCATAACCAGTACAGAATTTTTACTGACACTTCGACATACATCAGGTTGAAAGCAGTATATTTACATTTGCTGCAACAGAAATACTTCAGTTAAAAAACCACCAACACAACAACAAAAAAACCACTTTCCAATGCCTAGATTGAAGATAAAAATGGATGGTTCCACTTTGGCAGTTAGGAAGGGAAGTATAACTCCGTATCTGCATCAGTTATACCTGCCTCACACCCACTTATATCTAGGCTGGGTATCAGCCAGTGGCTTCTAGAACAGAGCTGGGTCTAAGGTACAGAGGACTTGTAAAACAGTTGTCTGCAACCAGCTGGACTGATTCCTTGGGAAATCAAAGAGAAGCACATTATAGCCGAAGTGACTGAAAAGAGCTTTTCCCCCAGTTCTAGGCAGGGCCATAGCAGAAATCTGCTCCCCTCACACGCTGCCTCTGCTGGTTTGTGTCAGCCTTTGAGACTCAGCAGCAGTTCCCGTGCCCGACTGAGGGTGGACCCTTGGGCTTTGCAATCGATGGTCAAACGCTCCTTGCCCTGAAACAATTACACCTATTAAGTCACCACCCAGCAGGTACGGTATTGAGCAAATGTACACCACGCTGAGCCGTGAAAAGATCATTACAAACACGGCCTAATAGTGTCTGAATCCCTGCAGGATGTTTAAGGGAGGACCAGCTCTAGTCCTGATGGACAAGTACTGTCAGTTCAGCACGCTACATTCATGCGGAAAGCACCTGGCCTTGTATCAATGAGAGCAATTATCTCAGAGAATACCCCACTCCCCAGTCTGACTCAAGCTGATTTATCCTCTGTCTTACTCCTTATGAATCCAAATGTCTCGCTGTGCTGGCTGACCTCCTCTCTGCAGGTATGTTACCTGGGATTTCTGGCCCTATTTCCAGATGTGACAAGAAGCAAGCAGAATACCTGACCCCATGGGAGGGGCAGGTGACCTGGGGAACATTTTATTCTGGGGAGAAGATGCATTGTAATGAATCAAAACCAAAATAGTCAGAATGCATGGATCTGAGTCATGCAGTGCTATTCTGGAGCTGCCTAGGGAGAGTGAGCTGGATTGTTGTCATGATCCTGCACATTTTCCATTTAAAAATACAGCCATACTAAATGCCACCCACTCAGGTTCCTCACTGTAGTGATTTAGTTTTTTAATACTACTTCTTGCAGCAGCCAGAACAGAGGAGAAATTAGCTACAGCTTTCAGCTGGAGTCTTTGCCTCCTGTTCGTAAATTATGTATTGTCTTGCTGTGGCTGCAAAATGCTCTCTGGAAGTTTTGTTTACAAGTTCATTTTCTATCAAAGTGTTTATTAGATGATGTGGCTCAGTCCCTCATACCCATGCCAAGCAAAGGGCACTTGTCAGTGCTTGCAGAATACACCTGTGTGTTTACTAACATTTGGAAAAAAATGCTTAAGTATGTGCAATCACAAATTCTGCCTCCTCCTCCTCTGAAGTGCACGCAATCTATCCCAACCAGCCCTAGTACGTGTCATAACACCAGACCCTTACAGTGATGTACAGCACAGACTGGCAATATAATCCACACACAGCTCCTTCCTGCCTTCACCCCAAGAAAAACTCACTTTTTAACCACCCAGTTACAAAAGTAAAGCCCCATGTTGTCAGCTTTTCCAGCTCATATTCCTTCACTGATGCTGCTCCAGGGCTGAACTGCGCCTGTCACTTCTGACAGAGCGTGACAGCAGCTCACCCCACAGACCATGAACAGGTACGGTGACTCTGCACTCCCCAAGCACTGCTCAGATAACCCACAATTGGAGCACGGGCAACACCACACTGTGCTGTCCCCCAAAACCTCAGCAGAAAGAAACCACGGAGAATGTAAACCAACAGGCATTCAGTGCACCATACACAAAAAGCATTTTACTCAGTGCCTGGCACAGCTGTGAGCTTAACCTCTGCTAAATCAGTAATTTCTTTCCTCTTTCACAAAGATTTAACAAATCTTACAGTGGCCTGTTTCAGTCCTGCTGTTCAATGGAGTGATATCCCCACTGCTTATCCAAAAGCTTGGTCTCACCTATTAGCTCTTTCCAGTACAGCTCATCAGTTAGCTACTTGTCTTGAGTATATTTAGCATTGATTTTCAGCTGATTATCAGCCTCTCTCCAAGGCATCTCATTTGGAAGCTGTAAGATAAGCCTGAGGAAGCCATACCTCAAAAAGCTATTCTCAGCTTTCAAAATAAAGAGCCAGCCTAGAGACCCAGTCCTGCCTGCCCAAATCCCATCTTCCCACAGATGGCACGTCATCTTGTCATCTCAGCCCACCAAGGCGGTAATCTCACTGAAAGCAACCCCCTCAACATTCCTCGCTTAGCCATAGCTGCCCGAAGTACAGAGCACCGCTTTGTTCCCGGCTCTTTTGATTTTTCAGGCCATTCTTGCCCTTTGAGAGGAGTCAGCCCTGCTCCGCTCTGTTCAGGGGAACTCCCCTGAAAGAGTTCCTCACCCCTCTGTGCTATATTTAGCTTTACACACAGGCAGACTGGGAGGCACTGCTTGTTAGGGCTGCCTTAGTTTACAGTCTGGACCGAGCACGACGAGCAACACACTGGTCTTGGGTCATTTAACACTGATTTTGGGTCATTTAATAGTCCTTACTCTCCTCGTACCCCTGAACTGCTGCCACCTCGTACAGCGCAGGAACCTGGAGTTTTACCACAGTTACACTCAGCAGATGCCCAGCAAAACACACACACACACACATCCCGCCCACACACCCATTTTACTCAGCCCTACAAACACAATCTGGTAAATCAGTGCTTTTTTAGCCTTCCCATCCAAGAAAACCAGCAATCAATTGAACTGACGGGCGTAAAGAAAAGCGGGGAAAGCTTCTCCAAGGATTATAGCCACGGAAAAAAATCACATCGTGCAGTTTTAGGACCCTGTTCTATCTTACTACAGGGAAGGGGACAAGGAAAACGACCCAATCACCGCACCGCCAAGTGCTTCTTCTGCTGGGTTGAAGTCTCTCTCCCTTCCCCAATATGCTGATACCCCCCAAAAGAGCAGCTCTGTCTGTACAGAACTGGGTAGCCAAGGAGATTAAACACCAGGAGGAATGAGACCGTCTTGCCGGGGCTGGCAATAAGAAGACAGATGGATGGATGGACGGACGGACGGACAAGACGCCTCGCAGACTCACGGACTGTACCTGGAAGTGGCCGCAGGCGCTCCCGGCCCCAAACGCTGCTCTGTGGCTCTCACGCACGCATCACCCACAGCACAGGACAGCACAGCACACGGCAGGACGGCAGGGCTCCCCGCGGGACTGTGCGGGCGGCAGGCGGAGCGCCGGGAAGCGCCGCTCCCGCCCCGCCCCGCCCGCGCCGCAGCGCCGGTGCCGCGGCAGAGGCGGAGCGNTGCCCACTGCTCTTGGATGGAGTGACAAACACTTTGCCTCTATGTGCTCTCCACAGCACTCTGAGTTTTCTCCACTTCTTGCACAGCACTCGCAATCAGCACTTTCCCAGGCTGAAAACTCCAGGTTTACCCAGTCACTCTATGAACAGGGTCCAAATCTTGGACAATCCTTGTTATCCTCCACCAACCCTTTTGCAGTACCTCTAAACCTTCTGAGATGAGGGAAATGGAGCTGCATATGCACAGTTCGAGGTGCAACTGAATGTCAGATTAGGGAGTGATACTCCAACTTTCCCTGCTCTCTACCCCCTCCTAACATTTACTGATCTATGTTCAATTTCCTTTTTTGACCCCTCAGAACATGCAGTCTGGGTCTTCCTATGGAGTGGCAGCAGCCAGGTCAGAGCCTGCACTTTACAAGAGAGGCTAACTACATGCATCAGGTCTTTCACTAATTGAAGAAAAACTGCCCCTGGTAGTTACAGGCTTGAAAGACAGGTGCCNCCTTGTTATCCTCCACCAACCCTTTTGCAGTACCTCTAAACCTTCTGAGATGAGGGAAATGGAGCTGCATATGCACAGTTCGAGGTGCAACTGAATGTCAGATTGAGGGAGCAATACTCCAACATTCCCTGCTCTCCACCCCCACCTAACATTTACTGATCTATGCTCAATTTCCTTTTTTGACCACTCAGAACATGCAATCCAGGTCTTCCTATGGAGTGGCAGCAGCCAGGTCAGAGCCTGCACTTTACAAGAGAGGCTAACTACATGCATCAGGTCTTTCACTAATTGAAGAAAAACTGCCCCTGGTAGTTAAAGGCTTGAAAGACAGGTGCCTCTAGCTACTAGTTCTACATCCAAGCATAGAGGGAGCTTCAATAAACCTAACATCCTGTGGGATGATTTTGGAGGCAATCACAAAATCCTGCCTACTTGCCTTCTCATTTCTTTAAATAGAGAATCTAGAAAGAAATACTTGCAAAAATGAGTTTTAAATTAATTGTACTGGCAATGTAACTAAATAGTAAGAGGAACCCCAACACAAAGAGCCTTTGTGCACACAACTCTCTCCTTGGAATTAGGACTTAAACACGCATGTGGTCTTGCTGTGGATTCTAGAAATTACTTGCAAGTCTTCAAGTTCTGGATTCACACAAAAGCCTGCTCTGTCCCTTCGGACAGTGTCACGTATAATGCAAAATAAAACAAAATGACATTGCAGTGTTATTTCTGAAGGAAGATGACACAATGCCAAGTCACGGGTCACAGCACTTGCACACATATCCATAGACATAAAAGTACAAATGGGTACTTTTCCCATTTTGGTGAATATGTCAGAGGATGGTGCTACATATTTTCCTCAGGCCCTGCTCTGTGGTGGTTCTACCTCCAATTCCTCTCTGGGACAGGTTCCTCAATGCAGTAAATTACCTGGCTTTCTTGATTCCTGTTTACCCCTACAATTCACTTCATCAGACAACCCTTGTTACTACACATACAACAAATCTACTGGAGAAAAGATTTATACTTCATCCAGATAAAGAGGGTTCCCTTTTTCTTTTCGTCCCTCTCAGATTAAAGGGCAAACATTGCTTTTCCCTCCTGTTGTCTCCCATGTTCTCAGACAACATCTTTGATTAGAGCAGAAATATTTTACTGAAGTAATTGCAAGTACAGGCACATTTATCCTGGTTTGTTTTGGTGCAGTCTGACAAGAGCGAAGGCAGCCTGTGGGCTCCCTGGCAGGGAGGAATATCCCAGGGAAGTGACGGGTGATGCACTGAGCAGCTCTGTGTGGTGTTGCTCAGGCCTCCTTCGCAGTAGTGCAGGTGGTTATGAATCACTTGGCAAGAGCTGAGAGGAGATCAAAACTTGGAAGGAGGTAAAGAATTGCAGTTGTGAGTCAACGTTTCAAGTGCAGAACATGCCTGGTCTGCCTTGCTCAGATATTTTGCTTGTTTATTCTTCCCATTTTGATACGGCAGTCCTCACAACAGCAACGCAGATGAAAGGAATGAAGCACAAAGAAAGTCGAGAAAACTACATGGGGTACGATTAAACCAATTAAACCAATGCTTGCTAAACAAGTTCTGTGCAGGCAATGTTCTCCTAAAATCCAGGGCTGGTTCTCATGGCTGGATCTGCTGGCATGAAATCCAGCATCTAGGCTGGGCTTGAACATGAGACCCTCCACCGTGGCAGAAATACAGGCTGCAGGCTTGGACTGCAAACCAGGGCTCTGCTTTGCCTGGGTATTTGGGTTGTGGGAAATTTCATCCACAGCCCCATCTTACCTCCATTATTACTGTAAAAACATCAGCATGTTGAGAACAGAATGTGTCGTTTCAAAACAAAATGGACTTCGGGAGAGAAGAGTATTTTTATATGTAGTGGACATAGAAAATCCCACAGCAAACAAACTACAATTCTGGCTAAATGTAACCAGGCTCCTGAGTTTTCAGACTTACTCCAGAAAAGACAAATTTAACAGCAATGTCAATATCAACTGCAGAAGAAGTGAGAGCTTTGAAATGTCAATACTTTCATGGAATGAAAATGCTTTTTTTCAGGATATTTTGATTTACTTTTCTGGTGACTAATAAGTGAGCTAATATGCTTCAAATCAGCATGTTCATACTATTCCATATCTGTCTAAGATACAAGAATTAGAAGTTATAAAGAATGGAGGATAGGGGGAAAGCAAATTTAATGGTATCAGATAACTTGAGGAAATTAAGCTTTAGAAAACTCACCAAGCCTGGGCATAGTGAAAATAGAGTTGTTAACTCTATGCAACTTGTGTTGGGGCCTAACTTCTGTTACGTTGTTGAAAATCTGTGTACTGATAAAACAACCTACACCCTCCCCCTCTCCAGGTTTATCCTGATCCCATGCAGCATGGCTTGTACTACATGCCCCAGCCGAATAATCATCATTTCCAAGTGATAAATCAGAAACCATTTCCCTCAGTTTATCCAGCAATTGTTTGCTAGTCATGCAAGCATGGTAAAACAGTTAAATGATGGTGAATTTTAAACATAAAGAGAGAACATTCTCTCTTGTTTCAGCAGCTAACTGTCTGGACAGTTCTCCATCAGAGCAGTGTGAAACAATTGGCTAAACTAGCTGCTTTCTCTCTCCTGTAACTCCAAAAGGTCACCAAAGAATAGTAATTAAGAGAAAACAGCTAGTATCCTTTTTTTTTTCTTATTTTTTTTTTTAATTTTAGTACTTGTTGCTGTGCAAATAAATCAGCCCTTACCCTGTGGTTTGTAGCAGTTCCCTGCATAAAACAGAAAGACATCAGGTTTCATTTTAGCCCTATGTTTATTCAGCTTGAACTTGAACTAGGATCATATTAAAAACAGATTACAAACCGTTTAAGAGCTCTTAATGCTTGCCAAAACTAGCCTGTGGTTTTAAACGAGATGCAAGGCAAAGTAAATGAAAAGTAGTATTTAAGGCACTGTAGAGAAGTCGTGTTACGTAAAACGTGCACAACATATTTGGCATTTCAAAAAGCACTCAGCAGAACTCCATGCACAGAATACTCTTGTGCAAATGGATGTTAGGGAAGGATTTAGAACCTGAAGTCAATTGTCTGAAATTCAAGAGTCTGGCAATACTAGCGCACATTTAAACCTGTGCACAGCGCTCCTGCTGAAATCACTGGGACACCTGCAGAATTTGACACATCTGTTAAATTTATTGCAGAACCAGATACCAAAGCTCTTGACCACTCTGAATTTTCAAAAAACTGCTTCAAATTCAATTCACACTGTAAACATGTAGATTAGAGTAATTAGTCCAGCAGATCACCAAAAGTTTGCCTTGGCTTCAAGTTTGAAGTGGAGCTCATACTTCATTGATTTGACAGAGGGGTTCGAGCAATAGTCTTCAGTGTTTAGATGCACTAGTGTAGCAGTGCCGGGGTTGTGTGTGGACATTAAGAGATGTAAAAACACTCAGGGCACTTGAATAGTTGGCATACAGTAGTTCCTGTAGCAGATCTGTTGTAATGAGACTTTGATTTTAGGTGTGTACGGCTTTGTCAGAATTTAAGCAATTGGAGCTCAGAGTGTTGGTGGCACGTGCCTGCTTCAGGCTAGGACAAAATTCAGAAAACATTATTTATGCTTTTCTGGAAAGGTGGTGGACAAAAACCTACTGTTATTGCTCATATTCCTGTGTTGACTATAGCTTTCTTATTCCTTCCTGTTACCTACTGAAGGAAGCCTTCTGTGCAAAGCCTTGGACAGGGTCTAGAAAATTGAAAGGATATGCTCTTTCTAATTTGCCTTGAATGTTCTGCCATTAATGCAAGAACTGCCCAAATTCAGACAAACGCTGTGCCCGCTCTGCGAGCACACGTGAGAATTTGTCAGCATCATTGTCACAGATCTTCTCACAATGGACAAAATCTGTCCCAAGCTTTAGGGGCTGAGTTGGACTTCCACTTCAGTGATCCCCTTCAGTGCNACCTACTGTTATTGCTGATATTCCTGTGTTGACTATACCTTTCTTATTCCTTCCTGTTAGCTACTGAAGGAAGCCTTCTGTGCAAAGCCTTGGACAGGGTCTAGAAAATTGAAAGGATATGCTCTTTCTAATTTGCCTTGAATGTTCTGCCATTAATGCAAGAACTGCCCAAATTCAGACAAACGCTGTGCCCGCTCTGCGAGCACACGTGAGAATTTGTCAGCATCATTGTCACAGATCTTCTCACAATGGACAAAATCTGTCCCAAGCTTTAGGGGCTGAGTTGGACTTCCACTTCAGTGATCCCCTTCAGTGCAGTGGGCACCAGAGCTGAGAAGATGGAGAGTCAGTTTTATGTTCTCTGTGCCCTCCATGTTAGCACCAAGACTGTTAAAAGGAGGGGAAAAGTTCCTGATCCTGACTCAGTATGGCTTAATCCCAGTTTTTATTGCTAAAAGATGATGGTTTTTCTTTGCAATCACTTGCATTATCATTGGCCTCTATTTAGTTGTCCCAAAGGAATAAACTGTCCAGGGTGAAGTAATTAACTCTCATTTATATATATATATATATAAAACTTCCCCAAAATATCTTAATTAATAAGTCTTTGCAAATTTGAAAAATATTCCACCTTGTCTTACAGACAAAGAAATGGAGGCATTTTCAAAGGCAGCATGTGAACACCTAAGACAGAATCCTGATCCCCAAGTCCTCTGTGGCTTGGGAGGTCAGAACCTCATGGACTGGGAAGTGTGCCTAAAAGCAGGTTATCTAGAAGAAATAACATACTTTGCACATTCACTGTCTTTAATTATGGGTAAAATCACTCGTTTAGGACCCTGTCTCTTTTTATACACACAATGTACAAATACAGGAGAAGCAAGAGTACCAGTAAATAGAATCTGTTTTCTTTCCTGATGGAGAAGTGAAAATGCTTCCAAATGTGTCAGTGCCATCTGCCTGAAGCTTTACAAGACCCAAACCCCTCCTTTAGTAGCATTATCCCAAAACAGGATGTTGGGATCTTTATTTCTGTTTGAGTATTGATTTACGATGGCTACTGCTGGAGGCTTCTCCCTCACTTCCTCAAGACAAGGAAACATTTACAGTTTCTCCTGCCTCCACATCCTCTCCTCTTTCAGTCTGACATCCTGTCACATGCTGATAGCAATCCCACTGTGAATGGCAAGTCATTTGCTTATTGACAGCCTCCCATTTACTGCGACACCTGCCAGCAGTCTCTGACCCTTGAATAAACATTAAGACATTAACAACCTGACACAGGTTCAAGGGTGTGAATAATAATGCCCTGCAGACTCACTACACTCACACAGGCAGCCGAAAGAAACCCCTCTGCACTAAACTTTGCTGTCCTGGGGGCTGGGAAAGGCTTGCTGGAGGGGTGGCTGCAGCAGCAGATTACCTGCATGGATGAGCAGCCACACTTTGCCATTCCAGGCAGCGAGGCCTGATCTCTGGCCAGTGAAGCTTTGAACATCTTCCCCTGTACTGCAATATTGAGATCTGGGCTATAAGAAACAGACTCACTGGTTTAGGAAAATAACAGGAAAGAGCAAAGAGGGAAAAAAGGATGTCTGCAGAAAAAACCCCTCAAAACAAAACCAACACTATCCCCCATCCCTCAAAAACCAAAACCCAAATTAAAACAAATAAACCACCTTCTCCCATAGCCAAAACCAATCCTATCTCTGAATTTTGGAATGTTCAAAAACCCTCCCTGATCTGCTCTGGAACTGAAGGGCTCTGAACTGCCTTTGGAGTGCAGAGTCTTGTACTGCAAGTGTCACGACGATGAAATAGTGTCCATTTCAATGGATTATCAAATGGAGAAAGTGATCCCCCTATGTTTGCTTTAAGTTTTTACTAGCACTGTGTTTGTTTCTCTTGTGTGGCTGCCTGGCATGTAGCCAGTCTGGGACTCTGCAATAATGGATGACCTATTAGGTTGAAAGACATTCTCCTCTGTCACTTCCAGCCGTCCCAGCCATGTCACAGTAAGTCATGGAGAAAAGGAATCCTTTCAACTTGCAACAGCCATGGCTCTTAGGAACTGTAATTGCAGACCTCAAAGCCCTGGTTAGAGTAAGAAGCTTCTGTACCAAATGACTTGCAGGAAACCTGGTCTGCCTCCCAGATGTTTAATAAACTTAGCAGTGCCCTCTCAAAAATCTTTGGCTCGAGTTCAATCATCTCTGCCCACAACCAGTGCACGAAGGATTCAAAGACTTCATAAGCCACAGCTTTTGTTTTGAAGTAGGGGTAAAGTATGCTCACACATTTCTCTGGGCATGCTAGTTGGTGAAGGAAGCTGGGATATTTTCCACCCATATGTGCTGCAAAATAGGCTCTTACCCTTCAACAAAAAAGATGTTGAAGAAGAACATAGAAAATTAAGACTTTATTACATTTATGGTTTTAGTTCGGTTGCTGGTCAGTGCAGAAAAAGGAAGATTTATTACTAATGAAAGGAATTTGACAGTCTAAGTGAAAGGAATTTGGTGGGTAACCTCTGTCAAGTTCAGGGAATGGATCCATGTTTTCCAAACTCTCACCACAGCATCCAGCAGCTGTGGGGACAAGGCTTTTGTGTTTCCTATTTGTAAGATGTTGAAAATCCCTCCCAAATCAGAACTTAAGTTTGAAATCACCTGAAAAAACTCATGTTCATGAGCCTACAATCCCAAATACAGTTCAGACTGAAATATTTATTTATATAGCTTTTAAATGTGTAAATTTCAAATTCGAAATTTAGTATTATTTAAGGTCTTACTTAAACATGTGAAAAAAAAAGTTGGCTTGGAGAAAAATATCCACTTTTTAATATTCAGAAATAACTAAGTAGAAGAAGCTCAAATCCTTTCGATTCTCTCCCCAAAAGAAGGGTATCAGCTTGTTTTTGCAAGAACTCCTTTGTGGTTTTTTTTTTTTTTTTTTTTAGTAACAGTGTTCAGTTTTGGGAATTTGTCTGGTCAAGGGGGGAAAATCTGTCAGTGGAAAATTTCCTACTCTTTCCACTTAATTGAAAGATTGCCTGCTGTGTCCCCAGCTGTCCCCTTCCAGCTTCCAGTGAAGAGGGGGATTACAAAGCTCTGAAGAATAAAACCTTCTTGGACCTCCCCCCCTGCCCTCAACAGAGCAGCTACTACCCCCAAAGCAAGAAAAATAGCTGGCACTCAGCACTCAGCCTTCCAGCCCCCTTTTTTTAGCACGGTGTGTATCTCCCAGAAAGCTGGGAACTGCAGTTCCTGCGCTCATAGGCTGCAAGGGTCACTGTCCAGCAGGCAGGACATCCAAGGCAGAAAACAAAGCTGAGCAAAACTGAACCTTCTGCAGCTGCAGGCAGAAACACTGGCTGTGCATCTGTCTGGGTAGGCATCTCTTCCTGCACAAATCTGCTCACACTTTCCTATCCTAAAAAAAACCCCAGCAGTGGTGGGGGAGAAGATAGAAACTGTTAATATTGATGCTTTTTCTGCTGTTATTCTCAGTGATTGCGAAGACTTGCATTGAGTCAATACTTCTGATGGGCAGCAAAAGCCTGGAAGGGAACAGCACAGACTGAGCAGCTTCACTGACACCATTCGACTCTTCAGTGTTTCATTCTACTAAGCAAGCAGCAGTCATTTGAAAGCTGTTCCCGTGTTATTTCATGTAGCAGAAATGGCTTCAAAACAGCCATTCTTGAAACAGAATAAATAGCGACTGCTTCGGTTCTTGTCTAAATATGGTTTAGGATGCTTTTACACCCATGATAGGCTGCAGCTCTCTGCTGACAGTTCACTAGTTTTCCCAGGCAGTTTGCTTTCCCCCCTCTTCCAGCGTTATAGAAAGGAAAGGCACTCTGCCAGAAGCCAAGATTCAGATTCTGCAAGCTGTTCTGCACACACTCAACTTTAATAAGAGCTGACCTGAGAGAGAGTCTCACTAAACATTTACACAGTACTTCAAATGGAGCCCATCAATACAGGTACGTAGGGCACAGGCTGAAAGGAAGGGAGTTTACACTACAGTCTGCCATTTCTTCCTCAGATTTACAGTAGTGTTTAAATATTATTGCTTTGCTGTCATCTCTACTCAGCAGAGCTGTGCTACTTTATCAGAGCATAACCTCAGCCAAATAAGATGTGTCTCATCACCTCTGGCTTCAGTGTTGGGATGAACATCACTGCACAACAGGCAAATTCATCAGAAGACTAATTTTAAAACAAGAGAGGCTCGGAATCTAATTATGTTTTTTTAAATCAATTCCTACCTCTTTCTTGTACTTAAACAATAATGCAGCCACAGTGTCAGAATTCAGAAACACAGCAATAGTTAAATGCAGAAAATATTTATGAAAGCATCTGAAAACAAGCCTCCAGAAATCAGCAGTGCCGCATTTTCCAGTTTGCTGGGGTTCTGGGATAACACTGTACTCACCTTTCATAATGCAACAAAAGCTATAATTGTTCTTCCATTTTTCAGCAATTCAGTTCAATTTCCCAACCCCAAGGATTTTATCAGAAAGGTTGTAGCTTGAAAATTTTTTCTTCCTTGCATCGAAAGAAGTTTTATAAAGGAAAAAAATCTAACATTTCCTTCATTTGATTTTACCTAAGTTTCATGTTTATTGGAAGAAGCCTGTATATAAGACCAAAATATATATTTAAGGCTCAAAAAAGCACATAAAAATAACCCTATTTTTACATGAAAGTATTCCAGCTCATTTATCAATTGTTTGTGAGAATTTGGAGGCACAGGTTCTAGGTGTCATCCACTTCACTCTCCTCACAACCTGTGCACTAGACCTTGTTTTAGGCATAGGAAAGTGCAGTTGGCAAAACACATCTGATCTGGTATATTTGGATCGTGTAGGAAAAAGAGGTTTTTTTTATTTTTTAAAGCAATTTCTATTTCATATTTTAAAGTAAACAAAATATTTTCACAAACCAGTTTTCATTTGATTCCAGACGGAGAGGTTTAATATAACATTGATTTTTCACCCAGTTAGTCAAATGATCAATTATACATCAGCATAGCTCTCTGTTTATGAAGAATAAGCATTGCTTATTGCATTGATCTAGAGCCTGGTGTATACCTTCCCTTTTCCAGCATAGGGGAGAAATAAGAAGTTAAGAAATACATACAGATTGCTGAGGAAAATCTCTGTAAGAGAGTATTTCCTCCTGCAAAATTACTAACCATTCTTTGAGGACAGGATTAATTTAAGAGTAGGCTTAGATGCAATTCATAATGCTAAATGAGCAGGTGGCATTCTAAATAGTCACGCAGAAGTTTCTGCCTCTCTTGGCAAATACAAATGTTTGATGTGAACAAAGCCAAAAGGGTTTTGTTATTTGCTGAACACTCGACTCTGGCTCCCATTTCCAAGGTTTCCTTCCCTTGGGACATGTGGGCCTTCAGTTACTCACTCACACAGATTGGAGGTTATCCTTAAAAGTGTTCTGACTGAGGCAGCACAAGGCTCTAAGGAGGTTTCCACCGCTTAAGAAATGCCCTCAAATATTATGCATCCAAAAGGGGAAGGAGGGAGGGCATTTGGATAAACAGGGGGGCCTGGCTAAAAGAGAAGTCCAACCACGAAAGTAACAACCAAACTCCAGGATGCAGGAAATAATTGAGGAGGATTGTAGTTCCTAAGAGGAAGTCAGAGATCACTATGTACAGTTTTCACTAAACCGTTTTATTTCCGTTTAAGCTCTGTAAAGCCATGCTGTAATCAAACAGGAGGAACACCAGCAAGGAACAGTGTGAAATCCACGTGCATGAAAATCTGCTAGAACTCTTTGGGTCACCCACATGGAAAAAGCCCAAGCCCGTAACTCTGCAGCGTCAAAAGCACAGGCAGGTAGATGATTGCATGCTGTTTTCCAAGAGTATATGACAGATTAGTGGATTTCAGTTCTATAAACTTCACGAGCTTTGTCCACCCTGCAGAAGGTATTAAAACAGAACTGCAGAAAACCACAACCACATGGTGTGAGTGTGTCAGGAAACATGGTTAAAGGAAAGGATGTTTCATGAAACCCTGGAGACAGTGTTGCCAACGCCTCCCCATGAACCAGAGCAAGGCGGGAAGTTCTCTCCTTGGTCACGATGCTTTCTGTAGCTGTATGTGCATAATTTCCCTTCCATGCCTGTTTCCCTTTTTCAGTTTTCTGCAGGATAAGCCTTTCAGTGCAAAACCAGGTTATTTCTGTGTAGCTGTCAGGCAATCCACAATTCCAAAGGAAGGGGCATCATCATGCACACAGAGTTTGGTGTGCTTTAAAATACAGAACAAGAAATTAAAACCATCTCCTGAGCCAGTTTTTAACAGTTAGCAGAACGTTCATGAGCATCCTTTACAACTGCACATTCCACAGTTCACAGCATCAAATGAGCTGCAGAGCACCAGTAGGACACAAGCTCTTGAAATAAAAACAGTGCTGGCAAAGTGAGGTGGTGGTTATATGATCAATGAATAATCACCATGACAGTTTTAATTAAGTTGAAGAAGGAACTTACTCTGGATTCTGGCATTCTTCAGTGCCATGGAGTTTGAAATGAAAATCACAGAATTCCTGTTTTAATGAACATCACGAGGAAGAATGACTACAATAAAATGAACCTAGTGGCTTGATTTCTATGGCATTTCTTTTCAGAAGCACTTACTAACAGCTCTCTCCTGCACTCTACAGAAGAGATTCTGTTTTCCTCTACCTGCACATGTCCTCTGCTACAACACTGACAGTTTTTCCATCCTCAGTCTTGAAATCTTGCAGGTGATATGCATATAAAGGGAAACAGAGCTTGTTCTTCTAGTATTGCTGAATGACATAATATGGGCTAATTTGGACTCAGATACCGGTCACTGAAGGGTGAACTCTTGTCATTTCTAGAGGCCATTTCAAAGAAGCCACAGGTGTGAAGAATTCCAATCTCTTATAAACTAGAACCAGTAGTAACATGTAAAGAAGTTAAACTAGTGTTAAAACTGATTTAACAACTGGGTCCTGGGGGGCTGAAAGAATATTCTCTGTTCCTCTCCCTTCAATAGTTATTCTATGTACTACTATCACCATGAGTGGAAGAGAAACTGCAAACTTGAAAACATTGACAAGCAGAAGAGTCTTTTGTTGTAGGAGTTCATAACTTTAACTGTCTGCCAGTGCTGCAACAAATCACCCATCTGCAGTGCTGATGATATAAAAATTAGCTCACAGAGCCGACAAGTTGGCTAAAGGCATTATTTAATGTGGTTGCCAGAAACCCCTTCATAAAAATTCATGACTCCAGCAGCTGGTCCTAGTTGCCATGAGACTTCTTGTGTGTTCTTCCTTGGAAGGCAGAGAAACCAAAACCATACTCCACGTCTCAGCAAAGATCTGTGCCTGATTTTAACTAAATTGAACGAGGAAAGGCTCCCATCACCACCCATTACAGAGATGGCTTTTCCATCACCTACAGCTCAAGAGCGTATTTCCAGTCTGCTCTACTCTCTGTAGGATCAGGCAGCAATGAGCTTTGAACATAATGATCAGACCCAGCAGAAATAACCCAGAAAGATTTAGAGGTTTTGCTGTATTCATCAAAAGGGGCACTGCTACTCATGTTCATGTCTTAACAAAGCACAAATCTTTACCAGGAAATATAAAAATCATGTCCTGTAAGTGGTATGCAAATAGTTGCCTTCTGGTCAAGGCCTTACAAACATTTCTTTTTGTACACCTCTGAAGCTGTCAAATTGATATGTTTTAAAGGAGAGGTAAAAATACCTGCGTGAAGCAGAGGGACATAATTTCCCAAACTGCCCTACTCAAACAATGAGAAATAAGTGATAAAGTTTATTTAAAGTTTGATCCAGCACACTGATCAGACCACCTCTTCTCCAAACACTCTTTAGAGATTGCAACTCACTATTAACACTGTCAGAAACTATTAATCCATGGGGAATGAAGCCCATGGCTTCCACATCCTTCTGGCTTGTGTCCAGTATGAGAGTTTGCTACATTGCCTGGGATAACAGGATTCTCTGCATACACTTCCCCATCCCTCCTTCCGTCACCACAATGTGTTAGTATTGCAGAACTGTGGAATAGATATTGCTCAGCTACTGTTTCAGAAACAGGAAAAATCTCGTTATTCTGCAGAATATATACAGAATTATAATGTTGTGTAGTTCTTATGGAGTTATTAATTGAAACACAATAGCTTATTCAAAACCAACTTTTAAAAAAGTTCCTTCTTAAAAATTACCTGCTGGTTCAGATTTTGCAAAGGTTTCTTTAACTAGCTGTACCTATGAACACTTTCCTTTGCAGTAATTTTTCTTGGTGAAAATGGTATTAAGGACAATGAAATTTCAAGTTACATAGATGCTTCTGAGTTCAAAACTGAGCAGCACTTGAAGAAATTATGCTATTCTGATCACTCCAGAATAATAGAAGCAACTTCCAAAACGACAGTCTTTTCCTTTGTGGTACTTTTCAGCAGCTTTAAATGGAGTTTAACCGGTTTCCTGTGGCATATACAGTGAGGCAAAGAGATGTGCAGGGGCTTGTAAAACAAAGTATTCTTTGGGAGGTATTTTTTGTTACTATAACCTAATAAGAAGACATTTGGCCACTGATCCACCAAGTATCAGCAAAGTGAGTTAGGTAACGTTTTCTGAGAAAGCTCCACTGGGAGAACAAAGTCTCAGCCCTTTTCTGCCACATGCCTTGCAAGGCCCTTACTGCTTTTGCAAAGCAGACAAACCAACCATTCCTTAAGCGCAAAAGACTGGGGATGAGTGTTCTGAAGCTTCCTCAGAGAGATAGATCACTGTATAATAGTGTAAGGTACTCTGCCACAGGACACTGAGTCCTTCACATTACAACTCTACCCAATGTGCAAGGAGGGAACTCTGGAATTCCTGCCTACAATTGAACCATGGAACAGAAAAGGTGATTTTTCTAATAGGATCATGCTCTCTGGTCATTTTCTAAGACCATGTGTAGCCCTGTAAAAGTAACCAGAGGGAAAAAACAAGGAGAAGCAACCATAGGAAGTAGCTGAATCCTGGCTAGAAGTGAGGTCACATTCTGTTTTCAGTTATCTTTCCCCAGCTGAAGTGGCCTGTAGTCTTCAGAACACAACGGGGGAGGATTCTGGTTGAGGGATTATATGAAGGCTTCAGAGCACTTAGAGGGAGCTCCTAGAGAGATGGAGCTGAATTCCTGCTTCAGGGGGCTGAGGATCTGTGTGAAAGACATGCTGGATCTCCCTAATGCTCTATCTGCCCACATTTAAGCAGATTTCTTTCTCTTGTTCTTTGTTGTGACATGTGGATCCAATAAGGGTCCTCTTCCCTTCTGGATATCACATACTTGCTTTGCTTGAGTTTTACCACCCCACCACACACTTCCTTTGAAAGCCTGCCTCCCTTTCCATCGCTCACTTCCTTCAGTTTAATAGCTGCCAAACTTTGTCTGGGTTCTGGGCACAAAGGTTACTCCCGCAACCCAGGTCTGGATTGAACAGCATCCTCTCTTTGGCACAGCAATGCTGCAACTTTGATCGGCTCTATAGGATGTGAGACAGGGTGAGGCTTAATGGCTCTAAGTCAATTAATGCTTTCCAGACTTTACACTCAACCTTAGTACTGTACCTACGACTGGTTTCTTCCGTAGTGCCAAAGGGCAATCCGGACAAGCAGGAAAAGGAGCAACACCTCGGAGAAGAATCTGCTTTTGTAGTCATGGCCAGAGCTGTGAGCTCGGAGGGGTTGTGTTTTGCTCAGTCTTTACACTTTCCAGCCCTGCTCGGGGCTGGACATGGCAAGCTGCTTTGTTAGTGACAGTGCACAGATGTCAGCACCCAGCTGAACTGTACTTTCCCCTGAGGTACTGACTCATTTCTCTTTGGTCTTCCATCGGTGACTGCCTTCCAATAACCCCTGTAAGTCCCATGCTAGCTGCCTGCACCACAAGTAACTGCTGCTGCTGTGCACTGCAGAAAGAGGAAGCAGTGAAATGGTACACTGATGACAAAATACATTTACTCCATAGAAAGCAATGGAAAAATTTACTAGACAGAACAAATGCAACCTTCAACATTTTGCTGGACAAAGAAACCCCCCATCCCAACAACCTCATTTCCCCCCGTGAACTTAAAGCTGCATCTGCCAACATATGGGCTGGGTACAGATTGACATGTGTAGGCTTAAAGTGTTTTAGCAAGTTCTCCAGCTAGGAACAGGTGCGTCTCTCTAATGCCCTTTCAAGTAACATATGGACTTCAGAGAAAATCCAGCAGGGTTTTCAGATCTCACTCTCCTAGCTCTGTCTGGTCAGACACTGTAGGGAAACCCATCTGTGCCAGCTCTCAAGTTCCCTTTGTTCTGGGCTGCCACTCCTGTTGTGACAGTAACTACCACAGTGCAGATTAGAGCTCCTATTTTGATGTTGATGTAGGCTCATCTACGCCGAGACTCTTGAGTTTATTACACAAAGAGTAAATTCAGGAGTTAACTGCTTTGCATACATCCAAAACTTTCCAGTGCTGTTTGGGACTGAAGTACAACAGCAAGTTCCCACACCCTTTACTCCTCACCTGGTTTTTCAGAGTCCAACTCTGACAGCTGACCGGATTTAGCAAAAGCATGCATGAGCGTTTAAATCTGGTGTGAACTGATGGCACTTGGAGTATGGATTCTTGCCTTTCAAGGAAGAATTTCAAACTGGGCGAGAGCCACCTGATGAATGAAACTCGGGCCTGCAGACTGTCTGATCCTGGCAGATCCATCTAGCTTGCAGGCATGCAAATCCAGGGATAAAATTAAGAATACTGAGCCTAGAAAGATTATACTTGAATTCTCATTCCTGCTGCACACCTGCTAGTGGTTCCCAGACTCCCCTTCCTAGCTCACCTGCTGGGCGGGTAGGTTTCTTCATCCGTATGTTATTCTAAAGGCAGGTACCTCTTTTCCTGCCTTTGGAAGGAGAAGAGATGAGAGGATTTTTTTTCTTCCTTCCAGTCAGAGACATAGATTTGCAAGTCTGTTTGCAAAATAGATTGCAAATAATGCAAAGTTTGTCAGAAAATTAAACTTAAGTCGAGAGGCCTAAATGCCAAAATAAACTAAGTTATAGAACTTTAAAAAATTACATCCTGCATCCTTAACCACAGGGATATTTTTGTCTTTCATGCCTTGCATGCTGACATTCATTCCATTACCACTGTCATCAGAGAGCTTTTCTATGTATTCAGTCCCTTGCTGTCCATATTTTCCTTCTTGAGGTCCAAGTCAGCCCAGTGATCAGCAAGTTCATCAGAGCGAGTTCACTACAATAATTTCAGGGGTAAAAGTCCTGTCTGAGTGTCCTCACCAGGAAATCATTCTTCATTTTATGTCATCTGCTGTACATTGACCAGCCACATAAAAGACAGCACTGAAAGAACTTTAACTCGGTGGCTCAAATCACCAATTACAGCTTGGAATGAAAACATTTTACTCATAAGGGTAAAGGAGCTGCAAGTCAGGAAGAACCTCCCAAGGAAAGAACTGCTGGTAAATAGAGTCACTATGGGCCTGTGTTTACAGGTTATGGGTGGCAGGAGAAGCCCCTTGTGTTTCCTTGCCTTCCTCGACTCCTCTGTACAGCAGGAATGAGGAAGGCCGCTCAGGAGATGATGTGGATGATGGTCCATCTACACCAGAGGTGTTGTGAAGGCCAGAAAGGCCTGCCCTCTGTATCAAGACCACCTCCATGAGGAAATAAAGATGGGTTATAGTTGTAGGTGACTCCCTTCTGAGGGGAACAGAGGGTCCTACATGCCAGACAGACACTCCTCTTAGGGAAGCCTGCTGCCTCCCTGGGGCCTGCTTTAAGGACATTGCTAGGAAACTGCTTAGCCTGGTCCAAGGGCCCTTGGAGTATAATCCATTATTTCTCTTCCATCTGGGTGGTGAAAAAGCTATGAAGAGCAGTCCAAGGACAACCACAATAATACTTCATGGCCCTGGGATGGTTGGTAAGTGAATCTGGAGCAGAGATAATTTTTTCTTTTTCTTCTCTCTGGACAGTGGAAGAAAGAGACATTCCCAGTCTACCAATGCATGGCTCCACCACGGAGTTCTGCCCTCAATCTCCTCCAGGCTGAACAGACCAAATGACCTCAGCTGCTCCTCATAAGACTTCCCCTCTAGAGCCTTCACTCTACTTCTAGCTCTCCTTTGGACACTCTAACACCTTTATATCTTTCTTGTATTGTGGTGCCCAAACTGCACACGCCGCTTGAGGTGAGGCTGCACCAGTGCAAAGTAGAGCAGGACAGTCACCTCCTCCAGCCAGCTGGTGATGTGTTGTGCTTGATGCACCTCAAGACACAAGTTGGCACAAGATCATTCAGCAAGATTGCTTTGTAAATGTCAGACTTGCAAGTAATTTCATAGCCTAGTTCTTGAGATGTATGCCCCACTTAGCTGCTGAACTGTGAGTCATAACTTGAACACAGGAGAGGAAAAAATGTTGCTCTTACTTTTGCTGCAAGTAGGTGCAGAGACAGGATAATGAACTCCTATCACTCAAACTCTGCTTTCAGTCCTGCCACTGAAAATCAGCAAAGATAAAATGTAGAATGATATTAACTGAAAGCCATTTGTTGTCATTTTGATCCTTTTGAATAAACATAGACTTGATCAATTCAATCAATCAATCACTGAATCAGTCTGGGGGTGGATGAGACTCACAAATTCTGTTTTAAGGGTGTCCCAGAGAGGGTGTCACATGGAAAAGGGTGATGTTCTCTGCTTCCAGTCAAGTCTGGTGTTCAGATTTTGCTAAGGTCTTCTAAGTCATCTCACATCATAACCACTGAACCTGACGCTGATGGTGGGGAAACCTCAGAGCTGAATGTTTAAGAATCAAGGCACTGGAAATGTTTTGTCAGTTGTTCACATTTCTGACACTTTTAAATGGAAAAAGAACTCACCCACCTGGCTTAATAGTATAGCCTTTACCTTTCAGTGCACCACCATAGTTGCAACTCTTCACATGACTATTGGAATATCTGTTACTGAATTTCTTTATAAGATTTTATTAATTATACTCTCCAAGGATAGAATTTAGCAGGCCCTTTTTAGTGGCTGAAATGAAGGAGAGTATTCCAAAGGCATCAGTGTTCCCACGTGAATTTGGCCCCAAGCATCTAAACCCACTGTTGTTAGCTCTTATGGAGCAGGGCCATGAAATGTTTTTTTTCTTCAAAGAGATGCTGAATGTTTACCAAAAAGTTCAAATATGTTTTGAATGTGATAACATCTAGAACTGTAATACAAGAGATAAAGAACGTCTCTCAAGCAATCTTCAGATTGCTCAGAGCAACATCCTTGGAATACACACACCCATGCACACGTGAGGGAAATGTAACACTGAGTTAAACAGCCTGCAGAGTTCTCCAGCTGTTTCACAATATTGCTTGTGGACAAAAAGTAAGCAGCTTTACAACAGCCCACATGCTTGGGAGATTTTGGGGACCAGAATTTAGGAATAAGATAGGTTGTTTGCAGAACAACCCTCAGGTTTGGAAAATCCTTGGAGGATCAAAAGCTAAAGTTAGCTCATTGATACTGATCGTGAGCAGGTCCTGCTGCTCAAATCCTGAATCTGAGAGGCACTCCTTTTTTAGTGTCACAACTGATATTGCTAAGGCATTTTCCTAAACAAGCTTATGGAGGTTTTTCTGATGGCAGGATGGCTGAAATATAAATATGGGGAGGCCTGGCAGATAGACTCTGTCACACTCCCACAAACTCCTAGGATCTTTTTTTCCCTCATGTAGGTAAGACAGAGGAAGTAACATTTCTGTTTTATGTACTGAAAATACAATGACTTACAATATGAAAAGGAATAATGATAAACCATTGTAATTATTTACTCCTAAACAGGCAAAAATTATTTTCATTGAGGAAATCTGACTCGGTGCCATTCTGTTTTTCCAGGTCAGTGTCCAGTCCACTTCCATCTCTTTCCTTCTGCCTTTATTAACACAGAGACAGGTTCTTTCCTGAGCTTTAATTCAGGCATGGGAAAAACTCCTTTGGAACTAATACATGATCCTTCTTTAAACCCACCTCAAAACCCTTCTTTGTAGTGATGAGTAAAGGAAATTCCGAAGTGAACAGGCCACTGATGTGCCTTGACCTGCCCAGAGTCTCACAGCTGGCACTGACTGGTATTGGTTGCTCCAAATCCTGAGACTTCCTTTTCTGGGCATATCAGTTTATCCTTCATCAATTCAGATCACAAGTTGCCTTATGATATAAGAATTTTGTTGTTGTTTTATGCTCATGTGGTGCTAAGCACCATCATGTCACAAACTGTGGTACATAGAAATGCAAAAAATATAAGGTTCTGATTAATAACAATAACAACAGCTCTACCTGAAAAAACCCGAAGCAATACAGGAAGTTACAAGAAATGAAGGCTTATGTGTGGCTGGAAATGAAGAGCTCCGTGGGCTGCCCAGCAGCTAAAAATTTCTAAAACTGGATATCTCTCATGTCAGAGACAATTCTGTCATGTAGCAAAGACAAAATTTAAATGGTTTTTGACACACTGATTCAACCACCAAACTTCTATTTGCTGATTTGTTCTGTATTTTTACTACAGCAACTTTCTAAACACTAGCAGCACTAATTTTTCATTTTATAAGACAGTAAAGTTATGATTTTGACCTATGTTAGGCAAAATACTAATAAAAGGTTCTTGAACTACCACTGAAATAGTTGATGGATCTTGAGTGCTGTGCTCATTCCACTGAAAAGCTGCTGCCATGACATGGAGTAATTGTGTGCCTTCCTAGGGGAAGAAAACCCTGGCTTATTGATTCTGTCATCAAGTATTAAAAAAAAATCCCTCTGGTTAGGTCACACCAATAATAAACTTTGCAATAGGTTGCTCATAATCTCGAATTTCTGCAGATGCTGTGTTAGCAGCAGAATGTTCTAGAGGCCTTTTCCCTTCTAAACAACTGCCCTGGATAAAGTGTGAGATATGCTGTGTATATTGAGAATATTTACTTGTAACAGAGTCACTGCTTGAAATAAGAGCAATCTCCAGGTTGCTTTACCTTCTGCTCTAAATCCAAAGCTTGAGGATTAGAATGCGTTATCCCTTTCCCCCTAATCCACAAGGCTCCACTGGGGACAGCACATGCAAGCATACAAGTCCCAGGACACTGAGGACATCTGCTATGCTAAGAAAAGTGCAATTGCAAAATGTCATGGTAGCACTTGCACTGTCAGGACTTTTAACCAAATAAGGTGCCATGAATTTCATACACAATCGGACCAGAAAGGCTTTCAGGAGCATGCAATCTATCCCAAAACATGTCCCACTCAACTGTTGTAATCTGAGCACTGAACTTTATGTCTGGTATGACTTGAATGAAATATTTTTGAGAACTCATAGTCAAAACAAACAAAGAAATACAAACAAACAAACAAACAAACTCATCCAAACAATAAACAACAACAAGCACAACCCCCCCAAATAGCTAATGCACCAGGTGAACATACAAGAGTTATTCGCAGCAGCTAGATAAGCTCAGTTTTACTTTCCAGTCATTGAGCCATGTCTTCAGCTAGTTTAAATTCAAAGAAGTTTGTGAAATTCAATGGAAAAGTTCTAATTACTATCCCATGATTTACCAAAAATGCAAAGGTTTTAGAAGATTATTCATAATCAAAACATGATTGCCTACACCCCTGCCCTGCATTTCAATTTCCCAGTCACCTTCTCCTGGCCACTAAAACATGCTTGGACCTCCGAATCTCCTATCCAAGAACTTATAATCCTACACGACTCCAAATCTTTTTGGGAGAGAGGTCTTTCAGCTGATTTCCTAACTATTTTGCAAGCAAGTATGACTCTGTTCTGACAAATCCCCAGTGAGTTAAAACAAAACTGAAAAGAAAAGCAGATTCTGGTAAGTGAAAAAGCATCATGGGTTGAAACCTATGATAAACTGTGAAACAGCAATGCCAGCTGCCCTAGAGAAAGAGACCTAAAAACAGACTAAATGGTCCTCAATACAAAAAAGCTGGAACTAAAACAACATTTCTACCTTTAACAAGTCAAAAATAATAATGAAGATTCCCAAGATGCAGAAACTGGAACCTGATTGGAGAATAAAAAAGTCTTATGTCTTTTACTTACTAATCAGTTTTTAAAAGATGTATCTAGTCATCTTTGTGGTTTTGAGACTTTCTAGCTAATAGTTTGGAGACTTTAAATGTCTTTCCTGCTTCAGAAAAGCAAAACCAACATGTAAAGTAAGTTCAAATTAAAGTCAAGAGAACCTGCATTGCCTTAACCCCAAAGCAAAGAACTGTGTCCAGAACTGTGCACTTAGCCTTTTAAAGTGGAACCTCAGAGGATCAGAATCTGTTTACCTCTCTTATGTCCCCACTTATTTGACAAAGAAGCTCTTGCCTTCAGCTGCCCTGAGTCAAAATAGATAGGCTGCTTGTTTTGCTTATCTTGCAAGCCCTACAGAGGAACCTTCCCCAGATCCAGGCACAGGGGCAGAGCTGAGCTCTGAGAGCTCTGCTCTGTGAACAGCTCCACCTGACACAGCCCCAAGTTGCCCTGTCCCCATTCCTGCAGCAGCAGCAGCTCTTCTCCTCCGTCCTGCCAGGCTCTTTAGGAAACTCATCCCTTGACATCTGCCCCAACCATCTCTTCAGCAGACACAGGGGACAGACATTCCCCCTGTACCCCTGCCCAGTCCTGCTGTTCTGGTGCTCAGGTGAACACACAGGAGAAGCTGGCACTAATAAAAACACCAGACAAGGCTCTTATAAAGACTTCTTGTCTCACCTCAGGTGGGCAAGGCTTACAAAAATTAATCCACTGCTGCTGACAGGGGTTCCTACCTAATAAAGCCGCCAGAGTTTGGGCAGGAGAGTGTCAGCTAGGCAGAAGTTAACACAGAATCACACTGTCCCTTAAACTCTGTGGCCTTAGTCTGAATCAGCTCAGACTCTATTAATCTGTCAATTTTCAGGAAGCATGCGGGGGTGCTGGGGAAAAGTATTGAAGTTTTTCTGCTTTTTCCAGAAAAGATAACATAAACACACAAAGAAAAAATGCACATCTCTGCTCCGTATCATTCTTTGATCATTTTCACCAATAAAATTTGCTTTTTCCTTTTTTGGAAGACATGCTATTTTTATGTTTGGAAGTTTGCCTGTATTTCAAAGGGAAGCAAACAAACTGGCAGAGAAAACACGTGGGTCACTAGGACCAGTGCTGACATAAGCCTTCAAATAAACTTTGTCTTAGATTTGTTTTATCGTTTATCCAAGAAATTTAGTTCTCTTTTTCAAAATGTGCCTTTGGGCAACTAAACAAATCCTATTCCATTAGTGTAATTGTACTAATTTTAATCACAAGCAGCTTGTAATCACTGAAATACCTTCTGACTAAAACTATTAAAGCATTTGACAGTGATGCATGCAAAACAGCATCCTGTGATTAGGTTGTATCATTAGTGGAAGATGTTTCAGCTCATATGATTAAATCTTCTTGACATTTGGTATTACATTCACGATGGCTGTTTGATCATGCACTTGCACACATGACAACAAATCTGCACTCATTCAGACAAGGTCAGCACAGAAATGCTGTAAACAGTATAGCAAGCAGCCTTGGATTTGTCCACATGGAACAGAAGGAAAGAACCTATCTTGAAATTAATGAAATATCCAAGAGCCTTGCTGCTGTGGTCAATTTTCTCAGTGCAAGCACTGGCTTAGAGACATTTTGCCCCTAACAGCTCATCCTTGGCCTGCAGTTGTACCAGTACAGCTTGGACATGGAAAAGAACTGACAGGAAAACTTCTGTGTCAGTCTCCCAATCCATTCCATCCTTTTATCTCACTAATTACTGCCACAACTGAAGATGAAAAACTAGCCTGCTTTAAGGAAAGTTTCCTGTCTGACCACTCTGTCAGTCACACTCCCACCACCCCAGGCTGTCACTGCTGGCACTGAAGCCTCTTGGCAGCAGGGAGTTCCAGTGACCCCATGGGTGCCACACTTGACTCCCCACACTCCCACACTCACACAGTCAGACAGGTTTCCCTCACTGGCTGAAGCCTGGATTTCCCGTAGCAAAATCCCAGTTGTCAGCATCCTTCACACAATTTAATTGTGCTGCAGTAACAGCTGAACAGAAACAGCTCCAGCTGGTACCTCTGAGGAGGGACCCAGAAAAAAAGAACCCCATGGCTTTTGTACCCTCACAGTCTAAGTGTGCCATAGTCTGGGGTCTTCCTGCTGAACCATTGGCTCCTGTTGGGCCTGAGTGTCTGGTCACCTGTCTGGAGCTGCAGGTCCCTGTGGTGGAAAGGGCTGGTGCCACATCACGGACCCTTGCCTGGGGCTCCAGCCATTCCCCCCACCCAGGAAAAACCTGCAGCTCCCGCTGCAGCTTCTCCCTGAGCCACTGGCACTGCGTGTATTCCTCAACCCTGTAGCAACTCAGCTGGCAGAGCCCCTGGCAGCTCCAGAACTACATTTCTTCCAGCAGCAGTGTGTACAGCCACACTAATTTAAGGCAGCCACCAAAGTGTGGGTTTAAAATAAAAGCATTGGGTTCTACTTCAAATAATGTCATGGATGTGGGGACAAACTGTTCTGAGCATGTTCTCTTTGATACCCCATGAACTGCAGACTGCTGTTTCCATCTCCCTAATGTCTGGCCAGCATCCTGGTACAGATGGCTGTTGTACATGTCTCTGCCAGGACAGCCAAATTGCCAAGGCTGTGTGGTGCTGACATCCCCACTCAGCCAGGGAGAAACCTTTATTTAGGCACAGTTACATTGGCAGAAGATGAGTTTTGGCAGCACAGACTGAACTGGCACAGGATGAAGTGAACAGAATTTGTTCAAAGCACAGATTTGCTTTCCTTGAATGTACCAGGCTTATCAAAGCACTTTTGTTAAATTCCCACTGCATGCATGGCACACAATTCCAACAGGAGCAGGATTTTCCTCTCAAAACCATAAGCTGTGTCATGAGGAGCTGCTAAGTTCATTCCCACTGGGAAACAACTGTGATTTGAGAAACCTTTCATATCATCAATTTATTTTGAGGATGTAATTCACACAAAAAGTCTCTACAGGCAACTCCACTGCACGTGCTGGCCCAAAATTGAAGAGCTGTAATTTTGGAGGATGCAAAGCTGTTATGAGGAGGTAGATAACAGATATATTCTGTTTATTTGTACGCAGAGGAAACTTTCAGCAGTGTGTATCACCCCAGAAACTTTTTCTTTTTCCTTTTTTTTTTTTCAGAAGCAGTTCCTTACCAGAAGCATGCAAATGACAATGAACTAAAGGCACATTTTGGTCTTAGGGATCTGATGAGAGGTGAAAAGTAACATGACCACTGCAAGCATTCTTGAATTAGCGATAATCAAGATCCTGAGAAGATCACTAGAGGCGGGTCAGTCTTCTTAAACCATTTGTCATCTTAAAGCAATCAGTTCCAATTTCATTTGCTTTCAGTCAAAATACAGCCTTCAGCTAAAAGCTTTTATTCAATTAAGACATTGGCACTGAGTCTGTTGAAGTGCAGGCTGACAGTGTTTACTTACCCAGAAATTTCTGCCTCATTTTCACTCTGTCTGGAACTCCTCTGTCCGATGGTTTGTTTGTTTGTTTGTTTGTTTTTTTTAAGGAAAAGCAGAGAGCCCAAGCAGGGTGAACCAGCTCATTAAAGGATTGGATGAGCACCAGAGCCAAAGCCATGGAATCAGGCAGAGAAGGAGCACAGAGGGAGCTGAGTGGTTAAACTGAGATGGCCTTTGTCACTACTCAGAGAGAAGGAATACTTGTGGAACAAGATTTTGGTTTCCCCTTTGCTTCTTTTTACTCAAGGGGTGACAGGAGATAGTACCACAATGGCATTTCAGTATTATTTCCAAGCAGAAAATTCCAGTTAAATTGTCAAGTTGAATGTCCAGGAAGTCGACAGGGAACTTAACAAAAACCCAGGTGTTTTCCACTACACACTACAGTTCTGTTGTAACCTCGAAATTCAGTACAGATTCAATGAAATCACCTCAAAATCCAAGCCAAATTACATGTGAACTTTTACTGAATTTCAGATGAACCTTAGATTAATGTTTTTGGCCAGAAACCGTGGGAAATATGTTAACTTCATATGATCAAACCACAAAAAGGATGAAAATAAGCAGTTTAAGCTGAGCTTTGTTTTGAAAGGTTTTGCAAAATGAAGCCCAGTACTGGGAATTCACATGATACAAACCCAGAAATAAAACCTCCACGGAGTCCCCGAGAAATGAAGCAGGGATATTTGACACTGTGCTCCTACTTTCCTTTAAGTGTTCATAAGTGGCAATTATTTTTACTCTGTTTTCTATGCTTCTTTTCCCAAGTTTGTACATGAAAACTCAGATCTACCTCAAACATCTACCCTTCTGCTGGGGGATTATGTTGAAGGAGCATAGCTTTGGGTTTGTATATTTTTGCTTGTGTGTTTGTTTGGGTATTTTAATGTGAAAAAGAAAACTCCACAAATCTCTGTTTTGCAATTGAGTGTTTCTTTCTGGCAAATATAAGTTTAACATTCAAAACAGGGACTCAGCAAACCAGTCTTATCATAATCAATATTCCTGATCCTAAGTAAAGGCAGAAAACATTTTTGAGTTGTATTTGTTCCAGTTTGAATTGCGATCACTGCAAGGTTACCGCTGACATCAAAACAGCACTGGAGGGTAAGGCTCTGAATTAAATCTCTGTGTTAGGCTGTCTGAAGGCTCCTGAAATGCTGCATTTCAGAACAGTTAAGGAATAACTGGACATGGCATTGTGGCAACAGCACAGCCCTGGTGGGTAGCTAGTACTGCTGGAGACACACTGAGAAAAATGCTTCCATAGAGGCCATGCGACCAAGTCTTCAGAGATGTGCTGAAATCTTGAGGCCCAAAGGAATTTTTGACAATATACAATCTGCTGTATGGAGTTTGCCTTAGGAGCTAAGCATCCCCTCGGTTGCTATTCCAGCACAAGCTGTGCTGCCCCTGCCTGTTTGCAGCATTTCACATATTTCCTCAACATCATGTGATGTCCCTGTCTATAGCAGGGGTCATCTTAAAATTTAGATGCCATGCTCCCATTGGGGCACTTCCAAGTTCTTATAGAGACCCAGGTTGAGACTCAGAGGTCCCCCAGGACCTGTTTCTGTAGCAGAACAAACTGGCACTCAAACACTCATCTCCTCCTCCTCAGGCACCACCACTCCACTCTGTGCACCTCCTCACGTCATTTCAGCCTGCTGAGTGAAGGTGCTCTAAAATCCTGTTACAGCAGGGTTCAGTGAAACAGCACATTGCAAATACACTTCCATTAGGAGTTATGGGCAATGCCTCCTTTTGCAATGCATTTACTTGGCTCTGTAAATATCCAGGGCAAAGAGTAACCCTGGGCTGGTAATACAACCCAGTGATGTAGTCAGTACACTTAAGTTTACTGACAAGAGGCTGGAGCAGTCTGATGCTGTGGAAAAACAGAAACCAGGCACCAGCTGTGCCAGTATTCAGAGCTGCTTGCTGGCACACAGTATCCTTCCCTTAGCAGGCACCAGGATCTATTAAAAAAAAAATTATCAGGAAGACCCCATGCTCTTTTTTAACCCTGAAGGAATTATTTAGAGACACATTATGCTTCAGATCTTCAAGTAAAAAATTTGCAGAGACCTTTCAGAGAGAATGACATGTGCTGGAAGTCAATTTAAATGGTATTACCAAAATCTGAGGAGTTAAAAGCACATCCTGACATTGAATAATTTTTTTAAGCACTCAGGAGAAATTTGAGCTTCCTCTAACTGTGTCACTAAATACCATCATTTCTGAACAAGCAAAGAATTCAGGAAACTCCTTCAGAGTCTTGGTCAATTTGCTGTTTATTTACTGTAAGCCAGCTCTTCTTATGAGGAAGTTCCATGCCAGGTTAATAAACTCAGTAACAACTTAAGGTTATAAAGGGCTAAATCACCCACCTGTAGGATCTAGCCCCAAATTAGTGTGATGAAAGACTGCACTGGGCCATGGGAAGGTTGAACACAAGCTGGGTTGCCTAGGACACTTCCAAGGCTGGAAGATCCCTGCCAGGCCACTCGGGCACATCCCCAGGGTGGCTCAGAAGGGGATATTTTCACCAGTATAGAGCAGGCTGGAGCTTTGCCACTCACTTCAATAAGCCAAACCGGCTTGTTTGGAAATTCCCTGAAAACCAGAGTAATAAGCTCTTAAAAATTATGGGAGGGGGATTTTCTCAGAAGAAATGAGAGTATTATCCTATCTGCAGAAAGATCTACAAATAGAGAAAGAAATAAAAGAAAAAGAGAAGAAAATCCAGAAATTGTGTTCTCCAATGGATGTAATGTAAATACACTGTATCCATCCCACCAGCTCAGTCAGCTGAGTAGCTGTGCCACCCTTCACCCAGAAAACAAAACCACCCAACCAAAACTAACCCGTCTGGGCTGGGGGAATTCACATTTCTGGTGTCAGGGGAGTTTTGACACGATCTTATCTTTGCCTAAAGGCACACGCAGAGACACCAAAAACCTGTGTAAGCAATCTAAAAGCTTGCCTAACCAGCTGAGAGTTATTTTTTTCTAATTTTACTCCTACATTATGACTCTGTTTTGATATTTGCCCATTATCAATAATCAGTAGTGCTAGAGACACTTTTCCCAGTAGCACCATCAGAGTGCAAGGTTTGCCAGGTGTGCCAGTTCCTCATCTAACTGCCGAATCCAGTCTTTGGGCAATCCTGGTGCAAGAAAGACCAGCCCTTTATGCCAGTGGGATTTTCCAGGGGGCTGCTCAGGAGCTCTTGTGTCTATTCCAGAAGCAGCTCCATTTCTGCTGGGTACCATCCCTGTCATGAGCTGTGTAATACCACCAAGGCAAGGGGGAGATGCTTTGATTTGAAACTTTTTTCTTCTCAGCATAGAACAACAAGATGGAAACAAGGAAGATGGAGAGATTAATATTCAAAGGCAGCACCACTAGCAGATACATTTGCTCTCTGGAAACTGGAAGGTTTTCTACTGAGAATTTTAAAAAAAGTTCGTCTAAGTGGAGCCAAAAGGGTTCAGTAACTGCACTTAAGCTGCTTGCTTGGAGCAAATTCAAAATAAAGAAATCGGAGGTCAAAATGGAATTAGTGCTAACAGTCCCATTTCAGCTGCATCCTGAGAGCTTTGCATGGTATTTTTCACATTTTGTTTTTCAGGTTAATTTTTTTCTGAGGCAGCTAATCTTGTGATATTCTGTCATGTTAGTCCCCCCTCCTACAGTGACAGAGCTTCCTGCCTGTGAGTTGAAATGAAGAGACTTCTTGAAAAGCTCTAATTGTTTTGGGGGCTTTTATTTTTTTTTCCCCCCCTCAGGTGGGTCTGAGGAGTTGTTAGGAAGGATGGCCCTGCAGTCACCAATCTCCTTGGGAAATGAAAGCACCTGCTGTGAACTCTCAGCAAATTTAACCCCACTGGCATAACTCCTGACCAACAAAACAGGAAGAATAATACACAGATTTGTCATCCTTTGCCTCATGTACCAAAAATACTATTTTTCTTGAAGCACACCATCTTCTCAGTCTGTAAAGAGCATGGCGTGGGTGCCTGGTACCAGATGTTCACAACAGAAATTCTGAACAATGCCACCTCCCCCGCCAAGCCTGAAGGGCACTGAAGTGAGGAGAGAGAAAAAGCATCTCTAGAAAAGCTGAAGGCTGGTACTGTCGAGGATAATGACAGACAGGAGCCACACAAAATTGAGGAAAGGAAATGGAATCTCTGAAAACTACTAATAACGAACAGTTTCCTTTGGAGATTAATAAGCTGTGGGAAGCAATGGCTCTTACAGGACAATGAGGCTGGACAATCCTGTAGCAAGAAGAAAGCCACCCTGCTTTTGCAAATGGCATTTTTCTGTCTCAGTCCCTAATATGACATAGTTCTGCTCCACAATTTTCCCCCATTATTTCTCCATTTTCCAGTGGATGGAGACAGATTTATTCTCACTCTGTTTAGTTGTGTAAGTGACTTTCTGCTGCATGTAGATGGCTGTTTTATGGAAAAACAAAGGATAGATAGCTCTCCATGTGCTCCCCCCTCCTGCTGAATGACCTTTCTATTCACCAGTTCATCTCAGCAATCATATGAGGAACACGGGAGTTTTTCTGATCATTTGCCTTTTTTTAACCACAGCTGGGCAAGGCTTCAGTTCTACCCTATGAGAACTTCCCATAATACTCTTTAAATTAGCAGTTTTTTCAGGCTGCAGCTCTCAAGGGGACCAGCACATTTGCATCGGTGACAGCCAACTACTGCTCCAGGGTCACTCCAGTCACATTTCTTTTGCATCAAGTTGACACTCAAGGTCAAATGACATGTTAGTTTTGACACTGCAGTGATATTTGACTTCATCAGCCTCTCAAGGTCAGGCTGCTCTTGGCTGAGCTGCACAGACAGAGGAGCCTGCTTGCCTCCCTCTGCTTGGGCTGTGAAATGATGGAGCAGTTACTTCTACAGGAGGATAAATGGTAGGCAGAAGAGAAATGCTGGCTGAGACTCAAGTTCCCTTTTGCGCTGCTGTTGCTGTAGTGGCATAACAAAATAATCACACCTTTCTCACTAAGGCAGAAGAACTGAATGCCCACCAGTCTGTCCAGTTCATCATTAGGCTATGCCAGTACCCTCCTGTATTACAGATTACTACCTCCTTTTAGGATACATGCTGTCAAATTCTCAGGACAGAGTTCCCTCATGCCCTCAGAATCAAAAGCTGTGTTATTTTCTCTAATGGTCACATGCAAACTAGTGAGTTACATTCACTTCATTCATTCACCTGATCAGTCTGTGTCCCACATCATTTCAGAGGAATCAAAAGCATTAACCTGCTAACATAAAAGCTGAGTTTTAGTTACTTGATAATAAGAAACAAACCACCTTTACAGCCCCTGACAATCAAGCAGATTCTTAAATGGGCAGTGGCAGACAAGGAGGGCTGTGAGGCACCTGTGCACTTCCACAGCCCTACACACACATGATAGAGAACCTCTGTTTACTTTTGAATCATCTGGAAAAGCATCCTGGAGACAGGCATGTAATTTAAAATCCAGAACCAAAACAGGCAAAGGAAGAATATTCACCTTATTGAAGACACTGTGATTTGGACAAGTGATGTCCTTACCACAATATAAAACTACTGCAAGGATTAACCAGAACTTGGATATTTATGTCTGAGAACAGTTCTAAAAATGAGTTGCACTGCACGCAGACTGAAAAACAAAGTGACACATTCAGCTTACATAACACCATAGAAAAAGAAAACTTGTTACAATTCAAAACTAAAAGGAAAACAAAATTGATCAGGACATAAATGTCTTCTGGCTACCACACAAACAGCCACCTCAGCATCTTCTGCAGCTCTAATTGCATTTTGGTTCAAAACCTTCGGTATAACTCAGTAAAAATAAATAAGTAATAGCAGGTGAGCACATCTGTCCCTTTGTAAACCCAGGAGAAAACCATCTATACAACACCTATTACTTCAATAAAATCTTTTGAAGCAAAATATGTGAAGAAATGTCATATAAGAAACAGAGCCAAATCATGGCATTTGAAAACTGAACACACTTCTGTTTGGCTGAAGTAATTTCTCTTTCTTCCATGCCTGAAACATTTGTTCTGCAATTAGAAAATATCTCCATTGAATTTTATTCAATACCATTCCAGCTGCTGCTTCTTTTTCATCTGGGTCTCCTTTTATTTGGTCCGTCATACCAAAATAAACATATGTAAGCCACAATGCTTGTGAGGGTGACTATTAGTTTGTTACTTTTTCCCTCACTAAAGAATCTCCAGATCCAGCTTAGTCCTTTTCACCTGATCTTTGGAAAGTCTTTCCTCTTTCAGTATTCTAACCCAACATGCTGTTTTTAATAGGGTTTAGCAGTGAGTAGTCTTGTACTATGATAATATAAACCTCTTTTCTTTCACTCTAAATGCTAGAAGAGAAAAGTGGTAACTAATAAAACTTGATGATTAAAACAACTTGAAAATAGTACGAAATAACTTCTCAAATTCTACTATGATGTGCAATATCCTCTGTTCTACTCAGAATCTTTTGGAATAGCTATTGGTAGCTGGGCAAGGAGAGTGTGAAATGTACTTTGACATTCTTTGCATAGAGAAAATCCTCTTCCTTCTTGCTTTTTCATGGTTTCTCCTCAACTTCTTGCACCTCCCCCTGCCTGAGTTGCAGCACTGGAATGGGAGTTTCTAAAATACTTTTCCTAGTCTCTATCACATTCCTTTTCTCAATCTCGTACTTCAGAAAGTAGACCTGACTATGAGGAAGAACTTCTTTCCTGTGAGGGTGACTAAGCACTGGAACAGTCTGCCGAGAGAGGTTGTGGAGACTGCTTCCCTGAAAATATTCAAAACCCTTCTGGACACAATCCCAAGTCACGTGCTCTAGGGGACCCTGCTTGAGCAGGGACATTGGACTAGATGTCCTTCAGTGGTCCTTTGCAACTTTACCCATCTGTGATTCTGTGACCTAAATCTCATCTTTTGTGGATTTCATACTGTTGGACATAACCCACTAAGGAAATGCAGAATATGCATTTCAAATGCATTGAGCTGACACAGAACTCTCTGATCCTAAAAGAGATTTCAGTAAGCAATTGAATAAGATCTACATATTTTATCTGCTGAGAGAGACCCTGGCACTGGAGAAATATGGGGTTGACCCTTCCTCCAAATTTCCAGAAATCAATTTGAATGAAATCTAACAGAAAGACATGGAAAAAGATTAAATCATTCCTCTCAGGGTAATGCAGCTGAACCTGCGGCAGAGTAAACACAGAGGTTTTGGGATAACTCTTAATTATAGCTATTGTGTCTCCTGTTCCCTCATGGCAGCCACATGGATATCTACCACAGGAGGGGGCAACTTCATATACAACAATTCTTCTTAGGCCTTCAGTGATAGCATCACATCATGCAAAATGGGTAACCTAAGTTTGACAGTGACACTGCTCCCAGTGTACTTTGTAAAAAACAGATTTCTAACTCTATAATACAGGAAAAAGCTTATTCCTAATCATCAACAGGAGATGAGAGTATATTTAGAATCCTCTTGTAAACAAAACCACAGATGGGGAAAATTATTTCCTTGCAGAAGAGGCTGCCCACACATTTTGTGCTCTCGGAATGGTTGAGTTCAACTCCAGATGATCTGCTTTTCACCACTGCTCTAAGTAAGTACTGCAAAGTGCAGGCACTCACTGCAGAGAGTGCACAAAACAATGCAAAGGCAGCTTTGCCATTACAGATTAACAAATAGTTCTTCAAGCATTAATCATATAGGTCTGGAGAAAAACATAAAAATCTTGACAGAGTTGCAGAAAAAGTGGAAACTATTCTGGTTTGAGCCTTTCCTGGGATTTCAGGATTCTCGGAATTAATATTTAAATCCTTGGTCAGATACATGCTCAAAGACAGCAATTATGACAGCTTAAAATAGAACAAATAAATCAATCCACAATTAATCAATTAATCTAGAAACAGCACCAGCAAAGCATTCTTTTTTGGCTCTAATTAGGTGATAAAAACCTAGTTAGACAGTTATCAGTGAGATTAAAATGGATTTACAGCTTCAGACCCTCTAGGACCTTGGGACACCACAGTACTGACCTAATGCTGAAAAGCTCCCTCTTTCCCACAAACCAGCTAAGCCCATCCCTAAATGACAGTGACACCCTGAAAGACCACACTTTGGTTTGTGCTAGCTTATTTCTTTCTTATTTGTTTCCCCAAAGCAGCTAAACTTTCCTTGAATGAGGGCCTAAAACAAACACGTGAAGAAAGTGTTTAATTCACCTTTGAAAGACAAAAGGTATCTCTTGCTGTCTCCATCTGATCACGGAAGAAGCACAAAGGCAGGTGTGCTGGGCACTTTATTCCTTGGGAACTTGTGAGCATTCCCCAGAGCCCTATTTCTTGCAACTAGGGGGAATCCTGGAAAAGCAGAACCTTGAGGATGGCTTTGGGAGGAGAAGAAGGATAAAAAAACTCCTCCTCTGATTTTAATTGAACAACATTTTTTAATAGGATGAGGCATTGCAGCATGTTTGTTTTAAACTAAACATACTTGAAATTCTTGGGTATATTAAAACCAATTAACATACCCATTTAAGAATGTTTATTTATTTGGTCCAAATTGTTTACATTCAGGAAAAGAAAGTTATTTCCTCTATGTGTTGATTAAACAGATTCTGAGAGGTTGAAACGGCACACAAACAAAAATTCAAAGCTACTCCTTAAAATAGGAAAGCCTCAGCCTTGCCCAAGCTTTTCTGGGCATTTTAGCAAGAAGCAACAAGAAATTACTACACCTAATAGACATAAGCCTGCAAAAAGTCTTGAAAGACAAGAGACCAAAGGTATTCACGTGAGGAAACAACACAACAGGAACAATCATACCATCTTATCAGAAATCTAAAAAAAATTCACATTTCTTGCTCTGTTTCTGGAAAGATGCCACAAAGCCACGGTGGTCTGGCTTAAAAATCATGAAGCATTGTCATGAAACTAATTGTTTCTGATATGAATAAGTTAAGTAGGAATGTAATTAAAAATGTTCTGCTTTATTTCCCATCAATATGTTGAGCACAGCTAGCTCTCAGTAGACAATCTGGAAAACCATAAAAACTTAGGACCACTGTGAAATCAGTCTTTTTAAAATTTGTGTTGGTTTATTTCAGCTTTTATCATCCAGGTGTAATTACTGCAACCACATGTTTAGCTGGAATTCACATTTTTACCTGCCGAGGATTGTAATATTTCCATTCTATAAGTATCTTGATGCTTGACACATGCTCTGAAATACTCTCCAGGAAGTGAAATATTAAGTAGATGACAAGGCAATAACTTTGGATCCACATGACTGCTAGAGACCAAACTACCCTTCCAACTGCATTTCAGGGAAGATATAATTTTAAATCCATAAGCAAGGCTCCCACTGAATGAAGTAATTGTCCCTTCAGTGTGGAGGGTAGGAGATGATACCTAGAGAGAGCATTCTCTGCAGAAGCTAAAAGCACCATGCTGAAGGTACAGTAAAAATGGGGTGATTATCTTACAGAATGAACATAACACCTAAAACAAAGGGCATCTGAAGGCAGGTGAAACAGGAGCCCCAGACTTAACACTTTTAAGCCTCAGTGCACAGTATGACCCATTTGGAGATAAAAGAATTCGAGACATTCTAAGTGAGGGTGATTTGCTCAGGCTGATTTCCCGCATCCCAAGCCTCAGCCTACTTATCTGACAGCAGACATTCCTTGAAAAAACACCAGTCCATCACTGCCTTCAACCCACAAACTGTTCCATGCAGCCTCAGCGTGCCGAGAGGGTGCATTGGGCCAGATGCATCACGGTGTCCTTGCCCTGTTTTCTTGCAGCCTCCTGTAAGCATCACCACAACCACTGCCAGGAAGCACAGGAGGGCCACTCTGCACTCACACTGCAGGCACATCCACGTGCACTGGTTATTTTGAAACAATTATGTTTATGAAGAAACGAAGTAAAGTCTGTAGGCTGTGGTGGCTAATGAAAAGCCATGTGCTGGATGTTTTAGGGAATATGACAAGTTCTCCTCAGGGAAGAGACTTGCCAGAAGTTGGTCACCAAGCACAATACACTTTTTATGGTTAAGATTTTAACTTGGCAAGACTGAGTGGAAATTCATGTCAGGCTTTGAAGTCGGTAGCAGGTAAAATATTCATGAGTTTAAAGGGCTCTTTACTTCAGAGTGAAGCTTTTTTGCTGACATCCAAGCTGAGCAAAGTAAGTACAACAAAAAAATCAATGAAAAAACAAAACTCAGCTAGTTTTAAACTCCTAACCCTGAACCATAGTCAAGACCATAAGATTTCCTTAAACTTTCTACTTAGACATGAGAACAGTAAGGTACAGTGGTCAGGGATGTTGTCTTCCCTTAGAATGATTCTGCTGCCCCATGAATAACAACTGGTACTAGAATCAAGCATAAAACAACTCTCCAACCAAGCAGGGTCTCAAAGTTTTAACTGATTACTCTGGAGGTTTGGGTCTTACACAAATTTCAAAAGCCTCTTGAGGGAACCCACACATAACTTCTCTGAATTATTGTAATATTTGCAAAGACTGAAACACTCACTCAAATCTCAAGCTGTTTACATATTTGGAAAACCAGAAGATGAAGTGCAAACTACCAACACAAGCTTGAGTCTGGGTCTAAATCTATGACTTTATTTGGATTTTTTTTTTAAAAAACAACATGGCCTAAAATACTCGGTGAAAAACAGTTCTGTGTTAATCTGATGCATCTCAAGCTGATGGCTTACTTCTTTTCTTAGCACCATCTTCTGTTGTATTTCACAGGGAAGAGCCATCTAGAGACAGACAAGCAGATATTTTTTCTATGTCAGAGAACTGCTGAAAAAACACACCAAGTCAGTCACAGAGGGTAGGGAATCCAGGCAGATTCTCCTTTGCTGCCACAAAGCAACCTTGCCACAGGGCTGGAACAGAAAGGTAAGGTTGGCAAGGTGACTGGCAAGCTGCTGTAAAACCTTCTACGGGGGAATTTACTCACAGAGAAATGGGTCCAGCACGCTGAGAACTCCTTATGCCTACCAGGACAAGAAATGATAAAAAGAAAGGCAAAAGGGGCAGAGGAGGCAACAGACACTGACCGTGTGTGCCAGTGTTCAGGCTGATGGGCCGTGAAAAAATGCCCCCATCTTTCCCTCTGATGCAGCCAGCAGCTCTACAAGGCAGCATGGGGAAGGGAGAGGAAAAGAGGGAATCCATAGGCAAGGAAAGTCTGACAGAGGGTAGCACAGCACTGACTCAGCTGTCAGCAGACAGGCTATTCTTTCCACTGTCACATGGAGCAATCAGGATTTTTGGACAGGGACACTTGCAACACATGGCTGTTCATATGACCTCTCCCACCTGTGCACACTCTAAGAACAAGTTCATGGGATGATCCCAGTCTAACTATTTCTCTGCAGGACCTGCTACCTCCTTGCTTAAAACCGTCATCTTTAGCAAAATCTCTTTTCATCCTGGTCTGTTAAAACCCTTAAACTAGCACAGTAGTCCCCTGTAAATACACTGCTCAAACTTCCTGTATAGATTTTTCTGTTGTTTTATAGATGCTTGAATGTTTCTTGTGCTGTATTTAGCAATTCCTCTGGTTTTTCATAGCCCTTGTAGAGAAAAACCCCGGCAACTCTACTCCCTTACAACAACAGAGTTCAAAAGAAAATAACAATATCCCTGTGATCACAGTAGTGTTTGGGACTGTTAGGAATAAATTCCATTCAGTCCACCCCCACAGTTTCTTATGGAAACCTACTGAGGTCCACAGCTGTTAAATACATGTTTAACACAAAAAACCCCCCTTTGGTCTCTTCACTTCCTTCTTCTGCTGTCATTGCTTCAACTTCCTCTTTCCATATTTTTCCTGATCCCTTCAAACAAGACTGAGCTTTTTAATCACCCACTGTAAAGGACTGATTTTATTTTCAGCTTGTTTTGTGGTGCAGGTGTTATTCTGTTTGGGCAGGCAGTGAGCTGACATTGCATTGCAGCTGGGGCTCTTCTTTCCTGTCTCTGGGGCAGAACTGTCACTGGACTTCATTCTTGAGCCTCTCCTTCTAAATACTACATGTAATTCGAAAGAATGAGCTAAATTTACCTAATTCTTCAAATTTAAAGCCAAAAGAGCAAAGAAAAGGTCTTGATTTGCATTGTCACCATTTTGGATCCCTTGATGTATCTCTTGAAACAGGACAAGGCAACAGAGTCTACCCAAGGTTTCTATTGTACGATCACTTATGAACTTGATATTATAAGAGGAGGGTTGAGGAGCTTCAGTAATTTTAATAACTCTGCCTAGCATGGCAAGGCGCTTCAGCTGTGGAGAGCTGCATCTTCCCGCCAACCTGTATTACCCCTAAGAAAACAGTACTTCTGTTTATGAAGGAAGACCGAACACAATTAAGCTGATCTTCAGAAGTAATCCCCTCCTGACACTCCCCTGTTGTTATGTCTCTCTACTTGGTGTAAAAAGGGCTCTGCCAGTCATATGCCATTATTAGCATAACTCCTATCAGAAAACTGACTGTGGTGAATGGCCACAACATGATCATGGGAGCTTTCTGTGGATCCTCTCCCCAGCCTCGCAACACACTGGCTCTGCGCTGCTGTCTTCTTCTTGCACGGCCCTTCACCACCCAGGTATCTTCACCGTGTCTCACTGCGTACTCAAGTCTGTGTCACACTACTGAACAAATTATCCCAACAGGCAAATGACAGCCCAGAGTAACTTGAAAGCCAGCTTGAATCCCAGAACTGGCTAATGGGCTGCATGTGCTGAAAAACAAGCATTTCAATTAATCTGACACTCCTGTAGTTACTGATGTGCTGATTTCTGAACTGCTATGTTAAAACACAGACAATTTACTGCTGCAGGGCAAGGCCTGCTACAAAATTTAAGAGAAAATGAAGTTCTAAGGAAGGAAAAGATACAAGAGCACAACTTTATCCCTAGCTTTGATGAGACAGTGTCTCAAGTCCCAGAGGCATTGTGGCTGGCTCGAGGTCCAGAATGAGCTTGTGACATAATCAGGTCCTAAACCCTCATGTCTCACGTGTCCTTTCTACTGGTGTAGAAAACACAAAACCAAAATAGGAACTCGGAACTGAATGATCTTCTCAGCTACGGCTTTGCAGAAACAAACCGTCCCTTGAGAGAATTTGCCACACATGTAAGAGTGTTAAATAACTCCCTAAGCAAAGAAACAGTAATCTTCTGTGAATTCATTCCGAAAGGCTGTGTTCCCATGGGGAACCTTTGATGTCTAATAAGAGGAGATCTCATACTACAGCCTCTCCTTGTGGATTGATTCTTGGCTCTCAAGTGCCTTAGTCATGCAGAAGCTGAATTTCCTTCAGCCCTCTGTTGTACAAATTTGTAAGTCAACAGGGACAACAGGGTGGGGAGAAGGATCACAAACATATAATAAGCATGTGAAAGAAAGAAAAAAAGTCTCATTTCCCTAGAAAAACAGACTGAAAGGAAATCACCAATACTGCTAAAACATAATACATGTTCAAGTTTCCATGATACTTCCAGCCCAAGCGCAGCAAGTTTTTGAAAACTTTTTCCTTGTTACAGAGACCAGCCTGAAATCCTGAAAGCAATCAACCTAAACAATTGGACCACCCAGAAAACATTAGGGAAACTTATTTAATTGAGTGATCAGGGCGAAGTCTTTCAGAAATATTGAAGAACAGGTGGAGGAAGTAATAATATTGCATATACTTTCCTGCATTTTTATGCCTATAGATAAGATGTAACAGAAAAAGGTAACTTCATCTGCATCTAGTCAACATTCTTTCCCTCAAAGTGAACTACATCTGCAGATAACTTGACACTAATTTTAACTAATATAGGGAATACAACAAGAAAACTGAAAAGCAGATATGTGAATAGAGAATCTCCTCTCAGTATAGAATTTTCTGATACAAAATCATGTCTTCAGTGTTGTAACTAACATTCATGGTCTGTGGCTGTTGTCCCAGGATCTGGGCATAATATCAGAGCAGTGTATATGAAAAAGATCTTAACAAGTAAGAGAAGAGCTCTTGACGCTGTTGGCCAGGTCAGCAAACTTAAAGGATCTCAGTACAAGGAGGTGTTAGATTTCACTATAAATTCAGTTTCCTTAGGCCAAGTGCTCAGACAGGGCAACACACAACCACCACACTGACTTCAAAGGGAGCTGACAAGATCTCATCACCTGTCATCATCTGTCCCAAGAGGCTGTGTTTTACTGTTTTGGAGCAAGGGAGGGATTCATGAACACACTGCTTTGTAGTCCCAGTACGGAATCAGAACTGACACGTAGATGAGGGCTGGGTAAAAGCAGTGACTGAATGTGTACCACCCAAGGTAGCTCACTCTTTAATTATGAAAAGCATCAATCAATACTTTTCTAGGGCAGTGGCTGCAGAGAAGTTCCTTTTCTCTACTGCCAAATCATTATCTTTCAACACCTTCCAAGCTTCCCTGCACTGTTTACACTGTGCTGTGAGTGACCAATGCCAAAGCTTTACAAACCCATCAAGTGGAGAACAATGCCCTTTAGAGCACACTGAGCCCACCTTATGTCAGTCAGGCCAGGCTCCTGCTGTTCAGTAAAGGCCAGATACTAAGACCTGCTGAGCACCTTCTGTTCAATTTAGCACAAGACTCAAATGCTTGCCAGCTTTCAGGATTTAGCCCCGAGCTAAACTCTATTTTTGTATCCTCGTTAGCACAGGAACTTTCTATCTTCCATGCCAGCAATGCTTTTCATAAGGATAAGACCAGAGACACTAATGCTGGCTGATTTAGGAAGAAAGTTTATTTTTTCTTGTAATTTCTATCAAAACATTCCTCCTGTTAGAAAACTGAATGATCTATTCAAGTGGATTTCATCATCTGGAAAATCCAACAAGTTTTTCAGCTGGCAAAGATCAGCCTTGGTCTCTGCACCAGAGTCAATCACTGCAGTTTTCCCCCTGCTAAGCTCATGCCATCTCTTGCAGGGCCTGTTCCCTGTGTGCAGTGTAATACCACAGTGTCCCTCAGCTGAACTGCTAGGGATAATCATTGCAGACTACAGCAGGATAGATTGACTGTACTTCTCAGCGACTTGATTTCAGGATGAGATTCAGGAGAGAATATGTTCTATGCAGGTGCTGTTTTTAATAGGTTGAAAAGTAGTATATATATAAAATAACACGTTATGTCATCTTTCTATGGATTTTTGCCCCATGAGAGCAATTCCATAGGGCAAAGATAACACAAATAGCTTTAAGCAACAACTTTCACCAATAGCCAGGCTACTGTCCCTATCCTTTGGAGCATTTGTGAATGCTGTAGCTCAATAGCCATGGCAAGACTGAACCAAACAAGCTTCAGCTTTGACCTGAGCTAACAAGGTGAGAGTCCACCTTCAGATTGCTGGTCTCTATTCAACAGATGGCTTTCCACTTTATGCAGTGTGATTTCAATGACCAGAGAGAAAGATCCCGTGTGGATCTGGAAAATGGTGCAAATCAGCTAAAATCAAATAATGCAGATTTTTTTCTCCTCTTACAAAATCTCTAATTTTTCACTGCCTGGCTAAGATTCCACCTGTCACCTACTGAGGACAAATTATGTGTTTTGTCCTTTTGGCACTTAAAGTGCAGGTGTCTTTCCATCCCATTTACAACCTCAGATTGGCACTTGAGGACATGGTTTAGAGGTGCACATAGTAGTCGTAGGTTGATGCTGGACTCTAAGAGCTTAGAGGCCTTTTTCAACCTTAACAATCCTGTTCTTACACAAATCTCCTTCAGAGCCATCCCTGTTTCTGACTGCAGGCCTACAAAGGAACTGACCTCCCTCTTGAGGGCTTCTGTGAAAGGGAAAACATGGCTAGGCAGCACCTTGAGAAAACAGACCAACTACTCTTGCCTTTTATCTTATTGCAAAGGAGGTTTTAACAAACCAACAGTGTTTAACAAACCCTCACTACTCAGCCTTGAATCTACAACTCACAGTGACATGTGTCACAGAGCCCAGAAATCTGGGAACTATCATTTCGTTTGTTTAAGAACCTCAGGGAAAAAGGAAAAAGCCTCCAGGAGCAGCAGCCAACTGTGACAGGAGAAACTCTGGCTTCCTTCAGGATGAGCCAGTCCTCCCACTCACTCTCATTTAAGCAGCAGCATATCAATTACAGCATAAATTAGCTGCCCAGTTGGGTTAGAAGGTTATTAAGCACTGAGAAGCAGTCCAGCCTGTAAAGCAGAGAGAGACAGAGAAGACAGAGGCAAAGTTGCACAGGCAACTTGGGCTGGGTTGGATCTTCAATCCTGCAAAAATCCCCCAACGAAAAGATGTCTTTCCCAAGTCTTACACGTTAACTTTCAGTTCGAAGTAGTATCACAAATCAGCATCAGGATCCCACCTGCTAGAACTACTGCAGGCTTGAAAATAATGCTTGAGTTAGGCCTCAGAAACACATGCTTGACAGGCAATGCTCTGTCAAAGGCTCTCTGACCTGGAAGATTTCAGACCCTCACCTCAGTTTGAAGTACTCAAAGTGCACAAATTTGTCTAAAGGCTCTGTTCAGATCAAACTGAACAAACTGGATGGATGGCCATTCAAAATACAAAACCAAAGAAAATCTTGGTTGCTGTTGCTGTTTGGAAGATAGATACCTAAAATTAGATTACAAACTTCTATTTGTGAATCCAATTTCTGAAAGTTTTGGGAAGGACAGAGGATAAAGCCTAATGTGAAAAGGATTGGTCATACACAGAGAGTTCCAAAACCTTGGCAGAAAATACAAGCATGTGCAAATCCAGAGGAAGATGGGGCTAGAATTGGAAATTAAGGCAGGTACTCAATGAAGAAAATGAAAAATTATCATCAGGCACACTTTCCTGCTTAATTCCTCTCTGTGGCCTGTTGGAAAAACAAAAAAAGTCTCTAACTTCGTCTTTATTAATATCTTTTTTTAGAGATGTTCAAATCAAAGCCAGGGCATATGCAGTTGGTAAAAAGCAGCACAAAATCATTGCACAGAAATTAAGAAATCAAGTGCAGCCTCCTGACAGCTGCAACTATCTCAGGGAACTGAGAGGTATCAGGCATTTGAAACAGCACTGAGAAATTACTCTCCTGTGAGGGGTGATATTTACACAACCTATTAGAGAGATCAGAGCAGCAGGAAGCTTCCTTTGATGTCAATGGTAGTTGTCAGATCACTGCACTTCTAAAAACAACTCACTGTGATGCTTTGACCTCTGGTGATCTTCTCAAGTGGCCTGTTTGGTTAAAAGTTGTCAGTTCGGAAAGGGAGTTCCACAGCTGAGTAGCTATTAGGATTTTTAGTAGAAACCCTCACATTACAAGACTATTGGCCATGAAAGAAAAACCCACAATGATTTTTCAGATACTATTGAGTCTAAAATAAGAGACACAATATTTTCATAGTACTGTAGCAGGTGACTTGATATTTGAACAACAACAAGAGGTACTTCTGCCTTCACCAAATAATCATGTATTTCATGATGTTGGTCATAATGAGAGGTTACAAGACCTTTCAAGAGGTTAATTCTCCAAGTAGTTCAGACAAACTTCGTGCCAGCCCAGCTCTTTCCTCCCTTCTCTTTTGTAAGTGGGAGGTTTCTGTGAATAATGTCACTCTCTGATTCATGGGATTGGGAATTGTCTCTTGGTAAAGAGGTTATGCATGAAGTCAGGAACCATGGATTGGATCAAAAGGAAACATGTTCATTTCAGTGAGTTTAAATCAGGCTTTTTGTTATCAGCCATCAGAAAGCAGAAAGGCTGGGTCATGCTCCCCAAGTTCTGTCAAGCCAACATGAAATACTACAGTTTACAATGAAACTCTCAGACTAAAAAGCCACAAATCTTTAGAGAGATATTTTCACAAAAGTGTTACATTTACATTGAAAGTTTTTATCATTATCACATTTGGAGAGCAGGAAATAGAGATGTGTTCAGATTCTTAGGAAAAAAACTCCAAACAAACAGAAATGCTGATTATGGAGTAAAACCACAAGTTGGAACTAAGTCCAAGAGCCAGAAGTGTATTTAAAGGCTGGTCCTACAAATTCACCGAGCTGACTGGACCTTTCCAACACTGCATGTTCCCTCTTACTCACTGTGTTTATCCTCAGTCTTAAGAGACTGCCCCTACAGGTTTTCTGTGCAGGAACCTGGAAGGTATTGCAATGTGAGACAGCAGATCTCCAAAATCACAGCTAGTTTGAGAGACAGCTCACGAACAAGAACTAGTGAACTGTCACTCAAACTACCAAGAGCCAGGTCAAACATCAACAGGAGAACATGACACATGGAATTCACTGCAGAAGATGACTGTAGGTGCTAAAAGCTGACCTAAGTTCAAAAGGAAACCAACCAGTTTCGTGGAAGAAAAATCCACCTCTATGTGAGAAAAAGCCGCATAATGAAAATCAAAGGGCTGAAAAAAGCTGGGACAAGTCTCACCTAAGGATGCCCCATTTTTACCACTCCCTATATGTTGATATGTTGACCAATAAATCGGTTAATGTTTTTAAGGAAACTTCCCTGTCTGTCCACCTGGTACCTCTGAGGAGTGAAAAAAGGAATCCCTGGGCTTTTCTCCCCTTGCAGTCTAAACAAGTCTTAGTCTAGGGTCTTCCTGCCACAGCTCCCTATGCTCCTTGTTGTGCACAGTGTTGGTGCCAGGTCACAGCCCCTCGCCTGTGGCTGCAGCCATCCCCCCACCCAGGAACAATCTGCAGGTGCTCACTGAGCCACCTGCATGAAATGTATTCCTCAACAGCAGACAGGTTGCAGACTCAGAGTCATCTGGGTCTGACCCTGTATGGATAGAGACCATCTTGGTCAGGTATGTTTTTGTACTGAGTACAAAATACTCACTCTATACCCATAACGTGTGGTCTGTTCACCACAGCTCCTCTTGTCTGCACATACAATTCTTTCCCATGCTTCCTGAAAACCAGTGAAGATCCACGTAAAACAAAAGAGTGGCTTGGCCATATGCAAACACCCCACATTACTCACAGAAGAAAAGGACTGTGGCAAAGCTTCCTGTGTCACCACACAAACACGACTTGAAATAAGAGGAAAGCCACATTTACATGTTGCCACGTAATGGGTTATACAAACATAATAAAGCCAAAGTGCACATTTTCCTGGTGTTCCTGAGAACACAGAGAGATGGGATCCTGAAAGGCCATTTTCATGGTTTATGCATTTGCTGGCGGGCTGGCTGCAGCAGCCCCATGAGCAGGACAGCTGTGATCTTTCTCACATGGCAAGTGTGTAGGTGTGTAATAGCTCTTTTACCTTTTGGAAAATTACCAGTGAAAGGAATGATTACATTTCTTTTCACAGCCCACAGAGAACAAGAAGGAGAAATCAGCAGACCTCACTGGCATAGAATCAGCATAAAAACAATTTGGAAGTAGTTTTCCTACAGAATAGGAATAGCAGAAATGTTTCATATAATATTTAGTATAATCACCCCAAACTCTGTTTATGTGCAATAATATAGACTCAGAACATCTAGAGGAGAAAAAAAGGCTTGGGGTGCCAGACCAATTGGAGAAGGCAAATTCCAATCATGAAAGCATGAAGAACACTGAAAATATTAGGAAAAACAACACTCGAACCCTCCCTTACAAATCATCTGTGTTTGACAGACGTATAAAATCAATCAAATGTTACAAAATAAGAACTCTAGCCTGAGTACTGCCACAAAAGTTTATGAGCTGAATGTTTAGTCTTTATTCACTGCCTCTCCCCAGGCACTCAAACTACAAAGATAACATCTAAGGTAACAATCTGATCATAGCTCCTGCAACTCCTGCAGATGCAGCTACATGCCAGGAGGGATGTCCTAATTTTATTCAGAATGTGAAGAGCGAAAGTAGAAACCCGCACTGTGCCAGTGTAAACGTGAACATAAACCCTCAATACTTTCCTTTCAGACTTAACAGCTGACAAATTAATCCTAGCATTAATTGATGCATCAGCTGAAATGAATGTAGCAGGGAGAAATCTCAGTTACAGAAAGAGCTCTACAAAACTATGGTATGTAGTAAAGAGCAGCTGAAGTCAAAGTAGCCAGCACTTTGTGTTAAATGAGTGGACCTGATCCCTGGGCTGCTCCACTAACTGTTATCCTGAGGGGAAGCATGGCAGCCTTGTTTTGGATTTTACCAGTGACCAGCTCCTGCAAGTCCTGGACACAGCTGGTTTTTCATGAGGACTTTGATATGGACTGTGAAGCATTCACCTTTGTCTCTCTCCACGAAGAGGATCATAGCAATACTCTCTAGGATAAGAATACAAACTTGTGGCAAGTATTTGCCACATTCCTAATTATTTTACATTCATGCTTCTGTGTGTATCTCCCGTACATTTCCCTTTCTGTTGTAATTCAGCTGCCTCTCTTCCTCTCTTCCCACTTTCTCCCCTGCTCCAGTCTGATGAACTTTTAACACAAACAACCTCTCAGAACTCCACCAATTCTCCCTCCTCTCCCCCTTGTTAATAGGCTGAATGGAAAACTGCAAAGTTTAGGATTTCTTCCTCTCTTCCCTTCACCTCAGCCATGTCCAGACCTCAGCTTGTTTGCATGTTGCTGCTCTAATCTTCAAGGAAGATTTTAACACTGAAATCTTTGCCTGGCCATTCAGAAACCCACGTGTTTCTTGTAACAATTTAGGATACCGTCACAGCCACTGAAGGTGGCACATCACATTATTTCAGATGAAGGAACAGGATTTGCCAGCCCTGTGTCAGATTGGTGATGCTCCTAGTCTGATGACCCTGTACTCTAATCATGTGTGTCAGAGGAAAAGCCTGCCCAAGCTGAGAGAGAACAATTGGATCCCTCTCAGGCCCAATCTCTCAGTCACCAGAAACCTAAGAGCACAACTCCTTTACATATTCCTATACTTCTTAATGTGTTGTAACTAGGGATTGTCTCATTAACTGTATAAATGTGCAATTTCCTAACTCCTGCTATGCAGTAAGCATCTGTTTCCTTGAATCATTAAGATTAAAACCTTGCTCTTCCTCCTGGCTGCTCTCAATAAAGTCAACCTCATCCGTGCTGGAATTCTTGCTTCCAACATCTGCTATTCGGCACCAGCTCAAATTTAATCTCATCTGCTATGACACTTCAGATCTTTGCAGCTCTGGGAGGTCCTGCCAATGCACTGCAAACTTTTCTAGTTTTTGCTAACATATCCTTGTTTGCCTCTTGCAAATTCTGCCTCCTTGGTGTTGGCCTCTTCTGTTTATCAGCATACTGGTAGATAAAACACTGTTTATTGTTTTGACATCTATTCCTAACTTTGATAGCCCATATCAGAGGAAAAAAATACTTAGAATTTGGATTTCCTTCCCACTGCAGCATCAGAACACAAACAGGAAATCCGTGACATATGGAAAGACAAACCAGACATGTAAAAGATGGTGGTTATGGGCAGGAAACCAATAACTAACCAGACGCTCCTTCTCTGGTTCAATAAAAGAGCAGGCAACAAAAGACTTTTACCCAAGAATATGCCAGATTAATCAAGAAAAAACAAATTTTTAGTGTTTTATTTTCAAATAACTTTATTACTGTTGTAGCTTTAGTACTGTTCTTTGCTTATCTTACATTTAAAGAAAGCTCAAATCCTGTTTTTTTTCTGTGTGACACCGACCTGGTAAAACCTGAGCTAGGGGTCTCAGGTAATTCCTGTAACACTCAATGCTTCATGAGTGTAAACTAGAAGCAAAATTAAGTTGTTTTAGTAGCAAGACTTTCCCATTACTTTCTCAAGGTGAACAATCAGAATCATGAAGTCTGTTTTTTCCTTATCACTCACCCATAATCATTTTCTAAAATACATCCCTTAAAAACGGTTGTTACCAGGCCTCCAGCACAAACCAGTAAGAAAATAGGTCATTTGGGATCTGCAGTTTTGTAATATCAGTGCAATATGAACTGCACTGTTCTTGTCCATGTGGAAAGAGTGGTATAACCTCTATCTAGACTCCAGGAGATTTTTGCATTTCTTGTCGGCTAAGAAGACAGGAATTTAGAGAGGAATGGGCTCTGGATGGTGTCTTAATGGTTAAACCTAGGGAAAAGTTCAGCCCCAGTAGGATCTTTATGAAAGCCTGGTGTGATGGTATTTCCAGAAATAATATTCACAGGGAGGTACCTGCCTGAATACCATTCTAAAAAATAGACATACTTCCCCCCACTCCCCAGTGTGACAACAGTATCTTAGTTTGACAGGATTACTCTCATTTCTCACATACTATTTCTAAAGGATGAGCAGTGGTAGCTGTTAAGGCCTGTTAAAGCCCAAGAAACAAGAGCAAAGAAAAATTGCTTTAAAGCAGCAGAGAGCGTAATCTTACAGGAGGCCTCAGAAATCTCAGTGAATGCTCTGACAGCCATTTAAAGCTGGTGCTTTCAGCAGAGATGCTGTTATCTACCCCTGAGCCACCATATCAGAGCCTTCTCTATTTTGTGTCCAAAGCAGAGCGTTGAGTTGCTGTGGAAAGCAAAGACAGCTGTTCCTCCTGAGGGGTGGAGAAAGCAATCACATCAAAGCAGGCCACAGTGGCTTTCAAAAATAACTGGAAAGCATAAGGACAAGCTAGATTCAGCAGCAGTGGATCCTCCTACCACAAAGAAAACATGGACTGCCTAGTGCAGCTCTGAGCACACCTGGCTCTCTAGTACAGCTGTGGAGAGGATGCACACCCCAGCCCAAACTCACCCATGGCTCCCACTGGAAGCTGTACAGATGGGATATCTCATTAGCAATTAGCATCCATTTTAACCTGAAGACAATGGCAGCATGCACGTTATGCAGTCCACCTAGGGCACAAGCCGTGTTCAAGGAGATATCAAAGACATTAAAACCTTTTTCACCAGCAGTTTATCTTGGTTTGGTCTTCCATACTGCACGCTCTCTCAAGTACTGAGTGAAAAGCTTCAAAAGATGCACTGGTGTTTCATCCTGTGCCAAGACTGAGTTCTGTAGTAGCACTAACTATAGTTTAGCAACAGCTCTGTCTGAACAAATAGAATTTTCTATTTTCACACCTTCAGATTTCCTTCTTTTTGAGCTTCCAGTTCTGTGCAGTGCTATTATGGAAACAGCAGTTCTGCTGCCTGGGGTTATGGGACAGGTGGCTACATTTCCATTACAGGATCTCTGCCTCCCTGGAGTCCTTAAGTTTCAGGCTCCAATGGCCCTTCCTGTACCTCGTGATCACCACCATACCAAAACTCAGCTGAAATTTGCAGCCTTCTTTGTTAGCAACACACAAAGGCAATATCAAATAAAATATCATACCTAGGACTCCAAGCCTTGAGCCTAACAGGATATTTACCAGAAAATGAACATTTTAAAGAAAACAGTCTAGCAGTGATCACGACTAGGCATTTGCAAAATATATAGGGAAAATGTATTTGAAAACTTCAGGTGTCATTATGCCCCCTTTGTGAATTCCTAACTCAGGTGTACATACTGCTTCTTAGTCATAAAGGCTGGAGTAACTAACTCAGGAAAAAACCACCTTCCTATTCCACACACACCATGCCATGCATGATCCTGTACGGCCCATGATTGCCACTATGATTTTTTCTTCATGCTACATTTTAATTTTCAATGGCTTTTCTTGCCTATCTGGTGATGGAGTCCTTACAAAGGACGATCCAACCTTTTCTTCTTCCTGCTATAGAGAGACATGTCTACATTTTCTTTGTGGTACTTTTGGTCATCTCTGATTAAAGCTCCCCAGAACTGAAAATATGCACTCTGCTGTATGGACCTGTATAGAACTCTCGGGCCAGCTGCCCTTGCTTCCTCTGAACAGGTTCCAAAGAGGACAAATGCATAAACTGTAAGAATTCTGGTGATGAGTTGGCAAGGGACAAATGACTGTGCAGGAGATGAATTCACAAGTCCAGACCTGTCAATGCACCCGTTCTTTTGCTTACCCTCACTTTTTGAGTGAGGGTATGCTGGAATCAACACACAAATGGCTCCCCAAGTTTGAAAAATGAACTAAACTCCAATCCCAGCTTCTGACAGCGGTGTTTTACGGAACTTCAGCCAATTCAAAATCAAATAGCATTTCCGTATCTGTTGCAATGTACATTGCTGTGCAGTTCACAAGATTAAGGCCTTCATTTAAGAGTCTTTGCTCTCAAAGGCTTAAAATCCTTCTGATGTCTGTTATGCCATCTGTCCCTTCTGATTTTCTTCAACAAATGTGGAGTGACAAATCCTACAAGCAATAAGGCTTATAATATAAGCTCAGGTAACAATAGTTTCAGTGGTACCTCCTGTTCCTTTTTTCAAACCAAGAACCCCATAAAAACTTCTGTTCTAAAATCCTTTCCTTATGAGAACAGAGTCACACACACACACAATCAGACTTTCAAAAGCTTTCAACAAATACTCTGTTAATTCTAAAAAAACCCTTTTAATAATGTTCTTTCAAACATCTAAATGCTTGTCCTATGGACAGACTGCTTCAGAAGTCCATTTAATGCATCACACCATAACTAGCACACTGCAGATTGGTAACAGATTGCAGAAAGCAGATGTTTCTCTGTTATGATCTTTACAGACGCATCACAGCCAAAAGCTTTCCAAGTGACTCACATTTTCACAGATGTCATGTTCCTTGTGTTGTGCCTGGAAATGAAGGCAAAACACTGATGACCCCTGGCAGACTTTTGTCTGTCCCACCCACACCCTTGGGTGAGTCCAGGGAGATGAAGATAATCCAGAAGCCATATGCAGAATGGAAAAGTTCCTCTTCAGGGCCAAACTGCCACTGATTTATGTGACACAGCCACATTTCAGGCCTGGACTTCTGCTTGTGGCACAAACTTTCATTTTCTTCAAGAAATAAAGATTCTCTTTTCCACCTTGTCTTCCTACCTGTGAAATGTAAAAATCAGTCAAATTTGCAGGTTTCAAGGCAAAGGGATCCAGGATGCTCTTTATATAGGCCGCTATGTAATTACAGGTACTACTTTGATCTGGTGATTCTTGTAAATGGACAGCATTTATTCTGAGCCCAGGAAGCCTCAGGACATTTGAAAGTGCCCCTATATTACACCAACACTTGCAGTCTTGATATCTCTGTTCCAGTGACATTGCAAAGGAAACCCGGAGTAACACCACCAAGCACTTGGGAGATAATTTATCCCTAAGGAAGCTATGAAGCCTTGGAAGTCACAGGAATCACATCCTGCCTCGAGTTAGCTGCTTATGCTTGTAATACTCACTGCACTAACACCAGTAATCCGCCTCACCCACTACTGTCACTTCAGCTTGTGAATTCTGCGAGTGACAGATAACTTGGATGTTGTCTGGGAAACAAATTTTGAACGTTTTTCTACTCAGGTTGAGAAGGCAATCCTTGCCTGGACATTTAGCTAAGAAATGGTGAAAACTTAACAGGGTTAATAGAACCCTTTCATTAATTCAATGTGTAGTATAATACAGTTGTAAAGTGTAATTTAACTGTTATTTAATTGAGATAGCTATTGTTTCACTGCATAAGATACACCACATTTCTTCTGAAACATTTTCCTGAAACATTTTCCAAAAAAGTAAGGTTTGGAGACTTACTGTTATTTCACACTGCCCATGCACAGTTACAGTACAGATTTAAGAAGATAATGAACAAAACATACGAAAAATAATTTAAAGATGTGCTTTCAAAGTGCAAATTCTGGTCACTTATTTCCTTTTAACCAGCTGAAATAAGCCTCAATTTCAAGATACTAGCAACAAATCCCTGTTGGCATCAAGAAAGCATGAAAAGAGCTTAGTAGAAACCTCAAGATCTGATGATGTGATTCCTCCTGAAGTGGGAAGAGGGGAGGAATTATTCCTAAATCTTTTTTTTTTTTTGGATGTTGTATCAACATATATTTTGATACCTTTATTACTGGGGCTGAATTTGAGATAATCTTAACATAGCTGGTCCCCAGTTGCTAATACATGATAAAAAAATTAAAATCAAAATCTCCCTTTTCCCTAGCCAAAATCCAATGCAGTTTTAGAAAACTTAAGAGTTGGAGTGTCCAAGTAAAATTTCTGCCAGAAAAATGACCAGAGCAAAATGTGGGAACATCCACTGCTCTGATGTAGGATTTATATTTACAGTATATTTTGGAGTTTTTTTCCAATGTGGACTTAAATTACTGAATATATTTGAGAAATTTTACATTTCAGTTTTCACCATCACAGGCTTGTTTTTTTTCCCCCTACCATGAGAAGACTTCCTCTGCTTGCCCAATTTCATCTTCATTTTAAGTGTGCCAAACGGAGGAATCTGAGGCACAGGGTTTTAAGTGAAAGGGCTGCAGGTAGGCAGCATTTTCCCCCTCAGACATATCTTGCTATTTGTGAGGAAAGACGCTGGCCTAGGGAAACCATTGTCAGAGGATGCTGCCCCAGAGCATCCTGGAAAGTGAGATGGAAAGCAACAGCAGTTGGAAATTTCCATCTGGCAGGTTGGAAAGCTCAGTCAAGATATGTCTGTTGGCAAACTTCTGTCTCTTGTCAAGTGGATAGTTAAGTAACTCCTAGGGTGACACATATCCTCTTCTCCAGGCTTTCAGTGCTGCTGAATTCAATTTCTGTAGCACTATCACATCAACAGCCTTTTGGGACTGATCAATTCATCTTCTCACCTCTCATAAAGCTTCTGGATCAGGAAGATCAGTAAGCTCTGTGTTAGGATAATTCACATGAATAATTCCACCATGAGTAACAAGAAAAGTTAACATATAGACTTAACATATAGACTTAAGTGCTTTGCTGAACTGGGGCCAAAGCCTTCTAAAGCATTTAAACCTCAAGAGAGACAGAAATCAGTGCTTTGAGCTTTTACTCTTGAGCATTATACTGCATTGCAAAGTTCTGTTTCCAGATCCCTTCCTTCTGAATTTAAGCCAAAAAACAGATACAGGCTTGCCCAGAAAATAGCAGTGTTTATTACTTGTCCAAAGTTTTCCTCCATCTTGTGCCATTTCATATCTTTCCTTTAGTTTATACGACATTCTGACATCCGAAGACCAGTTCCATTTCCTTAATGGAAAAAAGTAGGAAACCAACACCCTCCTGCCAGTGCCCACATTAACAACTCATGCACAACTAGGCATTTACCTCAAGCCAACTATAATGTTTTCTAATTTTGTTTTTTTTTTTTTTTTTTTTTTTAGAGAAGCATTGGCTCACTAACTTCAGTAACAGTACTCTCTTCTGGCACTATACATCATCAGCCCCTTACCATTTCCATTCACACCAGAGACACCTGTGTGGCTCTACAGAACAGTCTAAAAAAGATCTGACAACTAAAACAGTGTTTCCAAACCTGAGGTCACTCATCCTAACAAGCTACTTCCTCCACAAAATGTGTACAGTAATCTTTAGAACTGCATGGATTTTAAATATGTTTACAAGTGCAGGATTACTGCCCTTTTACTCTTTTCACTTTTGAACCTGCAGCATTTCCAAACAAGATTATTACTTCAGGATTATGCCACGCAATAATCACATGAGAAGCTGGAGTTTTCAGAGACGTACTTAACAGCCAGATTTTGCAAACACCATTCAGGAGGCTGCTATTGTGTGTAGGACCTCTGAGCTTTATGCTCTTTTTGAAAAGCTGCTCAGGTTAACCTCTTCAGGAGGAACTCCTGCTGTATTTTCAATGCCCTGAGAAGCAAAAATAAAAGCAGGGCTTTAGACAAGAATGGGGTGGAGGACACCTGCCATAAATGGTCCCTCAAAAGAGTATCAAAGGAGCATCAAATGATAGCAGAAGTACTTAACATCATCAAATAAGCCACTGAAAATATGTGGATCTTGCCTGAGCCAGGGAAAATACCTTCATGCTCATGCTGAACTAAATATTCAGGTACATGAGTTCTGCTACCTGCAATGCTGCCTTGCTGATCCAGTAAGTGACATTGCCGTCAGCCACTTTGGAGGAAGAAGCAGGAATGGGATGTGTGAGTGTGAGAGGTATCACAGATATAAATTACAGGCAGGAAATAAACACACAGGACAACCTGGGGCAGAGGACAAAATTTCATTTGAGACAAAGGCTCAATAAATTTTATATAAAAAGTCTGAAGCCTTCTAGATTTCAGGTAATAAGTGAAGTTTATATAATGGATGTTCTTATCCAGAAAGGAAATGTCTCTCTGATGTGTTCATGGTGAGATAATTTAATAAGTAGCACATACTCTATAAAACTAATTTGTATAAAGAGGAATGGATTTCAAACCTCTTCAATGAGTTTACCTTGAACAACAGTTACAAAATGGAAAGCTTTGAGTGACTCCAGAGGAAATGATCTCTGGGCTTTTGGAATCAGTCTCTAGATTCTTAAACAACTAACATTTTGTTAGTTAGTGTACTGGTTTTTAAACTGCTACAAAAGAGCTTAACATTTGCAAGCTGTTCAGATCACACAACTTGGTGAACAATTTGATCTCCCTTATTTTTATAAATCACTGTCTGTTTCACCATTACTTCTCAAAAGAAGCACCAGTAACCACTGAACTACAGCAGGTTAACATTAAACTGGACAGAATATGACAGGACCTGACAGAGGCCCTAAGCTATCACTCAGGCAATATACAGAAGTGATACTTATAAACTGCAGTCAGTAAGAACAAAGAAACAAAGTTAAACTCCCAGAGTTAGAAAATATAAATATTAAGATAATCTGGACACTTAGTAAGGCAAATTTCAGTCTTCAAGTTTGCCAAGTTTAAAAGCAACTAAACTCTGCCTCTGCTGAATGCTATCATCTTATCTAAACTGCGGATTAGTTCTCCAGCATATGTTTGGACAACATGTCTGATGTCAGCCAGGGTTAATATGTGCCTGTTACAACACCAAATAAAAAGTAGTAATAAGAATTACAAAGCCAGTAGTGGTGGTGTTGCTTTAGCAGTTGCAGAGCCATGCGTTAACTTGGTTCCCTGACCCATCCTCCATCACCACGGGCTAGGAGACAAATCTAACATCAATACAACTCATTTTGGACATATACACAGTGAAACAGCAGACAGAACAGAAAAGAATTTATGCAGAAGCTTTTTTTTTACAGCTTTCCTAACTGGTTCAGTCAGGAAAATATTATATACAAGATACTCTCCATAGCACAACACTATAGACCACCATCCACCTGAGGGACAGCAAGTAAGGATCCTTGTTACTACTAAATTCATAACTGTCCCAAATCAGGACCTGAGCTAATATCTGCTTCTTATGATCTCATACTTCCCTTTCAGCATATGCCATCCCTTATGTCTTTGGGTAATCAAATAATGTTCATTAAAATAAAAGGATGCCCTCAAGCATAATTTCTTTTTGCATAATACAATACAATTTTTTATGCGTAACTCATAAGTTTTGTCATGAATTGACAATTTACTCCCTCTACTGTAAGAAAATGCCCTTCATCTAAGCTTCTTTAGCTCCCTTCAAAACCCAGAGAGCTCTCAGAGAAAAAGGGCAGATTTTTCATTTGTAAGCCCAAAAGTTTCCACACATTCAATAATTTTCTCCCCCTAAATAATTTCTTCCCAGTTGGAGAACTGCATTAATTTCCCTGCAATCTCAGTGACAGGCCACAGAAAGCCATTAGCAACCTCAGCACATGAAAGAGCCCAAGGCATCCACAGACCCCAAATGGAGAAGATTGCTTCTTGAATGGATCAAGGGGTCAGGTGCTGCTGCTGGCTGAGAGCTGCTCAGCCTGGTTCCACAGTGCAAAATGCTGAGGCAGCGGGAAGTGGGGTGGGTGCATCTTTCCAAGCAAGTTGTGCTGTCAGAACAGGCAGCGGCAGGAGCTGCTCCAGACAGTGACACCTGGCAGGACAGAGTGTGGCTGTCTCCCTCACCTAAGGGGCACATCCACGGTTGTGGCTGCACCACGGTCAAGCACCAACTCTGCCTGTACCAGGGCTTATGGCAAGAACGTGAAGAATTCTCAAGTTTCTCCTTCTCCCCAACAAGATGAACCAAACTATCGTACGATTTCGCCTTCCCTTTTTCCATTTCTGAGAATACTAAAATACATGGGAAGTTTCTATTAATCTGGAAGAAAATTAAGAGTGCTCACTGAATACAAGGAGAAGAGCATTTAAAACTTATTTTGTTTGAAGGTTGTATGACCTAAGGATAGTTAAAAAGATTAATCGAGAGGCAGTGTCATATCAACGTACACAACATTGACATGAAATTTTTAAAAATCTGGTTAGCTCTCCCTCAACTCTTGGTTAGTCTTGCAATCAAATAATCAAAACACTGAATCTTCCTGTCTTCATTTCAAAGTATTAAGCTTCTTAGAAACAGCTGTTCCATTTCTTTCCTGGAAAAATATTTCTGGGTTTTATTCTAGTTACTTTTCTGCCTGAGAAATTTTTTTTCGAGCTGCAGCTGACTCACTTCCTATAAAACTGCCATTGTACTGACATAAAGCTGCAGATCAAGGGAGTACCTCTCGCTGCCTACAGGAAAGAAAAATATAAAGGTAAAACCATCCAATTTAATCTCACTCTAAAAACACTCAGAAAAATATTACCTAAGCACTTCTTGAACCTGACATTCTCAGCTCAAGAGACAGGCGCTTGACAGGACATTGCTACAATGAGAATTTCTGCTCAACACCTGTTGCAAGCCACACAATTACAAGAAGTAAAATTTAGAAAAAGTTACGAGGAAAATCAAAAGAACTGAAACTTGCACTGAAACCTGTTTGCTGTTATTGTCTGTACATAATCTGGATGGGTCTCTGGTCTCTCAAGTGAGAAAAAACAATCTGTGACCAGGATTTCAGTGCTGCTTTCTGAGAGACCAGCGGAGGAGGAGAGAAAGCAACAGATGGAGCCAGTGACTTGAGGAGATTTAAGCCTCTTATTTGCAAGCAGGATTACAGATTGAGAGGGGCCACACTTCCCTCCTTCCCTCCTAGATAGTCTAGCATACAAACAGTGTTTCAAAGCATTAAAAGCCCTGTGGTTTTTCTGAAGGGTTCATATGCAGTGACTATTATGGGGGAATACTGCACAGCTGAAAAGTAGTTGCATTCTACACTTGATACTGAAAAACTATTACACCCCCCTCCCCCCCCATCTGCAAGCAGTGCCCCAAAGACAGCAATTTTCTATTGAATTCAGTGTTGTGAACAGGTTGGCTGCTAATACTCTTTCTTTGACCTGACATTTCGAATTTTAGGTACCCACGTAAATCAGGTTCATTTCTGGATAGCAGCTGCTTATGTGTGACACACAGGATTCCCTGATGGATTCACTCTGGCTAAGATGAAGCCCTATTCTTTTCAGAACAGTGAGAACTAAGCAAGACTCCTGAATGTCCTGACACTTGACTGCAGCACTGAACCAAAACCTCCTCTCCTCTTTTTGACTAAGTAATTTCCTTCTATCTCTTTTAAGCTTCCATGCTCCCTTCAAAACCCGGAGAGCCAAGAAACCTATAAACAGCAAGTTTAAGGTGGGGTGGACAACATGTGCTTGCTTGTTTACACAGATCCCTGAAAAGCCAACAGACCACCAGGTGTCCATTGCTAGGAGACTAAAACCTGTTTTTCCAGAGCAGGATAGAAAAGTGGTGCATTATAGCACAATGCTAATAACATGTTTAGGCTTTCACTTGGATCCTCAAACTTGCTGTGTCAGAAATAAACAATGCAAACGCTGCAGATCATGAAGTGATGGATGGATGTATTTTACAGCCATGAAGGTGGAAGGAGAAAAAGGCTCTGTTCAATTAGACTGACCTAATTTCATAGCTGAAAGTGCCATCCTTTTCAGACTGTCTTCCTTCAAAGAATGATCCTGCATTGCCAAGGCCATGCTCTCTAGTCAAATCTCGCAATTGAATTAGCAGTTTTAAAGCCAATTGCAGTTCATCCAGTGCCAGAACTGTGTGTGAAAGCTTCCAAATTAATTTAAAACAGCCATCTTTCATCAGTCAAGAAACTAGTTAAACCAATGAGGCTGTGAGAATCCATGAAGACTTACTTAAAAAGTTAATTTTTGAGTTCTGAGCAACTTTACATATTCTCTGTCACTGCTTGAAAATTATAGGTTGCAACTAGAAACAGCAGTCCAAGAAACTTGGCCTAAATCATCCTTGCAAAATAAACAAAGACTATCCCATCAGCTTTCTTTTATCCATTGGAGAGAGCAGCCTCAGTGCCGAGAGATAATTCACCGCATAAGTAAAAAGCAGTGATGGTAATTGAATCTTCCAACTCTCACTTCCACGTGGCCACCACAAAACCAGCCTCAAACCACAGTGTGTGATGACAAATGAGCTGCTGCAGTTCATTCCCCCTCTTTCACAGCTTCCTCATTACTATTCCAAAAACCTAAAACTGGGCTGGCCCCATAATTAGCAGTTTCCTCTCTTCCCTTGCATATACACAAAATGTAATTAATTACTTGCAAGACAGCCATCAAAAGCTATCCCACGGCTTATATGCCCACACCCCAAGCTACCTTCACCTTCAGCTCTTGTGGCTTTTATGTTTCCTTTCTCCCGTGTGTATCCCTTGATTTCATTTTCCTAAGCTTGACTTCTCTTCCAGCCATCTCAGCACTTTCCCCTTATGTTCAGACTTAAGTAGAGGATTTTTCCTTCTCCTTTCTGACAGGCCTTTTCTCCCCTATTATAAAGTTTCTGCATTTTTACTGTTCCCTTCTTTCTTCAATAGCTCTTCCTACTCCAGGAAGGCATGTGAGCTGGTACTACAAAGTGTTTGACGAAATTAAAACATTAGACATGTTCTGTGATGCAGTAAGACTGTGATTCAGGTTCCAGGCTGCCTTGGCTCCAGTTATACTCTTAGGAATAAGCTTGGTTATCTGCTGTAGATCTCCATGGCCTGTAAACAGAGCCAGGATGCTTGGCTGTAGCTTACATGCCTACACATGGACACCTAAGTTTACATGCCTTGAACTACAACCTGAGTGTCTTAAACAATGTCTAAGAGAGGCTTTTCAGAACACAAGTAGGAAATAATCCCTAAATGCATTTAATTCCATAGCAGAGGTCTCACAGAGATCAGGTCTTGGCCTACAGCTTTCAAACACCAAAAATCCCAAGGAGGCATAGAACTAAATAATTATAAACTTGCAAATAAGTCAAAATAATGCGAATTCACCGCTGGTAAAAGATTTGGCAATTAGATGGCTTTCTAAACTAAAAATGATACTGTAAAAACAAATTAATTTCCAGATACCCTACAGCCCACATACTACACAGACTAGATTGCAATTTTTCCAGCTCTACAGTGCATGAAGAACTCATTTGAATTTTGAGGTATTTTCCTTATATTCCCCTCTTCAAAACCCTTCAGTACATCAACAATTGCCTTCACCTGCTTCTGTAATGACCTTTTAATTAGAGTATCTTTCTAGCCCTATTCCCTCCCTGCCCTGGTGTATGTCCTGCCTCCTCTGCGAAAGGCTTTGCTGAACTGAGTTTTCTATTAGTTCTTGCTTGCAGCACAATTGTCTAAAAACTTCTCTTCTTCCCATACCCCCATTAGGAAGCTTCACAAGTTCTCTCTTCTGATCTTCATGGTCACACAGCAGGTTGAAGAGAAGAGCACTATAAACACCTAGCTTTCTACCATGCTTGCTTGCAGCATGACTCAAACCACAGAACTCTCACACAGCAAGAAAACAGCCTTAAGAACAGGATTTATATCTGACAGATGTTGGCATTTTCTTAGGCTTAAATTCCTTCAGAACTTCTTTTTTGAACACAGCAAGTGAAACAAGCCTCAACATCAAAAAGAGTTTAGCACACAGGACTAATTTGATTTGTGTTTGTTGCAGCATTAGCAGTGATAATGGCAATTAACAGGGACACAGCTCTCCCAAGTCTCTTTGGTAAACTAATCCTTTACGTCTTTGCCTCTTTTATTTTCTTAATGCCTCTTCTGTTCTTAAAACTTCTTAGGAAAGGAGGATGCTTGAATGAGGAGATGCTAAAAGAGTGTTGAGTGTTTGATGACAGCAAGCATCCTAAAGAATGTTTATACTTTTCCATGTCAGATAGGGTAACCAAATTACTATTTCACCATAAACACTGAGTATGGACCTTCAAGAAATACCTTAATTCTAGGGATACATTTGTGCTATGTGTAGAGGTATAAAACTTAAGTATTAACATTTCTGCAAAGATAAACCGAAAACCAGCCAGTGCTGAAAAGCCTTCTCTATGTACCTTGTCACAATCAGCCCACAGGAACTTGGATATTAATTCAGTTACCTGCAACATTAAATGCACTGAAACTACCAAAAACTGACCTTCACTATAGAGTCAACAAAAGCCAAAAAAATTAACTCTTCTGACCATAAAGGTCATACTCTCCAAGTGGGGAGCAGTGATGAGCAGTGTTCCTCAGGAGCTGGGGGACGTTAAACATCCAAGACATGGACAGTGGGATTGAAGGCACCCTCAGCAGGTTTGCTGATGACACCAAGTGTGGTGGACCCTCTGGAGGGAAGGGATGCCATCCAGAGGGACCGTAAGGGGCTTCAGAGGTGGGTCTGTACAAACCCCATGAAATTCAACAAGGCCAAAGTGCAAGGTCCTGCATGTGTGTCAGGCCATTCCCTCTATTTTCTTAACCTTCCTGTTCATAGATCCAGTATGTTTTCCTGTACAAAATATCCCTTGTTTTCTCTGTTGTGTCCCCATCTCCAGTTTTGCACATGCAGGGCTATGCCATACTACAAGTTCAATGCTGAGAGTCCTCTCTTCTGCTCTAGGCTGAACACCCTGCTGAATTTACAAAGCTCATTTCATCCTTTCTCTAGCTGAGCAACACAAAAGTAAATACAATAGCAAAAAAAAAGAAAAAAAGAAAGAAAAAGAAAAAAGAAATAAAAAAGGGGGAAAAAAAAAGCTGGTGATTTTTAACACTTGGGTACTCATCAATTGCCTGTCTGATTTGATAAAAAACTTTTCAGTGACTGCCATCACTGAATGCAACTCTAGATCATCAATGCTTGCTGCAAAAACTCTACAGTACACTCTCTCTTGACAGATATTATTATCCATCTTCCTTGGGGCTAAAATTTCCATCTAACAGTATATGTAGCCTGAAAGGATTATTTTTGGTCTCTGCCTTCCCCTTCACTCGCCTGAAAGGAAGAAGCTAAAGTCTCATATGCACATAATTAGATATATTTCTATTCTTCAAAATGTTGCAGGGGCACTTTTTGCTAGATTTTTATGAGATTTGTTCAAGAAAGGGGCAACAACATCTGAACTGTCTAGCCTGACATGCAAAGTATGTGTCCTAAATTCTGAGTTGGATCATCATTTCTCTCAATTACTCTCTGGTAGTTTGCTTTAGATAGACAGTTCACATTTATATGACAGAAGCTCAGTTGCATAGGCTTACTCTTCTACCCTTCCTAAAAGTTACCCTGCAGTCGCAAAGTTGGAAAACCCAGTTTACTTGCAGTTGCTGTAACCTTGTGACTTCATGGCAGTTACTTCTACATCATAATTTGCCATTTCAAAACTAGAAATACAAAAGCTACCTTCTGAAACAGAAGAAAACAAACTATGTCAAAGAGGGAACTCTATAACCATTTGTCATATAACTGCTCCTCACGTCCAGCACACATTTTTATAGAAGATCATGGTTTTCATTATCACTGCCTTGCCTCAAGAGAAATTTAGATGCTAAAAGAAATTATAGCCTAAACCAAAACCATCAAGCATCAACCACTTGTATCTCTGATAAAATGCTTTTTTCTCTGAAGTGCATCCAGGAAGCTGGCTATAATTGGAAACATTAGAGGAACCACACAGAAGCAAATGCAGCTTGAGGGGCAGACAACCATTTTCATGCAAAATGTACTAAAAGCCTGCAGCTAAGAGCTGAATACTTACAGGCTTAGCCATTTAGAAAAAGTTGCAAGCGTATCTGCACCTTTTGTCCATCCCTTTACAATGCATAAATGAATGCCTCTCATTAAAAGCCTCTCATTTAAGCCATCTTTCAGCAGACTAAGTAGCATTTTAAGAAAATGACCTCTCTCTCTCAAAAAATTTTAATTTTTCACCCAAATGTGACAGCAGACTATCACATAACCCAGGATATGTTAGGCTTGGTGTTACCTACTAAGTTCACTGGGAGAAGCAAGAAAAAGGAAGATTTAATCTAATAATATATTCTAATTCGTTAAAATAAAACCATTTCTCTTTAGTGATCATAGGAAAGCTCATCTACATCCCACGACGGTTTCCAGAAGGTTTAAAGAAAACAGAGGTTTCATCATAAGTAAAGCCAGTTTACCCCAAATCACCTCCCTACAGAGGTCTTCAGGCTTCAGCTACAGGAAACATTACAGGCTCTCATCCCGAGGTGAGATCAGAAGCACCTGGATCTCTGCACAGCTGGCTGCGGGCAATCCAGGAGTGTATTGAGGACAACTTCCTGGTCCAGGTATTAGACAAACCAAGCAGAGAAGCATGTGCCACAATGTTTTCTTACCCCCAAGATGCAAAGGGGGTGATTTGAAGAGACACTGACTACTTGTTCACCTAATTGAACTGAGGTGAGCCATCCTCGGGCAATGCCTTCTCGATCTAAGTGAGCTCATCCAGTGTGGCCACGTGTGACCTGTACCCACAGGAGCAGATGTTATCACTCTCAGTCACTATTTAATGTAATAACAGTACTGCCATTATTTTCAGGAGCCCACTTCAGAAGTTTGGATATCACCTCCAAATTTGAATATGTCTGGGGATTCTTCCCACAAAAAAGGTGCCGAGACAGACCTTGCTGGCCTTTGCCTCCCCCAGGCAGAACACCATCCTCACCGCCAACAGTGGGGTTAGATGCTTTTTTTTCCAAGGAAAGGCACTCTCACCTGCTTTCAGGAGCTCACATCCCAAATTTGGATACCGTCTCCAGAGCAGAGTACGTTAGTGATTGCTCCTGTACTAAATGTGACAGGAAAGAGAGCTGGTGCTGGCTGTCACCTCCCCTGGGTAGCATATATCTGCACCACCCCCACTGGATCTTGTTCTTTCCTTCCCAAATAAGGGTGCTGTCACTGCTGCCAGGAGTCCACCTCCAAAATTTGGATACCACCTCAAAAATGGTCTGATGAAAGAGCATGACTGCTAATTTATCTGAATTTTGGAGGTAGGCTCCTGAAAATCATGGCAGTTTTTTTTTTTTTTTTTTTTTGGTCAAGGCAAACTCCTATCCCCAGTCTTGGTGGTGAAAATGATTGAGTGCCCAGGGGAGGAAAAGGCCTGGAACAACTTTCTATCCTGGAACATTTTGTATGAAAGCAATCCTCCAACATATTCAGTTTTGCAGGTGGTATCCAAGTTCGGCTCTAGTAGAGCATTCACTGTTGGATCTTGGGTGTGCAAGAGTCAAATACCTTATGGTGCACAGACACGAGCAGGAAAGTGCATAGCATCAGTTTTTGTGATACAGTTCAAGGGGTGTGACTTAAAGGGAAGAGCCCCCAACAGCTTTCTCACCGGGCACAGGAGTGTGGTGCAAATTAAGGGTTGTAAATAGAAGGTGAAAGACATCAAAAGCTTTTTGTCCTGGCACGTTTTGTTTGTCAGTAATGTCTAGACATTTTCAGCTTTGGATCTGCACATTGGATTGTTTGGAGAGCAAACGGCACATTTATTCTTTTGCAAGGACACAGCGTCATCTGGTGGAGCTGAACGGGGATAGTGAGAAGGTTAAACGCCATCAGCTTTTTCGAGCGGGAGCAGGTCGTGGAGAAGTTCAGTTTTGGATCTTGGCACTGCGAGAGTGAAAGGATATGATCCTACTCATACCTGGCAAGGAAAGTGGATAGTCTCAGTGTTGGTGGTGCAGTTTATATCCAAAAGTGAATAGGTGTTGCTGGCCTTTACCTGTCCTTGCCAGCCTATTAACTGAACCCCCTTGAACTTTTTCTTTATGCATGTGCTGTTGCTTCTTGTTGCATAACTTGCCAAAAATCCCGCTGAAGTCCTCTTTATCGGTTTCCCCACTGGTTCCAGCTACATTTATCATCCTGTGTGCATACCTTTACAACCTTTTTTCTTTTTTTTTGCTTGTAAGTCTCTAAGTTCTGTTCAGCAGATTCAGGGGAACTTAAAAATTCTATTCTCTATGTTATTTATCAGGGGATAAAGGGCAGGAAATGTAAGGGAAGAAGGCTGGGAAAGGTGAGGTACCTGGGCTTTCAAGCATGAAGTACTTGGCTGCTCATGCAGAAATTAATTGTAAGTTTATTAACACCTTTGTGCAACAAAGGAGAAACATTGCCCTGCATTTTGAGAAAACATCTGGCAGAATCAGTCCCAGAAAAGAGATTTTCAGGGTCTGAAAGGTCACTGTTCTGAAAGAAAGGCAACTTCAGTATTTCTAAGAATTGTCTCCCTTTTTATAGGCACATCTTTCCCCACGGAAATTCTGTATTAACATCATAAGAAATTCAGCTTCTGAAACAAGCAGAGAGGATCACGAAGGCCTGAAGGAGAACCTTGTCTAGCCACTTGTCTAGAAAGGCTTTCCCCACCCTCTGCAATGAGATGATTTGATGGCAGGACTATCCCCTCACAGTTAGACATGAGTAAGTGGAAACTGTAGGCCTTGAACTCCTCTTACATTTCAAATTCATGATGCTGCTTACACTATTTAAGCAATTTGATTTTCTTATTTTAGCAACATGGGTGTAATTTCTGCTGTTTATCTCGGTACAAAAGACTGGGATCAAACCCCCTCATTTTGCAGTGAAAATAAAATGTGTTCCACTCTATGGATTTTATTCCATTCCATTCCATTCCATTCCATTCCATTCCATGGTATTCCATTCCATTCCATGAAGTTCCATTCCATGGTATTCCATTCCATTCCATTTGATTTCATTCCCCTACACTCCATTCCACTCCATTCCAATTAATTTAATTCTATTTCATCACATTCCATTCCTTGTCACTCCATGAGATTCCATTCCATTCCATTCCATGAAATTTTATTCCATTCCATTCCATTCCATTCCATTCCATTCCATTCCATTCCATTCCATTCCATTCCACTTCATTCTGTGAAATTCTGTTGAAATCTATTTCATTAAATTCCATGCCATTTTATGATATTATACTGGTTTGAAAGCAAACCAGTGAGAGACTCCAAGTCAGAAATACAATTTAATAAGAAAAATAAAATAAATGCAATAGTACAAAAAACCAGCCCACTGATAGAGTCAGAATACAACCTGACCCCCTGTCGGACAGGGGGTTGGTAGCAGTCCGATTAAATGGTGGCTGCAGTCCTCCTGGAGTGATGGCTCTGTTGAAGCAGTGATCCTGTAGAAGGGTCTGGTCTTCCTCTGGGAATCCAGTGGAAAAGGCTGCTTGTGGTGTTCCAAACCTCAGATTATATCCAGGTGGGAATGCTTGGTTCCTCCCTCTGGGCAAAGCATCTCATTATGGCATGATGAAATTTTATCAGTTATGCAGTGGGACTAGATGGCCCGTTGTATTGGTTGGCACGGCCTGGTTTTGGGTAGCGGGGGGGGTGCAAAGGTGGCTCCTGCGAGAAGCTGCTGGGAGCTTCCCACTGTGTCCAGCAGAGCCAGTGGCTGGTGGCTCTGAGGAGGGACACGCTGCTGGCCAGAACTGGGCCAGTGAGAGAGGCTGGTAATGCTTCTGTGATGACATATTTAAAAAGAAAATCAAAACAAAGTCACAGGTTTTTGTTGCTAGTCAGAGAAGAGGAGGGGGTGAGAAC